>SJYA01000699.1:844369-951575 GCA_006410615.1 Neotragus moschatus | reverse complement strand
CGTGAGTCTGAGTGAACTCCGGGGATTGGTGATGGACAGGGAGGCCTGGCGTGCTGTGATTCATGGGGTCGCAAAGAGTTGGACACGACTGAGCAACTGAACTGAACTGAACTGAACTGATGTTGCCCTCTCGTGTTCCAAGGCTTGCCACAGACTTGCCAGTGAGAGTGTTTCCTGGTGTTTGGAAACTTCTCTCTTTTTTAAGACTCCCTTCCCAGGACAGATCTCCATCCCTACCTTTTTTGTCTCTCTTTATCACCTATATTTTTTCCTACCTCCTTTTGAAGACAATGGGCTGCTTTTCTGGGTGCCTGATGTCCTCTGCCAGCATTCAGAAGTTGTTTTGTGGAATTTATTCAGCGTTCAAATGTCCTTTTGATGAATTCATTGGGGAGAAAGTGGTCTCCCCGTTCTATTCTCCGCCATCTTAGGACCACCTCCTACAGGGTTTTAATCCGTTGCACCTGCCACTCCCAAAGAGCTTCCCTCTGTTTATTTTGGCTTCTTCTGTTTGCAAGTCTCTTCAGTGTCTAATTTCCACCCTGACACAAGGGGACGGAGGTGGCCACTTATTTGGCTCACTTGTTCAGTTGTGCTGTGAGGAGGGAGGAACACTGCAAACAAATATCACTGGCATGTGTAGAAAGTGCTCACAGTGTCTAGGCCACACAGGGTTTGTCCCCACACATGGCGTGTGTGCTTTCCTGGGTCTACACTGCTCAGACTCCAGATTGCTCTGCAGGGGAACTGTCTAAAGTGGGCCCTGGGTTGCATGCACATCCCAGGTCTAAGCCACTCAGGTTCAGGTCCCTAGGAACTCCACAAAGGCGGATACTCTGGTGGGCCTGTGTTTTGTGCCCTTTCCAATTCCAAGCAGCTCAGGCAACCAGGTGCTTGGCGAGGGCACTCTCCCCAGGTGGGGCAGTGCGTCTTATCACCTCCTTCGTCCCAGCTGCTTGGTTTCCTGGGTTTGCAGTGGAAGCACTGTCTCAGGTGTGCTGTGTGTCTCCTCTGGGGAGCTGATCTCTGGCTGCAAACCTCCTGGTGGATGTCAACTGTCCAGGGCCACAGGAAGACTTGGTTAGCAAGTGGGAGCCTAATCACAGTTTGGTGGAGGATGCCATCTCTAGGGCCGAGATTGACCCTCTCCCTCTGGCTCTGGCTGTTGCCCCCCTGTCTCTCTGCTTCTGGTGGGGGATGGACCAGTCTGCAGCAGGCTAGCTCTCCTCCGGTATTCACTTAGTCCTTTGTCGGTGAGTGGGCCCAGCAGTGCATTAGGTTAGAGCCTTTCTTGAGAAAGTTCTTTCTCTTTCTTTTTTTTTTTTTTTCTCTCTCTCTGGCAGATATCCCAGTTTGGGTTGCTATCTGACCTTAGCTACCTCAGATTGTCCTCAGAGCATTCAGGCCCAGTCCTTACCCTAAGCAATGCAGCCCGCATCTCCCTGTTCAACTCCCATTTGCTGGTGGCGAACATGAGCGTCTGGGCTACTTCTCCGCTGGGAGTTGTGATTAGGCACTGTAATCTTTGGGTTTTACTTATTTATTTTTTCCTTCCAGTTATGTTGCCCTCTGAGATTCCAAAACTCCCCACAGACCCATGGGTGAGAGGGTTTCCTGGTGTTTGGAAACTTTTCCTCTTTCACAGCTCCCTCCCTGGGACAGGTCTCCATCCCTAACTCTTTGTCTCTATTTTTATCTTTTATATTTTGTCCTATCTCCTTTCAAAGACAATGGGCTGCCTTTCTGGGTGCTCGGTGTCCTCTACTAGCATTCAGAAATTGTTTTGTGGAATTCGCTCAGTATTCAAATGATCTTTAGATGAATTTTGGGGGAAGAAAGTGGTCTCTCCATCCTATTCCTCTGCCATCTTTAAACTGCACCAAGTCACAATGCTCTTCAAATTCAATGTAAGAACTATTTTCTTAGGATGTCATCACCTGGGTGGAAAGATGTTTTCAAGTTATTATTTTTATCAGTCATTTATTTATAAATATGCAAATTCTCTATTTTTAGAAGATTTTTTATAAAGCACAGTTGTTATCACAAAATAGAGACTGTTGACTGCTTGACCATACTTCAAAGTAGTATATTTCTGAATTATTTCATGTTTTCCTGCAATAGAGCTATATAAAATCGGGATAAAAAATTAACAATTTGAAAATAGAAGCATTGAGAAATAAAACCAAATAATTTTGAAGTTCAAAAATTATTTAAACTGTGAACAAAATCTAATTAGAACTATGGCAGTACAAATAAAACTAAAACAGTAGACATCTGCAATCTAAATTATTAAAAGTTGCATATAAAATAAAATGAGATATAAATATACTCAGGATGGCATATGGAACATTTCAAGGGCTAAAGAAAAATTATACACTTCACATTGATTTTATTTTACTGGGTACAAACTAAACTGCAGTATTATCAACTAATCTGTTTTGAAAGTCCCTGGATTCCTGATGGTATCCAGGAATGAGTCAGAGTTTTGAGAAGTCATCTGCCTTCAAGGTGAAACCATAATTATAAGTGATTGTCCTAAATTTTAATAGCTTTTTACAGAGGATATGTCAGTATTGGCTAGATTAACATAAAAGATGTACAGAGTATGATGCATTGAAAAGATCACCGGAGTTCTGATCTTGAAGACTGTTTGCAAGTCTTCATCTCCCCACTAAAGATCAGAATGACTTTGTCACTTAAATATTCTAGGCCTCAATTTTCTTACATGTAAAACAAGAAAATTGGTCTAATTGCTTTATAAAATCTTTACTGGAACAAAAATATTATTAACAATAAATCACTTTAAAGTGAATCAAAAGGGGAAACTATTATTTAACAGAAGACCTGGACACAAATCTAGTGGAACACCTTCCAAGCTAGAAAGGATAATTCAGAGTCAAACCCTGAGGTCAGATCCACTTTTCTCTCTATGTAGGACTTTAACTAGTCAAACTTTATGATAAATAATTTTAAATGATAGAAATAGTTTCAATAATACAAATTATTTCTTAAAAAAGTTGAGATTAGAATTATTTAGGAAAGTTGTTTAAAATGCAGATTGATTCTTGAAACCCATTCATAGATCATCCTATTGGGTAAACCTTTGAAGAGTTCAAACTATTTGCATTTTAAGAATTATTTTTGGATATTCTGATCCAGATAGTATAACAGACACTAATTTGATAAGCATTCTCCTAAACCATTGTTAGAGCAGCACCTATGTGAATTTGTCATGGGAAGACAGTGAATGATCACAAATATAAAATCTTGTTTTAATGTCTAGCTGACTGACAGCCTTTTTTTTTTTTCCTACCTAAATCTGAACATTCATTGCCTCACGGTAAATCCAAAAGAAAAAATAGTAGCCATCATTTCTGAACTTGAGTCTCTGTTCTGCCCTTATGTAATATCTAGATTCTAAGAAAAATTAGTCTGATTTATGAGCACTTGTTATTTCACCGGGTTTCTGATTCCGTCTGTGTAATAGAGAAAACCCTGACTTTTTAAACGCTGTATGAGAAAAACACTCAAGATTTTAGGAAAACATGTCAGTTCTAGGCTAAGGGGTATAAAAATATGTCTTTAAAATATATGTTGGGGCTTTTGTGTGAACCCAAGATCATCATATTCCCTTGGATTTGGATATGGTACTCAGGTGGCACTAGTAAAAAATCCACCTGCCAATGCAGGAGATACAACAGGCTCAGGCTTGATCCCTGGGTCAGGATGATCCTCCAGAGAAGAAAATGGCACCCCACTCCAGCATTCTTGCCTGGAAAGTTCCATGGACAGAGGAGCCTGGCAGGCTATAGTCAGTGGCACTGCAAAGAAGCAGAAGAGTTGAATGTAACTGAGCAGACACACTCTACACACACTCATCAAAGATAGTTGCAGGATAGTGCAAGGGGATTTTATTACAGAAAAAATGGTAAAAACGGTGAACAGTTTAAGCGACTGTATCAAGCAGAACTTTCTAAACACTACTTTCTTTAGTATTCGAGTAGATTAGGAAACATAATAACCTATGGTACGCGGAATTCTAAGCTGGATCCTTAAATTTCCTTGCTCTTTATGCACATAAATTTTTACCTAGTTGTTCAACCAAGTACTTATCTATGTGCTACTATGAAGAGATTATGAACAAGTTGTAAATTCCCAAATCAACTGACTTTAGAATTAAGAGATTATCCCAGATAAATCTTAGCTATGTAGATGAGCCCTTAAAAGAGAAGCATGAAAGAGATTCAACATTGAAGATGGAGATAGCCTCATGTAAAGAAATGCAGGTGTGCTCCAGAAGCTAAGGAATATCCCCTGACTGACAGTCCACAAGGAAATGCAGACTTCAATTCTATAACTATAAGGAATTGAAAACCACCAACAACGTAACTGAGCTTTAAAACAGACTCTTACTTAGTCAAGACTTCACATGAGAAGCCAGTCACACCAAACAGAAACTTCTGACATACAAAACTTTGAATCAATGAATTTGCTTTATTTTAAGCTGCTACATTTATGGCATTTTTGTTACAGAAGCAATAACAAATTAATACAACTTTTTATTTAGTGTTCAATTCACATTATCGCTCAAGGATTGCAAATTCATTAAAACTTCTCTAGTTTGATATTTCATTATCATTTTAGTGATTATTTTCTTTCCTCACCCTATAACTTTTTAAAGATATATAACTTATTTGTTGTTATTCAGTCACTCAGTTATGTCTGACTCTTGGCGAACCCATGGACTGACTGCAGCGTGCCAGTCTTCCCTGTTCTTCACCATCTCTCAGAGCTTGCTCAAACTCATGTCCATTAAGTCGGTGATGCCACCCAACCATCTCATTCCCTGTCATCCCTTTCTTCTCCTGATTCAGTATTTCCTAGCATCAGGTCTTTTCTAAAGAGTCAGGTCTTTGTATCAGGTGGAAAAAGTATTGGAGCTTCATCTTCGTGATCAGTCTTTCCAATGAATATTCAAGATAGATTTTCTGTAAGATTGACTTGTTTGATCTCCTTGCATTCAAGGATCTTTCAAGAGTCTTCTCTAGTACAACAGTTCAAAAGCATTAGTTCTTTCGTGTTCAGCTTTCTTTACAGTTCAATTCTCACATCCATATATGACTACTGGAAAAACCATAGCTTTGACTATTTGGACCTTTGTTGGCAAAGTAATGTCTCTGCTTTTTAATAAGCTTCCTAGGTTTGTCATAGCTTTTCTCCCAAGAAGCAACCGTCTTTTAATTTCATGACAGCAGTCACCATCTGCAGTGATTTTGGAACCCAAGAAAATTAAGTCTCACTGTTTCCATTGTTTTCCCATCTATTTGCCATTAAGTGATGGAACTGGATGCCATGATCTGTTTTCTGAATGTTGAGTTTTAAGCCAACTTTTTCACTCTCCTTTTTTACCTTCATTAAGAGGCTGGCTTTAGTTCCTCTTCACTTTCTGCTGTTCGGTTGGTGACATCTGCATCTCTGAAGTTGTTGATATTTGTCCTGGAAATCTTGATTCCAGCTTGTGATTCATCTGGCCCAGTCTTTTCCATGATGTGCTTTGCATATATGCTAAATAGCAGGGTGACAATATACAGCCTTGATGTACTTTTTTCGCAATTTTGAACCAGTCTGTTGTTCCATGTTCCACATCACTGCTTCTTGACCTGCATACAGGTTTCTCAGGAGGAAGGTAAGGTGGTCTGGTATTCCTGTCTCTGTCAGAATTTTCCAGTTTATTCTGATCCACATAGAAAAATGACATACCTTTTTCTTCATTCATTTTTTTCTTACACAAGTCAATAAAACATCTTTGCTACTCCAGGTCTAAACAGGGAGGCTGTGCCATAGCTGTATAAAAGTACAGAGAATTTTGAAATCAGAATCAGAAGACATATTTTGAAACTAAATTCTTTCAAATTTGTGAGATTGTGAAACTTATCCTTGCTGAATTTCATTTTTTCCCACATGTGTAACTGAAATAATATTTTTCACATTGTTATTATAAATGTTAAATAGTATCTTACATGTTATATAAATGACAATGACTAATAGCAGCAAATAGTCATATGATAGGCCATTTTAGTTAACTAATAATTTTAAAGAGATTTGACACAGCTATAATTTATATGCTTTCTTTCTAGTCAAGTGGGCCTTAGGAAGCATCACTGCAAACAAAGCATAAAAAGTAAAATCAGCAAGGATAAGAGAAGTAAGTTTCACAATCTCACAAGTTTGAAAGAATTTGGTTTCAAAATATATATTTTTTATTCTGATATCAATATTCTCTGTACTTTACCACAGCTATGGCACAGCCCCCCTTCTCAGACCTGGAGTAGCAAATATATTTTATTGACTTGTGTAAGAAAAAATGAAGGAAGAAAAATGTATAAGTCTCTTTTCTGTGTACTTTATAAATTTATGCAAAGAAGAAACTCTGAAATTATTTTCATTCATAATAATCTTGGAGTTAGAGCAGAAGCTTGCTGGTAAAGGAGCTTGAGATTATTCTTCTGTATCTTCTCACCTCATACTGATCTCCTTATTTGCTAGACCCACCCCTAACTCTCAGAAACATGTGCACATGCACAAACAGGTAGAGCATCTGATTTTCTTAGCATTTATTGCCTAAAAAATTACCCTCATTTCTTTTTCCCACAAGTGGATGAAAATGTCATTTCCTTAGCATATTTTGACTGGTTCCAGCAGAAACAGAATAGTTAGGAACAGTGAATACAAATAACCAAGGTTTGAATTTGAGCTTTGATGTTTGCTAGCTATGGAAATTTTTGGCAAATTACTTCAAATTCTGTCTGCTTCATTTTCTTTCTCCATATAATGAAATGATAATATGTCTACTGGATACAATTATTATGAGTATAAATCATTTAAATACATGTAATATATTCAGAAAATTGACTGTACACAGCAAATACTATATGTATCTTAACTATTAATGCTATTATTAACTATTATCTGAATTATAACTATTATCTAGCACTTAGGAGAAATCTTAATTATTTAAATATTTAATGTGTTAGTCTTCACAATGCACTTCAGAATTTGAAATATTAGGTTGGCCAAAAACTTCATCTGGGATGATTTTATGGAAGAAAACCTGAATAAATATTTTGGCCAACCCAGTAAAAATCTATTAAGACAAAAATAATGATTCTTTCATCTATACAATGGACATGAGTTTGAGCAAACTTTGGGAGATAGTGAAGGACAGGGAAGTTGGTGTGCTATACAGTTCATGGGGTTACAAAGAGTCAGATACAACTTAGGAACTAAACAACAACAATCATTCTCTGACACTGGAATTTAAAAAAAAAAAAATTGAGAATTATCCATAAAGTAAAAGTCATTTCATTTCAACCTCATATCACCACATGAGGTAAACAGTACCTTTTTAAAGTGATATTTAAATTGAAAAGCTTTCCTTAAAAGATAATATTAATTATTATTCATTCATATTGTGGTTCTCAATATTAAGGGGCAGAACTTATTGCACAGAACTTTATGCACAGTTACCTATTTCATCCAGGCCAAGAAGCAATTATTTATGTCTGTAATATTTACTGAACTAGGCACATCAGACACAAAATAATGAATTCCCAGCACCCAATAATCTCAATGTGTGTTATGGGAGTATGTATAGTATGTATGGCATTGGCCAAAAACAATGCTCTCTGATCTGCTTAGGTTGTCCTTTTGGTGCGATTGTACCATGTCAGGTAGTATACTTCCCTTTGGAATAGTGAGTAAAGGATATGAAAATTCTTACCTAACTAAATCAGACAAGTGAAACATGATGAACAATTGGTCAAAATCTCTGGTAGCCACATTACAGTGATGAACACAGAGCTTCAAAGGTATAAATCAGCCCCCAAAATATAATATTCACATGAGTGACCAAAGGAAATGGATATACAGTGACTTAATCATTAAGATATAATTTTACAGATAATTATAAAGACTAAATTAGAAGCAAGCTAATACTACAGGAGCTTTCCTGGTGGCTCTGATAGTAAAGAGTCTGCCTGCAGTGCAGAAGACCCAGGCTCAATCCCTGGGTTGGGAAGATTCCCTGGAAAAAGGCATGACAACCTTGCCTGCAGAATTCCATGGAAAGAGTAACCTGGTAAGCTATAGTCCATGGGATCACAAAGAGTCAGACATGACTGAGCCACTTTCACAATACTACAGTTATTTTTAAAGATTGGCTTAATGATATATTGATAGAATGATTTCCTTTTACTTTTGTGTTGGAGACTGAAAGGTTATTGCTTCAAAACAATGTCACTGGAGGCACTGAGAAACAGATTCATATTCAGTTCAGTTCAATTCAGTCTCTCAGTCGTGTCCAATTCTTTGCAACCCCATGAACTGCAGCGCGCCAGGCCTCCCTGTTGGAGAAGGCAATGGCACCCCACTCCAGTACTCCTGCCTGGAAAATCCAATGGACTGAGGAGCCTGGAAGGTTGCAGTCCATGAGGTTGCTGAGGGTTGGACACGACTGAGTGACTCACTTTCACACAGGAGAAGGAAATGGCAACCCACTCCAGTGTTCTTGCCTGGAGAATCCCAGGGACGGGGGAGCCTGGTGGGCTGTTGTCTATGGGGTCACACAGAGTCAGACACGACTGAAATGACTTAGCAGCAGGCCTCCCTGTCCGTCACCAACTCCGAAAGTTTCCCCGAACTCATGTCCATCGAGTCCGTGATGCCATCCAACAATCTCATCCTCTGTCATCCCCTTCTCCTCTGCCCCCAATCCCTCCCAGCATCAGGGTCTTTTCCAATGAGTCAACTCTGCATGAGGTGGCCAAAGTATTTGATTTTCAGCTTCAGCATCAGTCCTTCCAAAGAATACCCAGGACTGATCTCCTTTAGGATGGACTGGTTCGATCTCTTTGCAGTCCAAGGGACTCTCAAGAGTCTTCTCCAACACCACAGTTCAAAAGCATCAATTCTTCAGTGCTCAGCTTTCTTCACAGTCCAACTCTCATATCATCCATACATGACCACTGGAAAAACCATAGCCTTGGCTAGACGGACCTTTGTTGGAAAAGTAATGTCTCTGCTTTTTAATATAAATGCTTAATTATAAATTAAAAATCACTTTAAGTGATTTTAGTATGTTTTCTTTCTGGGTAAGTCTCATGGGAATCTGAGAGACCATTGCTGTTTTATGTGATTAAAAAAAATTATTTAAAAAATTTCAAAACCAGATGAAGAAGTCACATTTTTCATCCCAACTTTCTTTCTGCCTTTTCCTTCAAACCTTTCCTGAAATTTTTCTTTTTGTTAATATTTACCTGAAATATAATTTTAATCTCTTTCTTTTTAACTTCCCCTCTGGTCTCGTAGTTTGACGTTTACATACTTGATTTATTTTCCATATGTCTTACTCTTCATCTGAAAATTAAGCTTAAAAGTATAAAATTATACAATACCAAAGGCAAGATACATGAAAAAAAGATTTCAGTAAAATTATAAACTTCCCTATGAAAGAAAATGTTCAGTATATGAGAAGACAAGCCAAAGATTGGGATAAAATATTGCAAAATTTGCATCTGATATAAGACAGTTATCCAAAAAATTCAAAGTGCTCTTAAACAGACACATCCCCAATGAAGATATATAGTTGGCAAATAAGAATACCAAAAGATGTTTGAAGTTATAGATCATCAGGTAAATGCAAATTAAAATAACAATGAGATTCTATTATATGCCTATTCAGTTCAGTTCAGTCACTCAGTAGTGTCGACTCTTTGTGACCCCACAAATCAAAGCATGCCAGGCCTCCCTGTCCATCACCAGCTGCCAGAGTTCATTCAGACTCACATCCATCGAATCAGTGATGCCATCCTGCCGCCTCATCCTCTGTCGTCCCCTTCTCCTCCTGCCCCCAATCCCTCCCAGCATCAGAGTCCTTTCCAATGANTTGGAGTTCTGGTGGGTGGAGCTGGATTTCTTCTCTCTTGAGCATGGAGTATCTCTTCACGGCTGCCCCAGCAAAGCACAGCATCCGCTCCCCACCCTGGAGGAAGGGCGTCTCCTCACCACCGCCCCTCCCGACCCTCAACGTGGAACAGCTCCTCCAGGCCCTCCCGCATCAGCAGCTCCTCCAGGCCCTCCTGCTTCAGCGCAGCCACCGCTCCTTGGATGCGAGTTAATCTTCCTGGTCCCTGACCCTGACTTCGGATGCGGGGTGGCTCCTCTCGGTCCTCTTATCTGCGCTGAGTGCACCAATAGTCGCACCCCCGTACTGAGTGCTAATCAATCAGTGGCTCTTCCCAGCCCCCGACCCTGGCCTCAGACATAGGGTGGCTCCTCCCAGCCCCAGACCCTGGCCTTGGACATGGGGTGGCTCTTCCCGGCCCCCAACCCTGGCTCCGGACATGGGGTGGCTCCTCCCAGCCACCGCCCCTGACCTCAGACGCGGGGTGGCTCCTTTCAGCTGTTCCTGCACCATCACAGCCCAGGACTCTCTGCCACTGTCTCTGTCCTCCGACGTGGGGTAGCTCCTCTCGGCCGTGCTGAGTATGCTGGCCCGCCCAGCCGTTGCTGCCACTTGCGCTGAGTGCCACTGCTTCTTTTTTAAAGCAAAGTACAACTCTGAAAGCAGGTTTCCATTTCTCGTGATTTTATTACCTTCACGAACATATATGCTAAGCTAAGAATACATACATAGTCTCATGCATTTGTAGAAATGGCAGTTTATAACCTCATCTGTGAATGACTGTGATCATTTTTTCCTTAGCCTGTGATATAAAATATTATCCTAATAGAACCTGATTTTTCCTTAATTCTTAATGTTTAACTCTTCATTGCTTTCTCTGTTTTAGCAACACCCTCTTAGTAACTGTTAACAAATCTGAAACTCTGAGTACATAGAGTGCTGTCTTGGGAAAAACCAATGGGCTATCGCTGAGGAACATGCCTAAAAGAAACAATTGTACTTCTCCTAGAGGGCATTAGGAAAAGAACTTCACCCCCAAAAAGGTGAAAGAGCCCAAAGGTTCCAAATATTTCATTTTTTCTGTTAAACAAGAGACTGTATTCAAACTTGCTAAGATAATGTTAAACTGCATAAAGAAAAAAAAATAGAAAATCTTATTCTATGAATTGTCCAAGTGACTTTTGGGGAGGTTTAAATAACAGCTGATGACTATGTATACCAATTCCATTGTTAAATCTAATAATGTGCCAATTTATATTGTATAGATTCTCTTGTATTAAATGTAAACAGTGCCCGTGAGTGATGTGAATGCATTAGCATGATGTAAATGATATTCATAGGATATGAACTGCTGGCTCTGCTCTAGGACCCTTATGATGAGATGTTGCTTCTCCTGAAGCTTTCCCAGTGAGTAACTGTTTTTAATAAGTAAAATATGGGTCCCAAGAATACTTTAGAGCTCTTCATTGAGAGAAATATTTTTTAATAGTAATGCATGTATCTTAAAAGTATAGGCCTTCCTATTGCTTAATCTAGAAGCTATTTCTGCCCTGTGTTTTGGAGATTCTTTTTGTCATTACAGCCACCCATCATGGTTCTTTTAATGGACAAAGCTGGAGGTTGAATAACTAGATTACATTGTTACGATTTCTCAGCTGTTGGATTTCCCTTGTTGGTTTGGAAGAAAAAAAAATTATTTGAAATGTATAAATGATACCAAATTCTTATTTGAAGTTGTTAGACTGTGATTACCACTAGATGTATAACCTTACTTATGCAAATCACTAGAGTTCATGGTAAGTCTGACATTTACAGAATTAATGAACTAAATAATTAAGTGACCTAGTAAATGAATTGGTAAACCAGAACTATTAATCTTTTAATAAATTCTTTACTAACACTCAATAATAATTTTTTGCATAATTTTAAAGGATTATAGTAAAGAAACACTAGAATAGGAAACCCATTATGTGAAGGAACGTTACTTTTATAAATCGGTCATTATGTCTCTTTTTATTGAATTCATTTCTATTCAGGTTTAGAAAAGTGGCAGTTCCTATATTGGTGACTAACAGTCCCCGACTTCGAAGTTTTTTTTTTCCCTCTCAGTGAGACAGAGGGTTTAGGATCATTTACTGCTTCAAAAAAACCACAGCTTAAAATGACTAATTAGCATACAACTATAATTTCAGAAATCCCCTATTTGATGGTGTGCATCACATGTGTTTCAGAATTTCTAAGCTCTCGTAGGTTAACTGGCACATAAAACTAGGCCTTTGCACTGGTTATCTTCAAAAAGCATTTGTCTATTCTTCACAAGTGATCATCTTTACCTTTCCCTTCAAAAACCTTTTTTGAAAAATCTAATCACAGCTATTAAAATAACTGAACTGGACTAAACATAACCAAAATTTAGAACACTGAAATGTCCAGGGTTACATCAGTCAATAATGAGAGAGAGGTAAAAAGATTAGATCAGGTCTTCAGTTTCCATACTAATTGCTTGCAGAAGACTGCCCTCAGTAGGAAGAGGGATTATTGAATCATAAGTATTCAGTACCTTCCACTGGAAGGGAAAAAATCCAAATGTTTAAATAAAAAGAAAGGATAGAAAGAGTGATGGCAACAATGGTTTTCTCAACTCACAGGAAAGAAGGTGATGATTGCTTCAATCAAGCAATCAATGTTTACTAAACAACTAACACATACTTGACACTGTCTTAGGCACAATGGGACATACAGACGCAAAATAAGAAACAGTCCACGAATTTCAAGAGAATAAACAAACAGACTCAACTAATACATACCACCTAATAGCCAGCTACATAAGATAATTTATAACAGCCTCAACTACATCACACAAATGCTATAGTGTTCTATAGATTCTTTTCACACAGATTTTGTATCCTGAGGCTTTTTAAAGCTGGGAGAACAACTTGTGGAGTTTTAGTCTGAAAATATTCTAAGCATCTGTGAGCCTCTATTTTCTGGCAATATGACTGGCTGCATGGCCTAAAAATCTTACTAACAGAGAAAACCTAGAAATGGTGTATAAAATACTTTTTTTTTTTTTTTTTTAATGCAGAGCTGGGCTTGCAATAAATTAAAGGTAACTCTCAGGATCCCAAGATTAAGGAGAATTTTTAACCAGAGTGACAAATGGAGCTGACTCCAATTTTGAAAATTTGCCATTTATGATAACCAAGAGCTTCATAAGGATAGGAACAATGCCTTAGGTCTTCACACAGAGTGGGGAGTTAGAAATGAGACTCCCATGTAAAGTTGGGACTTTCAAAGGGCTAGAAAGTCAATAAAATGGGGACTAAGAAAAACATTCTTCCACTGGCAAATGGAGATGAGGCCTGAGTCCTGGGTAAAGTCTTCTGAGAATCTGTGAATTTAGATTTCCTTTATTTGAATTTGGGGATCAAATTTATACTTCCTTTCAAATCTGGGGACTCCCACACCAAGAAGTAATATAAATTGTTCCCAGGTAGATTAGCAGTTCAGGACACTCAGCCAAAGCAATGGAAATCCTTTTGTGAAAGACTGATTTACCTTTAACCCACTTCCTCAAAGATCCCCACAAATAAGATTCTGCTGGACTTGGCTCACAATGGAAAATTGCAAAACACACAAAGAAATACAGTTCATTAGATGTAGTGAAACTTGATCCACAGAAGCTTTACTAATCAGAAAAGATGAAGAGGAGGAGATAGAAAAACATGGATAAATTGCCACAGTCTTGGTGGTGAGCAGTGCAAACAAAGCAGCCAAGGTAGGAAGAGATGTCTGCCTGGCTGTTTAGCTCTCATGGAAAATTTTTAATTTCAAAAGATGTCACTCCTGGCTCCTCTGGCAGTTGTCTAGTGGATAAGAATTTGCCTGCCAATGCAAGGGACATTGTTCAATCCCTGCTCCAGGAAGATTCCACCGCTGCAGGGCAAATAAACCCATGAATCAGTTACTGACTTGAGCCTGTACTCCTCAACAGGAGAAGGTGAAGCAATGGGAAGCCAACACACCACAACTAGAGAGCAGCCCCCACTCTCCACAACTAGAGAAAGCCCTCAGGCAGCAAGGAAGACCCCCTGCTGCCAATAAAAAATAAAATGTTACTCCATCCAACTCAGACCAACAGCCGTGTATAAAAATGGCCTAGCTCACTCAACCAATTGAAATGTTCATTTCAAAGAAACAACTGATAATTTGGCTTATAGTTTAAAAAAAAAATCAAATCTTTTTAAAAAAGAAAAAAATTTCTCTAGTTGCATTTAAAACAGCTCAGTTGGCTTGACTAGTTATCTTACTTCTTGGGTTTGTAATTTACTGTGTTAGTGGCTGGTTGTACCAGAAGGGAAAAAAAAGACAGGGCAACACTGTGAAAAGGGAATAAGGAGCAGGTAATAAGGGCTAGATAAAGGTACCTTCCTGAGGTTGCAGCTCTCAAGTTTAATAATCTTCATATTTTTGCCCTTAAGCATCCAACTGTCTCAGGTCCAAAGCTTGTGACCATTAACTGTGTTTGTGTCCTACAGATTGCTTCTGTTACTTCTATGAACATGTGAAAGAAAGAAAAAATTATAACACATAATCTTAGTGCTGTGCACAGAATAAACACAAGGTACATTTTAAACTTAACTGTCATCATAAACTACTATCTCTTCAGGCCTAAAGAAAAGTCAGGCCCTTTAACATATAGACCCGAAGAAGAAGGTACACAAAGCATGATCAGGCAAGACAGCTGAGAGCCTTCCAGGTACAAAGCCCCCAACTGGAATCTTGTCCTGCTGTGACTAGTATGAACAGCACATTCCATGAAGCTTTGCTAAATTCAAAAGGCCTTTTCTAGAATATGGCAAACTATTTATTCTACACAGTATAAATTTACCGAACACCCCACCAAAAAGTCAATGCAAGCCCCATAGTTAAACTCAGGGTAGGTGAAGAAACCTCTGTAAAACACTGCTTCAGGCTACGCAGATGTCAGAGTGGGTTTCAGCCTTCTCCAGGGGAATTTCAGCTTCTCATGTGGTGTTCAGTGGAACTAAAACTTTGAAAAACATCCTGTGGTATCATATTTTTCCATAAAGTCCTTTCTTTCACATATTTTACTCACAATAGGAAACTTTTCAAATAGACTCTCAGTTTCAGTTAGTCATTTACTTCAAGTTCACTGAGGAAAGAATATTTTTAAGTCACAGGTATCATAGTAGCTATAGATGTCTTCAGATTTCAAACCCTTTGTCCAGGCTCAAACTTTACAGGGAGAAGAATTCCATTGCTTTTAAGGATTACTATGCCAGTGGGCCTAAAGGTCACCTGACAGGGTATATGTGGCGAGGCAAAGATTCAGGCAACAATTATCCTAGCAGGCATTGCAGGAAGAGCCATACAAGAAGTATCAGCACCAGGGCGACCACAAACTTGAGAAAAACATATCTTTAGAAAAGCACCAATTCTGTATTTAAAATATATTGTCTGTCAAAAAAAATGGAAGTTATCAAACAGATCAACACGTGTTTGTACAAGTGTGTCTGCATGGTTAGGAAGTATTTACTATCAACTATTTTAACAGATCGGGAAAGGAAAAAAAAAAAAAAACCTGTCAAGTCATTGTAAAGATTTAATTTTTTTAAACTACTGTTTTGGATAGCTTTTAAAAAAAACCAGGTTATCTATCCTAAAGCTCAAATCAGTTGTCATCTAAGTGTGATGTCATCAACACAATGTTGCTTAGGATGTTTTAAGACTTGAACTGGAGTGTAACTACACCAAAAAAAGGAAGGCCAAAAAGGAGGAACTTGAGAAACAGTCCCGTGAAAAGAATCCTTGTCATAAGACCACATCTATTTGTGGGCAGAACATCTGACCACAGCCCAGGAACTGTCTTTATGATTAATTCCCATCTCTACTGCTGAATCGATGATGCAGTGATCTGCATTGATTATTAAGGTGACTGAAATAACTGGATCAGACATGGCTTACCAGTGCAAATTGGCTAATTCATCAACACATAAAGATATCAGGAGAAATGTTCGTGATTGTCACATATCACCAGGAAAGGAATTACCCCGTACTTATCAAAACTGATAGGCCCATTTTTACTGACACCTATTTTTAAAATAAAGACATTTTACCTTAGAACAAGACTTGGTATCCTTCACAATAGTAAAAACCTGGATTTAATCCTGATTCTTTTAGGTGAAAAAAAAAAAGCTGGCATTTGGACATTTGAATTATCTCTTAGAAAAATCACTGGAGTGATCTACTTTTGCAGGATGACCTGCTAGTTAGTTACTAGAAGGTAGCAATTTTTGGTCAATCTAAAACAAACCAAACTCTGATTGAAATGGACACCCATGATCAATCCTAAGACTATGAGCCTAATGTAAAGCCAAATTAACTTGGAAAGACCCACTTGTACTTCTATCCATTTCTTCTAAAACTTTCCAGTGCTTAATATTACTATTCAATCAGGTAAATTAGAAATGTTAATTTATACATTAAAATAAAATTGGGTACCAACATGATTATCAGAAAGCTAAGTTCTGAGCCTAAAGCAAAATTACTAAAAGGAAAAGAGACTGCAGTAACAAAGACTGAGGTATTTCATCCCATTTTGTGCTACTTTAAAGTATACGCATGTCTGCAAAAGTAAGTATCTCTTTTGTTCTGATATGTAATTTTAAAAAGAAGAAAAAAATAACTGGGGAACTATGATAATTTAAAAATTTAAAATTAATAAAAAAGCCACAACAACTATTTTGTTGGCTGCTGGTTAAATGTAAAGATTTCAGTTTTGAAGACAGAAGTTCCCTGGAATTCAGCCTGATCTGAGGTGATGGACGCATGGAAATTCTCCAAAGCATTCAGCACCTATCACATGCTTCCACTTTGTGAAGTATCTCTCATTCTCCAATTATACTGCATCACACAAATCTCAAGGTTTACTGTAAGGAAATACTTATATAGATAAGTGAAAAAAATAGGCACAGTTCTAAATTAAGAGACTCCTATGAGCATTGTTTGAGGAAAAGCTACTAATACATGTTTCACTTGTTTTTGAAAAGCAAATACAGTATAATTTAAAATTACTTCCGACAGCAGCCAACTGCCAACTATTTAGATTGGCTCAATTCAGCATATGCTGGGACTCCCCATGCCGCTCATGTCTTCAAAAAGAAGCTCTTCAGATTGGCAGTGAGGGAATATTTCCTTTGAACGTTTAAGTAACATGTAAGGATAAGGGGAAAAGATATAAATGCTAATAATTAAAAAGTAAATGAATAATACCCAAAGCAGAATATTTGTAAACGCATGGTAGACTTTTACATTCCCAGAAAGTGGCAACCAGATGTGTTCAGCTTCTTTCAATATTCTCAGCTTTTGCTAACATTAACAGTGGGAAGTACACAGTTGAGGGAAAATACAAGGAAAATTCTAGTTAAAAATAAATTGGCACAATAGAAGAAAAAATTGCTTATTACAGAATATTTGTTTCCCTTCTCCATTTCAGGATACATTTCTAGAGAGACTTAAAGAATGGAAAGCTATGAGGGGAACGGACAGGAAAGGGAGTGGAGGGAGGAAATCAAATTACAATTTTTTTGAAAGATGTATTATAATTTAGAAATACTTAATTATTATGACAACACTTGAGCTGTGAATGGGGACAGCAGTTTAAATACACTATTCTAAAGATAGTGGCAAAGAAACAGTCTTTAATAACTATATCTTAAGACCAATAAATCATGAAATCCTATAGTTTTGCGTGTTTCTTTACCAATAACAAGGATAAAAATAGATATCTTCTCTATGTATTTTTAAAACTGAATATTTAAAATTTTTATCTCATAGGTGAAAATATTATTAATTTAGCAATACATCTAATCCTTTAACCAATATCCATACATAATCTGACAAAATAATAAAACAAATTAAGAACTGAAATGTTTAACCTTCAAAACTTCACTGAGCATGATGACTGTGTGAGATAAATTTGATTTATGAGCTTGCTGCCTGGTTATGTCACACATACTTGCTTGGGAGATTTTGGGACAGTTTCTTCTCTGACTAGTCACCTTCCAGAGTGTTTCTGAACAACAACCATTCCTTATCAACGAAGAACCTTCACTGTTAGCTGACTTACAACTTTAATTACCTTTAAAAGTCAGCAAGACAACATATGAATGTTCACATCTTATTAAATGACTCTCTAGATATAAGGCTTTTAATCTCTTTAGAAGGAGGCTGACTTCATTGCCACGAAGAATTCTTATTCAGGTGAAGGCATGACCTGCATAAAAATTTCCCTTTGCCCTTTTGGCTACACAATAAATATCCTAAGGATGGGAGTAAGGATAAATTAAGGAAATCAAATCTAGAATGACTGAAAAGGCTTGCTGCCATAAATAATTAGAAAAAGAAACATATGGGGAGACCAATAAGTGAACCTGTGAAGGTCAGACCCAAGAAACAAGAACCTGTGAAGGTCAGACCCAAGGAAAAAAAATTCTTGAATTTCATAGAACACCATCTTAAACCGAGGCTGATTTTTCAGCATGTATTCTGGCTCGAGTCACGAGGCGTTCATTCATTTGTCTTTTTATTCTAGGAAAACCTTCTCACCACTTACCAAGTACCTGATACTGTCTACATAAAATAAATAAGACCCTCGAGGCACACACAAACCCATGAGTGATAAGGACACATAAAAAGATAATGAGACCTGGGAAGACTGGTGGTAAGCAGGGGCACTGGGGATTAAGTAGGGAGAGGAGGAGCATCTAACCTAGTTTATGGATGATGGGGAAAAGGTCCAAAAGACTGCTGGAGCAATTACTGAAAGATGCGTGAAATATACCAGGTAGGAGAAGAACAGAGGAAAGACTGTTTATGTGGTGCAGAAAGGTGGAAAGAAAAGGAATATATACACATTTCCATGTTGCTGGGATGTGATGATAGCAGTCAGTGAAAACTGTTTCCTGAAAGCTTTGGAAAGCCAAGGATTGGCCTTTTAACAAGGAAATAAGACCTTCAGGCTTTGTTTTAGAAAGTACTCTGGCTGCTGTGGGGAGGATGAATTGGAAGCAAAGCCCAGAATCCTGATATGAAAGGAATGAAAAGCATGCATTCCAGAGTCAGCAGAGTACTGAACTGAGTAGCTGGGGGTTGAGATGTTAGAGGGGTAGATCAGATGGTCAGGGAGCTAACAGCAGGTTTGAAAAGAGCCTTAGAAAGTCTTGATAATGAGCCCTGTCTTTGCTAGGATATTGGGAAGAATGCTCTTTCTTGCCAACTCAAATTCCATGAGTATTCCACTTCATTCCCTCAGAGGTGCCCTGTGATTTGAATCACATTGACTTTGTTTTTGAATACGTCTCCCCGAAATCATGGAGCGGAACTCTTTCCTTTTCACCCAGGAAGCCACACTTCTGTCTTGACAGGAAAAGGTTCCCATTTCTCCCTGGAATGAATCCAAATCTCATCTTCAGAGAGAATTTCCTCACACCTCCCATCTTCTCCCCACTGATCTTCTTAATTTTTTTTTTTTGCCCAGGGCAGTTCTCCTCTCCAAACTTCCCAGTGTCATTGTCATTAAGCACCCCCATCTCCTGCGAGTTGTAGCTGGGGCTATGAAGGTCGGCCTGACCTCAGGGCTAAAGTGCTCCTCCCTGCCCTGCTCTTTTGAGAAAGTTCATAACCAGATGATGGGATCATAATTGAGAAAGAGCAGCCCCTACAAATCACAAGACTTACTGATATCACTACACTCCTCAAGTTGATCCTTGGTCTATAATTGCTTTGAGTACCCAGAGGTATCAAAACAACCTTGTAATATCTGAGACTGAGCGACAAGCTACAAAACACCAAGTACTGTGCTCAATGCTTTAAACATTTTACTTTACCTTCATAGTAGTTCCATGAGGTATGCACTGTGTGAGGTTTAAAAATGTTAAGTAACTTGCCCAGAGTCATGGAATATGACTTGTAGTGCTTCTCCTTCATCTCCTATGAAAGTGGAAATGTTAGTCACTCAGGCATGTCTGAGTCTTTGCAACCCTATGCAGTGTAGCCTGACAGCTCCTCTGCCCATGGAATTCTCCAGGCAAGAATACTGGAGTGGGTTGCCATTTCATTCTCCAGGGGATTTTCCTATCCCAGGGATCAAACCCCGGTATCCCACATTGCAGCAGATTCTTTACTGTCTGAGCTACCAGGGATGTCATCTCCTATAATACTCCCGTTTATTCTTTGAGAAAACATCTAACCCTACATATTCATTTCCCCTAGCATCTCATTCAGATTTTGGTTGTTAATCAAGCAATGAGTGAAGGCTAATGTAATTCAAGTTTACTTACCTTTTCACTCATCCATTTATTCAACTAACATTTAGTATGCACTTCCTACTTTGGGCTGGGTGTTAAAAATCAAAGGTGGATGTCAACCGCTGGTATAAAGGAGCTTCAAACTTTCCCACTGTGAGTGAAGGTACTCCCCCCCCCCAAAAAAAAAATAATGAACTCCAACTTTCAAACCTTAGCAATACATGGGGAGATTTCTACACATGAGTTTGATTGGAATCCAGATAATGGCACCTCTGCCAATGGTTCCTTTCTTCACCTTCTCAAGCATCTACCTGCCAATATTTTATCTCTTCATTCACTTTCTGGCTTTACCAAAATATCCAGGAATCTGGTTGTACTGATGGCTTAATATTCAGTTACGGGCTGACACCCAAAAGGTTTGACTAAATATCTGGCTTTAACTGAACACACCAAACTTTTAGGAAAATATCCAAGAGTCCAAATGTAACTCTAGAAGAATCTAATTTCACTGGTTGTGGCTCAGCTGGTAAAGAATCCACCTGTAATGTGGGAGACCTGGGTTCAATCCTTAGGATGGAAAGATCCTCTGGGGAAGGGAAAGGTTACCTACTGCAGTATTCTGGCATAGGGAATTCCATGGACTGTATAGTTCATGGGGTCGCAAAGAGTCAGACACGACTGAGCGACTTTCACGTTCATGTTCATGCAACCAGTCATAAGATGTCTACAAAGAATGTATTATCTCCTCCTAGGATTTTGAAGCCCCCTATGCATGTTTGTTTTAGAGTAGAAGCCCATCATCTGGGTCCCAGCTATGTTCCTTACAGAGCTATGACATATCTAAGGTCTTCAACAAATGCTATTATTATTAATGTTAATGATATGAGAAGTAATGATAGTCATGATTATCCATGCTGCCTGAGGAGAAAAAACTATGCTGAATAGCCAAGAAAATAATTATGAGAATGTAGTTTACTTTAAATGAATTTATTCATGTTGTCATGTATTTGCTTTGCTTGTGTTTGCACACTGCAGCAGTCTATCGTCCCAAAGCCAATACTAATAATGATTAAAAAAAAAAAAACCTCAGCCTTTGACTGATCTGCAGAGAAGGTGAGGGAAATGTTTAGGAGAATCAGAAATGGGCAGTTAGCACAGAGAATATCAAAATTGCTCTTAGGCTGGGAAGCATGCCTGGTAGAGAACAACGCAGCTTCATTCCACTTCCATCTGTACAGACACAAGTTTCAGAGAATGGCCAGATCCCCTAAGTGTCTCATATTTAGCTATTAGACTGACCACATTTTTGTAAACACCCCAAATCCTCTTTTCAAATATCTCCACAGAGCAGTGACTCTCCTATTTCAAAGGAGGCATTAGGTAGTAGGAAATTAAGAGTGAAAGGAAATAGGGGAAAAATAATTGCCAAAATATGCTTATATGTTTTCCTGGAATTAATAAGAATGGACAGACACTGCTAGTTACCTGTCTTCCTATCCCTTCTTTATTCACATAACACAGGCAGATTGTAGGAGAGAGGAGGACAAAAAATACACTCAGTTAAAACACTCTAGAAGGCTTCCTTCCCCTAGAGATGGCTAGACTGCCATAGATATGGCCAGTGACATGTAAGAAGACTTCTGTTCGGGACTTCTGGGAGAGTTTTTGCTTTACCAGAACAGGCACCGCTCTTTTCTTCTTGTTTTTTCCTTCTTCACTGGAGTGCATAGATAAGACTGAAGATGTATGTAGTCACCTTCCTGTGACCGTGAGAATGAGAGCAACATGCCAACGCTGGGGGAGCAGGAAGACAGGGCACTAGCTATTGA
The DNA here is from genome assembly GCA_006410615.1 of Neotragus moschatus. NCBI lineage: Eukaryota > Metazoa > Chordata > Mammalia > Artiodactyla > Bovidae > Neotragus > Neotragus moschatus. The sequence continues at coordinate 929,454 of SJYA01000699.1, read as the reverse complement.
TGACATCTGACTTCTTGCGAAGGGAGAAAAATAAATTCCTATTTTGCTAAGCTGATGTTATTGAGATGCAGAGGATTCAAACAAAGAAAACCGAAAAACAAAACACGTTTGTGTGTCCACAGTGAACCTGCCTCCAGCATCTCTGTAGTGTGGTTCAAATAATCTTTAGGAATATCTGAGTCATGCTCATTGAAGATTTGGCGGGGTCGGGGGGGGAGAGTGTCTTTATCTCGATCTCTATCTTCTACTCAGGATAGAAAAGCCACCTGTGGCCACATGAATAACAGAACGTGCTTTTGTCGAGAAACTAAACCTACATGCAGATTCTGGCCTGCCCAAACCCAGGAACAGCAGGTCAAATTAGACTGGGCGGGGAGGCAGAGACGGATGGAGTGAGTATCCCTCTTCACATAGGAGGTGCCTGGGACACTGTCACTGTCCCTCAGGGAATAGTCAGTCACTCATTAATGTGAGCAGGGCTGTGTCCCTCATCCCCCTCTGGTAGCTGAGCAGGAGTTGAGCAAGGGAAAATGAGTCATCTGAAAGGGGCAGGGGGTGATGCTGTAAGTACCCTTCGGGGTGCACTCTGCTGAAGAGTTTCCTACAAAAACAGGCCCTGACTCCTGTCACCCAAACCATCCTAAATAAAAATGGCAGGGCCAGGAAGCCTGAAAAGAGTGGACATATAGGCTCCAATGATGGCACCTGAAATGGATGAGGCTCCTGTACCCATCTGCCTCTAAGAGCAGCACATGGAAAAACCTCAATCTGCATCCAAAGGCAATCTCCTTTGATTGGTCAGCACCAAAGGATAGAGGAAGAAAGTGATGGAGAATGTGGTTCATCTGGTACAAACTGTCACTGCAATTTAAACACAATTCCGTGCACACGCTTTCCTCCTAGCAGCAAGGTGTGGCACTAAAAGTATTCTAAAGAAAGACCTTGCAAGCTATCAGATGCTGAAGAGCCTGCTATAATTTTGAGCAGCCTGTGATGTTGGGAACACACAGGCACACAGACTGACAGAGGACTGAAATTATGCTACAGACTGTAGCACTGTTGAATTCTGGGGTTGCCCACTCAAATGCCCACAGGGTAGATGCCCACCCTGAAGCTGCTAGGCATTTTCTTAAAATACGTGGTCCTTTTAATCTGTCTTTTCTGTCCCACTTTTATTAGGCTCTCAAGTACACACAAGAATGTTTTCCCACTACATGAATAACAGTCCAAGTAAGATGACAAACGGCAAGTACTATGTAACCTCAGCAATGGGGAGGAATACAGGGCTGGTGGAGACAGTAGCAAACTGGATGGTTCTCAGCCCAGCTAAAGGTGACAGGCCCTACTCACTTCTTATCGATTGCTACCATGTTGACCCAGAATGGTGAGATACTCAAGTTCTTTCAAGGAAAGTCAGCAATTTTTAAGGAAATCACATTTTTCAACAGATTTTTGGTCAGACAAAGCATGTCTGTGTGTTGAATCCAGCACATGGACTGCCAACTGGAGATTTCATATTTTTAAAATCCAAATATGTTAATAATTGCAATGAATGCCTATGAAAGAAAACATTTTTCATCTCAATTTTTGTTTCCTCCTTTCCTGGTTCCTTGCCCATCTCTAAGTTACTACTCTTTCTTGTATCCTTTCCTCTTCAACTAGGCTTCAATTATCAGTAGGATTGAAGCATTACATGTCCTTGGGTTACTTGTATCTAAAAATACAAATGCAATTAAAAAACAAACAACAACAACAAAAACAGTTCAACAGAACCAAGGAAAGATTCTATGGATAGAGTTTTAGAGAAGTTTGGATGACATGTGCACTAGAGTGGCTCATATTATGCAACAGATCTTTAGCAAATCCTGTTGGTGTCCTATCATGTGAGAGTCACACATTCCTGTTTTCATATCCAAATACAGCCACACACATTTATACACACCTGAAAAAACTGTGATTGCCCAAAAAACAATATAAAAGATAAACTGACACCTCTAGAAGAGGCAGATAAGACTCAGTGAATATCAACTAGTTGACATATTTTATGTTTGTTTCCTGGGTTGAGTTTCAGTTCAGTTTGAAGCCAGAGGAAATGTTATGATGGAAAATTCCACAACTGGCCCACAACGTACATTCCAACTTGGATCCCAGAACCAATTTCAGCAAATCAAATAGGAAATCTAATATGGAATTTTTTGGCTATATCTTCACACAAAAATAATAATAATAAAATTTTATGGTAACGTGTTTCTTTTAGAGTTTGCAAAGTACTTTCACATCCATAATATCACTCGATCCACCAGACTAGTAGAAGTGTACAAAATAGTTTGTGAATGTGAACAAATCCCTGAGCACAAAATATGGACAGAGGCATGATTTTTAAAATTACCTAGTAAAAATTTGTCAGAAGCAATGCACATTAACTATAGAAATTAGCACAGTCCCCTTGGGAATTAAGTATATAATACAGGAAGCATACTGACAAGCAGAGTATGGTAGTTTTTGAAATATATCCACAAATTCTTTGATACTTCTCATTTTAAGAGATGGAGCTTAACTGCTGTCCTTGAGTTAGGATTTGACTTAATCACCTCTAATAAATAGAATATTGCAGAAGGGATCACATGTCACTTCTAAGACTGTGCTATTAAAACAAACAAACATACAACCTCCAGCATTTGTCTTAGGTGTTCTCTTTCTGGTTTGGATCACTCTCTGGGGAAGCCAGATGCCGTATCATGAGGACCATCATGTACCCTATGAAGAGGACCAGGCGGTGAGGAACTGGGGCTGCTAGCCACAGAAAGTAAGAAGCCAAAGCCTGCTGACTATTCAGGAAATGATCTAGGAAACAAATCTTTGACCCTCTAAAAGACTGTATTCCTAGCCAATAGCTGAGCTACAACTTTATGATCAATCCTAAGCCAGAGTCACCCAGAAAAGTCACTCTCACACTCCTGATCTATATATCACAATAGATGTTAGTGTTTAGTATGATAAGATCTGGGTATTTTGTTACATAACAATAGATAACATGGAGTACTAATTGAAGGGAACTCATCTAGAAAAGATAAACTGGTACACTTACTTTATACAGCTGAGCAGGATAAATTCTAAATGGATTGAAGATTTAAATGTAAAATATGACATGTTCTAAGTTATTACCAAAAATCATGAGCTGATTTTTTTAAACAGGGTTTCTCCACTCAGCACTATTAATATTCCAGGCTGGGTAATTTCTTATTGTAGGATTATTTCTTGGGCATTCTAGGATCTATAAAAGCAACTTTGGCCTCTACCCTCCAGATACCTGTTGACCTGTCTTCCCATTTGTGACAATCAAAAATGTCGTTAGACACTAGAGTCAGAGAAGGGAAAAGATTTTCCAAACATGGTAACAAATGCAATCCTATGCAAAGTCAAAAGACAAGTAAAAGCTGGGGGTAAAGTAATACTTGCAACTCATATCACAGACAAATGACTAACAGTCCAGTAGAAAAATAGGCAAGAGATCAGAAGAGATAATTCTTAGAAAAAGAAACACAAAATGTATGAAATGATTCTTAATTTCATTCAAAATAAGAGAAATTCAATCAAAACAACACTAAGATAGTTTTATGTGTAAATTTGTAAAAAAGAAAAAATACAAACACAAGTTTGACAACACATTTTTGTGTCATAGAGGGAAGATGAGAAACAGACTGTCCTACAATGCTGGCGGGAATACTAGATGGTTCAACCCCTATGGAGTACACTTTGGTACTATATTCCAAAATTACAAACATATCTATCCTCTGAGGCATTCATTCTGTTCCTAGGAGTTTCGCTTACGGATATGCCTATTCTCACTTTCTCCTGAGGAAAGAATGTATCTGGGATATGGCTGCCCAGTTTCATGCTGCATTTCCCATCCTCCTTTGCAGCTAGCGGTAGCTGTGTCTTTAAGTCTTGGTCAGTGGAGCATGATGGGATAACATTCACCACTTCTTGGACTGGGTCCTCACAGGTTGGGCATGTACTTCTCAAAGATCTCACTTTTCCTTCCTGTGACCTGAAAGATGGATGTGTCCATGATCATTTCATCATGCAAACTAAGACTTTGAGAAGAGTTGGAGGAATGAGATGGAAGGAAACTAGCTTCTGGCTATGCACTGTTTGTGTCCCCTCAGAATACATATGTTGAAATCCTAACTGCCAATGTGATGGTATTACGAGGTAGGACCTTTGGAAGGTGATCAGGTCATAAGGGTGGAGCCTTCACGAATGGGGTTAGTGCCCTTAAAAAGATGCCCTGGAGAGCACCATTGCCCTCTCTGCCATGTGAGAATACATGAGGCAACAGGTGTCTATGAACCAGGAAGCAGGCTTTCACCAGACATTGAATCTGCCTAGGCCTGATTTGGAACTTCATAGCTTCCAGTGAGGAAGAAATCTCTGATGTTCAAGTTACCCTGTCTATATGGCGGTTTGCTATAGCCACCCAAATGAACTTATATACCCTTGAATGATCCCAAGAAACACACACTATCACAACGGACTCCCCATACCCTGCACCTTAGGACTGTTACCTCAAGGAAACAACCTTAAGCCACTGTATATCAGTATTCTTTTCTTAGGGTACCTTGGCCTTTATCTTACTAGACACCTGAGCACATATGAAATTACATATGGACAAGATTATTCATTTCAACATTGTTCGACATTATAAAAGACTGGAAACAGCCCAAATTTCCATCAATAGAGGAGTGGTTAAATAAGCTGGAGCAGGATATCCACATGATGAAGTGCCATGTAGGCATTTACAAAGTGAAGGAGCCCTTTCTATATTCACATGAGTACATCCTGAGGCCATACTATTAAGAACACTGTGCAAAGCATTGCTCTCCAGTAAGATAGTACATCCCTGATGTTGGGCTTGGCCATGTGACAGGCTGCGGCCAGTGGAGTAGTGTGATGCATGTCATATCTGAGTTCCCTAAGGCATCATGAATTTCTTCCAGTTCTCTTGTTTCTCCCCAAACCATAGGAAGAGCATGTCTCAGACAGCAGCTGCTCCTTTGGTCTGGACCCAGAAAAAGAACTTAGTAAGCCTACCTACAACCAGCAGCAGAGCTAATTGGAGCAGAGCTCCCCATATATCAAGTGAGTGAGAAAGGAAAGTGTGCTTTGAAAGCCCCTGAGGATTAGAACTTGTTTGTATTCACACAGAATAATCCAGTAAAAATGTAAACTATCCTTTGTGTAAAAAAAGAGGATTAATAAGAATATATATCAAAAAATATTTTTAAAAAGAATATATATCACATTTTACACAGCAAAGGATACCATAAACAATATAAAAAGATAATCCACAGAATGAGAGAAAATATGTACAAATGATACAACCAACAAGGGATTAGTCTCCAAAATTGACAAATAGCTCACGTGGCTCAATATAAAAAAAAATAATAATAACTCAATGAAAAAATAGGCAGAGGACCTAAATAGACACGTCTCCAAAGAAGACATACAGATGTTCAAGAGGCACATGAAAAGATACTCAATGTCACTAATTACTACAGAAATGCAAATCAAAACTACAATGAGGTATCATCGTACAACCGTCAGAATCAGTCAGTTCAGTCACTCAGTCATGTCTGACTCTCTGCGACCCCATACACTGCAGCACATCAGGATTCCCTGTCCATCACCAACTCCCGGAGCTTACTCAGATTCATGTCCATTGTGTCGGTGATGCCATCCAACCACGTCATCCTCTGTCAGCCCCTTCTTCTCCTGCCCTCAATCTTTTCCAGCATCAGGGTCTTTTCAAATGAGTCAGCTCTTCGCATCAGGTGGCCAAAGTATTGGAGCTTCAGCTTCAGCATCAGTCCTTCCAATGAACACCCAGGACTGATCTCCTTTAGGATGGACTGGTTGGATCTCCTTGCAGTCCAAGGGACTCTCGAGAGTCTTCTACTACACCACAGCTCAAAAGCATCAATTCTTTGGTGCTCAGTTTTCTTTATAGTCCAACTCTCACATCCATACATAGCTTTGACTAGATGGACCTTTGTTGGCAAAGTAAAGTCTCTGTTTTTTAATATGCTGTCTAGTTTGGTCATAGATTTTCTTCCAAGCAGCAAGTGTATTTTAATTTTCTCCTTGGAAGAAAAGTTATGACCAACCTAGACAGCATATTAAAAAGCAGGGATGTCATCAAAAAGTCAACAAATAATAAAGGCTAAAGAGGGTTGGGAAAGAAGGGAATCGCCTATGCTATTTGTAGGAATGTAAGTGGGTACAGCCACTATGGAGAACAGCATAGGGGTTCCTTAAAAACTAAAAATTGAACTACCATATGACCCAGTAATCCCACTCCTGGGCATGTACTCAGATAAAAACATGGTTTAAAAGGATATATCCACCCCAGTGTTCACTGCAGCACTGTCTACAGCAGCCATGACGTGGAAGCAAACTAAATGCCCATTAACAGATGAATGGATAAAGACAACGTGGTAAATAATGCCATTTGCAGCAACATGGATGAACCTAGAGATTATCAAACTAAGTGAGTCAGTCAAAGACAAATGTCATATGATATCATTTATATGTGAAATCTTAAAAATGATGCAAATGAATTTATTTACAAAATAGAAATAGACTCACAGACATAGAGAATGAATTTATGGTTACCAGGGGAGTAGGTGGAGGAGGTATAGATTGGGATTTTAGAATTGGGAGTTTGGGAATAGCAGCCATGTATAGGCTGCTATATTTAAAATCAGTAACTAACAATGACTTACTGTTTAGCAAAGGGAACTCTTCTCAATATTCTGTAATAACTGAAAGAATTTGAAAAAGAACAGATATCTGTATATGTGTAACCAGATCACTTCACAGTACACCTTAAACTAACACACTGTTAAACAACAATACTCCAATAAAGACTATATTGATATTATATCTGCATTTATTCTCATAAAGAAACACTGGAAGGATAAAGAAAATAATGATGATTTTCATATCACCAGCCAGAGCTCTTATAAACATTTTGTTGTATTTACTTTCAGTCTTTTATTTAGTGTGTATTTTTAAATAAANCCAGCATCAGGGTCTTTTCAAATGAGTCAGCTCTTCGCATCAGGTGGCCAAAGTATTGGAGCTTCAGCTTCAGCATCAGTCCTTCCAATGAACACCCAGGACTGATCTCCTTTAGGATGGACTGGTTGGATCTCCTTGCAGTCCAAGGGACTCTCGAGAGTCTTCTACTACACCACAGCTCAAAAGCATCAATTCTTTGGTGCTCAGTTTTCTTTATAGTCCAACTCTCACATCCATACATAGCTTTGACTAGATGGACCTTTGTTGGCAAAGTAAAGTCTCTGTTTTTTAATATGCTGTCTAGTTTGGTCATAGATTTTCTTCCAAGCAGCAAGTGTATTTTAATTTTCTCCTTGGAAGAAAAGTTATGACCAACCTAGACAGCATATTAAAAAGCAGGGATGTCATCAAAAAGTCAACAAATAATAAAGGCTAAAGAGGGTTGGGAAAGAAGGGAATCGCCTATGCTATTTGTAGGAATGTAAGTGGGTACAGCCACTATGGAGAACAGCATAGGGGTTCCTTAAAAACTAAAAATTGAACTACCATATGACCCAGTAATCCCACTCCTGGGCATGTACTCAGATAAAAACATGGTTTAAAAGGATATATCCACCCCAGTGTTCACTGCAGCACTGTCTACAGCAGCCATGACGTGGAAGCAAACTAAATGCCCATTAACAGATGAATGGATAAAGACAACGTGGTAAATAATGCCATTTGCAGCAACATGGATGAACCTAGAGATTATCAAACTAAGTGAGTCAGTCAAAGACAAATGTCATATGATATCATTTATATGTGAAATCTTAAAAATGATGCAAATGAATTTATTTACAAAATAGAAATAGACTCACAGACATAGAGAATGAATTTATGGTTACCAGGGGAGTAGGTGGAGGAGGTATAGATTGGGATTTTAGAATTGGGAGTTTGGGAATAGCAGCCATGTATAGGCTGCTATATTTAAAATCAGTAACTAACAATGACTTACTGTTTAGCAAAGGGAACTCTTCTCAATATTCTGTAATAACTGAAAGAATTTGAAAAAGAACAGATATCTGTATATGTGTAACCAGATCACTTCACAGTACACCTTAAACTAACACACTGTTAAACAACAATACTCCAATAAAGACTATATTGATATTATATCTGCATTTATTCTCATAAAGAAACACTGGAAGGATAAAGAAAATAATGATGATTTTCATATCACCAGCCAGAGCTCTTATAAACATTTTGTTGTATTTACTTTCAGTCTTTTATTTAGTGTGTATTTTTAAATAAAAAATGGAATAATATGACACATACTATTTTGCAAACTTTCTTTCCCACTTACCTTTATATGAAGGCATCTTCTCAAATACTTAGTAAACATTTTAACATGTAATTCCCAGTTTGTTTTGTTTATCCTGCAGAAAGTTCTAGCAGAGGTCTGCACAGAGTCACTTGTGCACACAAGCAACAGCACCAGTCTTCTGATGTCTGAAGGGCAGTAATCCCAGTTGATAGAGCCTTCCCAGTGTGCACTCTGCCCTACACAGCAGACCAGCCCCAGAGGGCCATGTGTGGTTCTAGCAGTGAGAAAAGCAGAAGGGATTCTGGTCACATTTTATACCTGATCTGTGTTCTTCCTCAGAGTTTTGATAAAGCAACAGACATGTGTTCTTCCCTGAACAAGGTTTCTTTGTTTCTATGAGGTCAGGAATTTTTCATCTCCAGCCAAACTGAAAGTCACATACAGATGCAAACTAATTTGACCAGAAAAGGCCTGCTTTCTCAGAGAATATCTTAACAGGGTATGCTAAGCACAGGAGGAATCTGATACTTGGTTTGAAGCTTTTGCGTCATCCAGCAAGGCCTGAGGTCTTCCAACCGAGGGCAGGGCTCCTGGCACCTGCGACAGCATGGCAACACCATGCTGCCAGGCCTCTGTCCCAACAGCATCACACCGAATAGTGTTTGTTCATTTGCTACAGTGCTACAGCGTAAGTCCCTTTTAACTTAGCACATATCACCTTTGCACCTACAGTGGAAAGAAGGACATTCCAGTAGTGTGAATGTGTATGTTTGAAATAATATTAACTAAAATCCACATGTAACATTCAATTGCGGGCATGCAGCACCCGTGTAACGATGGAGGGAATTACTGTCAGGGTGTGTTTCTTATTCCTCTAAAGATCCAGGGAGTCGACTCAACTGGCCTGGAGGAGAGGGGTCCCTGCAGACTTTCCAGTGCTTTAGAAGCCCCAAGGCAGAATTTTCAATGCCAGAAGGTGATTTCTGGGGCTATATTAGCCCATAAGCATGCCCATGAGGACTAATGGGAACACTGTAAGATGAAAAAAAAATATTAAAAAAGACAAGGTGAAGATGAAACAGATTCAGACTTCTCTGTCAGGTCTAAATAATTTAAAAGCACAAAGCACAGGCTTCTAGTTTGGGTTAAGCACATCCAGCTGTGAATCAGAAGACCTATGTTTTATGAGTTTAACATTTTGGAAAGTAACAAAGAAGGAGGGGTTGAGAATTATTCAAGAATCCACCAAGTCAATGTTAGATTCTTGTTCTTTATTGACATGGGAGGCAATGATTAATAGGATGGCTGAAAAAGCTAGAAATAGCTATTCAACTAAGCAAAGAAGGGAAAGAATAAAATGGGTCTTTTCTAAAGAGTCCTATGCCACATTATAAGATATGGTACAGTGAATTTAGCCTAAGAGGCATGTCTTAAATGTGATGTTACAGCAATATATAGTGTGTCACTGTGGACACACACTATCATTGTGAACATGACATTAGTGAGAACTGTGTAAGTGGATTTTGTAGGGGCAACAACTCCAGATTTAGCTTTTGTCTTCATCTCTTAAGAGTATTCTAGGAGATAGGAAATCTAAGTCGGGATAATGTTATGTGGTAGAAGTAACAGAATTAGGAGCCAGGTTGCCACCATTCTTGCCATCACTTAAGTGAGGCCAGACACCCTAGGTTGAGGAAAGGAAGTTAGGAAGCAGTAAAGCAGGAGGCTTTGACTATGCCAAAGCTTTTGACTGTGTGGATCACAATAAACTGGGAAATTCTGAAAGAGATGGGAATACCAGACCACCTGACCTGCCTCTTGAGAAACCTATATGCAGGTCAGGAAAAAACAGTTAGAACTGGACATGGAACAACAGACTGGTTCCAAATAGGAAAAGGAGTATGTCAAGGCTGTATATTGTCACCTTGCTTATTTAACTTTTATGCAGAGTACATCATGAGAAATGCTGGGCTGGATGAAGCACAAGCTGGAATCCATATTGCCAGGAGAAATATCAATAACCTCAGATATGCAGATTACATCACCCTTATGGCAGAAAGTGAAGAAGAACTAACCAACCTCTTGATGAAAGTGAAAGAGGAGAGTGAGAAAAGCTAAAGCTCAACATTTAGAAAATTAGGATCATGGCATTCGGTCCCATCACTTCATGGCAAGTAGGTGGGGAAACAGTGGAAAAAGTGGCTGACTTTATTTTCTTGGGCTCCAAAATCACTGCAGATGGTGACTGCAGCAATAAAATTAAGATGCTTACTCCTTGGAAGAAAAGCTATGACCAACCTGCTGCTGCTGCTGCTAAGTCGTTTCAGTCCTGTCCGACTCTGTGTAACCCCATAGAGGGCAGCCCACCAGGCTTCCCCATCCCTGGGATTCTCCAGGCAAGAATATGAGTGGGTTGCCATTTCCTTCTCCAATGCATGAAAGTGAAAAGTGAAAGTGAAGTCGCTCAGTCGTGTCTGACTCTAGCGACTCCATGGACTGCAGCCTACCAGGCTCCTCCATCCATGGGATTTTCCAGGCAAGAGTACTAGAGTGGGGTGCCATTGCCTTCTCCGATGACCAACCTAGACAGCATATTAAAAAGCAGAGACATTACTTTGCTAACAAAAGTCCATCTAGTCAAAGATATGATTTTTCCAGTAGTCATGTATGGATATGAAAGTTGGACTATAAAGAAAGCTGAGCACCAAAGAATTGATGCTTTTGAACTATGGTGTTGGAGAAGACTCTCAAGAGTCCCCTGGNGAGATGGGAATACCAGACCACCTGACCTGCCTCTTGAGAAACCTATATGCAGGTCAGGAAAAAACAGTTAGAACTGGACATGGAACAACAGACTGGTTCCAAATAGGAAAAGGAGTATGTCAAGGCTGTATATTGTCACCTTGCTTATTTAACTTTTATGCAGAGTACATCATGAGAAATGCTGGGCTGGATGAAGCACAAGCTGGAATCCATATTGCCAGGAGAAATATCAATAACCTCAGATATGCAGATTACATCACCCTTATGGCAGAAAGTGAAGAAGAACTAACCAACCTCTTGATGAAAGTGAAAGAGGAGAGTGAGAAAAGCTAAAGCTCAACATTTAGAAAATTAGGATCATGGCATTCGGTCCCATCACTTCATGGCAAGTAGGTGGGGAAACAGTGGAAAAAGTGGCTGACTTTATTTTCTTGGGCTCCAAAATCACTGCAGATGGTGACTGCAGCAATAAAATTAAGATGCTTACTCCTTGGAAGAAAAGCTATGACCAACCTGCTGCTGCTGCTGCTAAGTCGTTTCAGTCCTGTCCGACTCTGTGTAACCCCATAGAGGGCAGCCCACCAGGCTTCCCCATCCCTGGGATTCTCCAGGCAAGAATATGAGTGGGTTGCCATTTCCTTCTCCAATGCATGAAAGTGAAAAGTGAAAGTGAAGTCGCTCAGTCGTGTCTGACTCTAGCGACTCCATGGACTGCAGCCTACCAGGCTCCTCCATCCATGGGATTTTCCAGGCAAGAGTACTAGAGTGGGGTGCCATTGCCTTCTCCGATGACCAACCTAGACAGCATATTAAAAAGCAGAGACATTACTTTGCTAACAAAAGTCCATCTAGTCAAAGATATGATTTTTCCAGTAGTCATGTATGGATATGAAAGTTGGACTATAAAGAAAGCTGAGCACCAAAGAATTGATGCTTTTGAACTATGGTGTTGGAGAAGACTCTCAAGAGTCCCCTGGACTGCAAGAAGATCCAACCAGTCCATCCTAAAGGAGATCAGTCCTGGGTGTTCACTGGAAGGACTGATGTTGAAGCTGAAACTCCAATACTTTGGCCATCTGATGCGAAGAGCTGACTCATTGGAAAAGACCCTGATGCTGGGAAACATTGAAGAAAGGAGGAGAAGGGCCTGACAGAGGATGAGATGGTTGGATGGATGTGAGTTTGGGAAAACTCCCAGAGTTTGTGATGGACAGGGAGGCCTGGCGTGCTGCGGTTCATGGATTTGCAAAGAGTCGGATACGACTGAACAACTGAACTGAACTGAACTGAAAGCAGGAGTAGGAACAGTCTAAACCCAAGCAGAGATTCCTGCCTATTATGAGGATGATGGTGAGGGGGGGGAAGTGTTAGAAGATGAAAGGAAAGATACTAATAACAAGCACCAGGAAAACACAAGGCTTTCCCAGGTCCCACTCAGTAGTTCTAGGATCACACATGCAGGACTGCAGGCAGTCGAGGTTCCCTTTTGGCACTTTCAGGACTGTCCCACTGAAAGCGGGGAAGCTGTGAAATGTGCTCCCAATTTGGGCCCGTCCAATTTAGGATGTCAGTCTTCGTATGCTCCTTGTCCAACATCACTGTGTCTGAATGATTCCCTGCATGCCTTGGCCAGCACTGTCAGTTTTATATCAACATATTTTATAGCTGGCAGCCTTGGGAGCACTTGGGCAAGTTGGTACTTGTAGTATGGAATTTTTCTGTCAAGTGATCATGTCCTTGACAACCTTCTAAAGCTCATTTATGGAGACAATGCTATCCTGCAAAAGTTCTGTATTTATGAGGCCAGGACAGCCTCTGGCTAAGAGTAGTACTGACTCCATGATAAAGCAACAGAGGGAAAACTTATTTCCCTCCACAACGTATCTCCTAAAGCCATTTGGAGTTATTGGCTGGTATGGAGGTTGTCATAGTAAACACTCTATTTGAGTAAAAGGATACAATTTCTCTGCCATATGTTTTAATCATCTCAGTTAATATTTTTTCACCAGGTAATCTTACTGCTGCTGCTGCTGCTGCTAAGTTGCTTCAGTCGTGTCTGACTCTGTGCAACCCCATAGACGGCAGCCCACCAGGCTCCCCCATCCCTGGGATTCTCCAGGCAAGAACACTGGAGTAGGTTGCCATTTCCTTCTCCAGAGCATGAAAGTGAAAAGTGAAAGTAAAGTCACTCAGCCGAGTCCGACACCTTGCAACCCCATGGACTGCAGCCTTCCAGGCTCCTCCATCCATGGGATTTTCCAGGCAAGAGGACTGGAGTAGGGTGCCATCGCCTTTTCCGGTAATCTTACTATTCCTCCTTATTTTCTCTGTTCACATCACATTATTACCTTATCTTTTGTTGTCTACTGATAGAGCCATATTGGATGCCTGCACTGCCAATTATATTTTAGAGATAGAAATCTAATAATTGTACAGTTGTATAGAAGCACCACCTTCTGAATTATTGTCAAATGAAGCCGAATTCATTCATGCCCCAACCTGAGACGGGAGCAGTAAGTACTAACATTGCACAGGGTGTGAGATATGGGTCAAACACCAAAGGAACTTGGGTTTCTTGCCTCCTAGGCTTGAAACCAACCAATCTGTGTTACAAAACTACTCTTGCTGCAGAGACAGCTGGTATGGATGTTATTAGACAGTTTCAATGTGCTCATTTTAAAATAAGCTCCTACACTGAAGTGTTACAGGCACCGCCTATTGGCAAAGTGTGTGCACTTTTCTCAGGCTTTACTCAATCAATTGCAAATTACTGACTTAAATATTTCTGATAGGAAGAGGCTCCTGTAGTCATTCAGCTTGGACTCCCCGGGGGTCACTTGCTGTCTCGCAGCTCCTCTGTGCTGCTGCTGTGAGCATCCGCTGCATCCTTTCCTCCTGGGACATTTCCTCTTTGCCATTTCCATTCCTTTCAGATGAGCAGGTGTCCGGTTTTTGCCCACTTAGCACTTGCAATCCATGAATCTCAACCACATTATTTTTAACATTTTTATTTTTATAGAATTCATTATATATACATATATACAGATACACACACATATGTATATACAATTTTTATTGTGCTAAGAAATACATATCATAAAATTTATCATCTTATCAATTTTTAAGCCCAGCAGCATTAAGTATATTCACAATGTTGTGTGACCACCACCACTCTACCTACTTTCCATTTCCAGAACTTCTTCATCATCTCAAACAGAAACTCCAGACCATTAAACAGTTAACTTCCTTTTACTACTTCCCTCCCTGCAGCCCTGAGAAGTGTTCTACTTTCTGTCCAAACCACTTTTTATGTATTTACTTGATAGAAAGAAAGGGGACTTGCTCCTCACTCATAGGTGAACTGGCAGACAGGATCAGGCACCCTGGGAAAGAACAGGGCCCAGCATCACTTGACCAGACCCTGTCTTCCTCCTCATGCTCCTCTCTCTAGCTGGAAATCTGGACCCCTGCTGCTGTCTCGTTCTTCCCTGGACCAGGACTAGAATGTTCTACTCAAACCCACGCTTCCTAGGCTAGCTCCCTTTCCCCTGGGCCTCTCTCCACTGCCACTCAATTTTTCATTTCCACTAACAGAAGGTAAAGATGAACTAACTCATTTCCACAGCTTGGAGGGTGTACTGCAGGAAGCACATGAACCATCTAAAGTGTCCGTGGTTTGAGGAGAACGTTTATGAGCACAAAGTGAAGCAGCACACCCTCTGGACACACACTGCTGCTGCAGCTGCTGCAGTCGTGTCCAACTCTGTGACCCCATGACTGTAGCCTGCCAGGCTCCTCTGTGCATGGGGATTCTCCAGGCAAAAGTACTGGAGTGGGTTGCCATGCTCTCCTCCAGGGGATCTTTCCAACCCAGGGATTAAACCCAAGTCTCCTGCATTGCAGGCAGATTCTTTACCATCTGAGCTATCAGGAAGGCACCAGGGAAGCCCTGGTAAGAGTATTGGGAGCTGTTCAAGTCAAGCAAAAACAAATCATTTCTGGGTCAATAGTTTTGGAATGCAATACTGTAGATGGGGGAGATTGAGGGGGTAGGGATAGTGAAGAATCAGAATTCCTATCATGGGTAGGCTGAGGGAGGGGATCACAGATGTAAATGGAATAAATGGAAACTTTTTTGTCGACAATCATGATATTCTTTTATATCCCATCCTTGTCAGGCCATCCCGCTTCCCTCAAGTTACAATCTTAAAGAGAAAAATTCAGATTACAAAAATCTCACTAGGTAAAAAGTGGAATAATATTGATATAATGACAGTATTTTTTGTGTAATACTGTAGGATATCATTAATATATTATACATACATATTTCATATAAATATTATATATATGTATATGATATATATATATGTATGGGTTTCCCATCAAGAAAAGCAAAGGACAGGAGAACACAATTTGGGTATTTCAGAGGTAGGGCAAATACCAGCTGGAAGACCTGAGCTACTACAAAGCTTTGACTGTCAAAGACAATAAAACTTTAAAGCCAGGCTTCATGGGGAGGCGAGGGAAAGAGAATTTTCTGCATTTTGGGGGCATAATAAAGATCAAGCCAAAAAATTAAATCATAGTATTTTCCATAAATTTAGGGAAGATGATTCTTTTCCGGCCATGCCACCCTACAGGAGAAGGAGAGCCCAAGCTGGCCCTGCCCTGTCCTGAGTTGAATTGTCTCCTGAGAAAGAGGTGAGAGGGAGAGCATGCGGAGGTCAGGGCAGGTGCTGCTTTCCTCCCCCTCAGCGGCTGGTGGAGGGAGCCGGTTAAAACAGTGTCAGGAAGAGAAACATCACACAGGTCCCAAACGCCAGCTACGCATCTGTACTCTGAAATATTCTAGTTGCCACATGAAAAAAATGAAAAGAAACAAGTGAAATTAATGTGAATAGTACATTTTATTTAACCCAAGTCAACCAAATTATCATTATTTCAACATATAATCAATATAAAATTGTTAATGAGCTAGCTGACAGTTTTGTTTTTTACTTTCCTGGTGGCCCAGATGGTAAAGAATCTGCCTGCAATACAGGAGACCCGGTTCAATCTCAGGGTTGGGAAGATCTCCTGACAAAGGGAATGGCTAACCACTCCAGTATTCTTGGACTTCCCTGGTGGCTCAGAATCTGCCTGCAATGTAGGAGACCTGAGTTCCATCCCTGGGTTGGGAAGATCCGCTGGAGAGGGGAATGGCTACCCACTCCAGTATCCTTGCCTGGAGAATTCCATGGACAGAGAAGCCTAGCAGGCTAAAGTCCATGGGATCACAAAGAGTTAGACATGACTGAGTATCCGTTTCACTGACTTTTTTTTTTTTACATTGTCTTTGACATGTATCCTGTATCTTTCACATACAAGACATTTCATTCAGACCAGCCATGTTTCAACTATTTAACAGGCGCTGGTGGCGGGTGACTGACTTATTGGATGGCACAGCTTTAGAAGATCCTAAGATACACATGCAAAGTGCCAATCCTCAGTTTGTTTCCACGACCTAAATAGCACAGCCTCAGGAGTGCAAAGCAGGCCAAGGGAGGAGAAGAAAATGCGCTTTAGGTAAGCTACAGTCTCTCCTGCCATCCCTACCAGGGCCTGTCAATAGCTTCTAGAGGATCTTGAAGTTTCCCTGCCCAGTGACCAAATAAAGACTTATTTATACTAGATGAGGACTAAAAGAGTTTGGGCCTGAAATAAGAGGGTATTGAGGGTTGCGGTTCCAAGATCAGGACAAAGGTTTAAGTAAAGTCCCACTTGAGCAGAAAAGACCACATAAGGTCCAGAGGATAGAGAGTGGAAGCCAAACCCCACCATGGCTCTGCATTCTTTCTTTTATTTAGCCAATAGGGATTCAGGGTCTGCTCTGTGAAAGCCGCTGATCCAGGTGCTGGGCAGAAAGTTGAGAAAAAAAATATCTACAAATCTGTTCTCTTTCTGGAAATTATGCTCTAGTTGGGAAAGAAAAAATAATAAGCAAAATATATAATGTGTTAGATGCTGATAAGAACTATGGGAAAAAATTAAAGAAAAGCAGGATGGTGGAATGCAATGGGGAAATATGTGACTTTAAATAAGATAATCAGAAATGAGCTGGACAATGGAACAAGAAATCTTAGAGTCTTAATTTTTTTTTTTTTCCATTTTCTTGCCACCTGTGGTGCAGGCAAGGTAGAAAGCTGAGGGCTCCAAACAGGGCTTCAAACAGGAGAAATAAACTGCCTTATATCTGGTACATTTGTGTATAATGTGACTAATGGCTTCCTAAATTCATATGTATTTATATGGAAAAGATTGATAGTATGTGCTACAAACTATAAACTGTGCTCCTCTCTGGAGATTACGGTGAACTTATTTTCATTGTACTTTTCTCCATTTTTCTGATTTTCTACAACCAATATAACCTACTTTAAACAAGAGGGGGGCAAAGCCCTCACAAACATTGTTTATGAAGAAAAGAAATAGACATAAACCAGCTTCTTTAGCCATCTTAACAGTATTGGTATGGACTTCCCTGGTGAATCAGTGGTAAAGAATCCACCTGCCAATACAGGAGACACAGGTTTGATCCGTGGGCCGAGAAGATCCCCTGGAGAAGGAAATGGAAACCCACTCCAGCATTCTTGCTTGGGAAATCCCACGGACAGAGGACCCTGTCGACTACAGTCCACAGGGGTGCAAAAGAGTTGGACGTGACTTAGACGAAACAACAACATTATTGGTATATCTGAGACATTTAACCACAGTGTGAATTTCTGAGTTCCGTGTCTCTTTTTTCTCAGTAACAGCCACTCTAGCTCTCCCTTCCTTAGACATTTAACCAGTTCTGTTTTGTTCAGTCCACATGTCTGAATTTGTCGAACTTGAATCTTCCCAGTGCAATTTTTCTGATATTCAGCATCTAGCATCTTATTATGCTGACAGCATCTTTTGAGAAATGCTGACAGGTCTGGGCTGTGATGCTCACTCACCGCCTCACGCACCGTACATCATCAGTTATGACACCTATCCCAGTCTGCTCCACCACCTCTTGGTGTGCTTTCTTTTGGAAACTCCTTGTGTGGATAAAATCCCTAAAGACCATCCGATAAACTGCCATCTGGAATGCTGAACACTGTCAGCATGCTGCCTTATACAGATTTATCTGCAAGTAGTATCACTGTTACCAAACAAACGAAGCCTCCTGAGAGCCAGCCCAGGGAGTACTTTTAACTCTTTGAGAGAGGAGGGGTACACAAACTGAAATAACCAGAAAGGCCATTTCTTTGAAGTGATACCACTTGATGTTAATAGAACATCTTGATCTCCATTAAACCTCTGAGAACAATACAAATATTCTGATGAATGTATGAGCTTGGACTGACATCCTATTAACCTGTTGATCTTTACATCAACTTGCATTAGTACACAGGATTTTCAAAGGCTCATTTCATTAACCATGTTGAAAATACAGTAGATGTACATGGCTACAGAGTGTAGCTCATATTATAATAAGAACTTTATAATATTATAAGATATTGATAATCTATACTTGCAAAGACAACAATGAATATTTTGCAAAAATGTTTGTCTTTTTAAGTATCTTTTAATGACAACTAAATTGTATAGCCAAGAATGACATCTTTTGAAAAACTGAGAAATATTTCTTACAAATACAATGTTGAGTGGATTGGAGGACAGAGGGGTTAGAATCTTTAAGTGTTTCACTGTCCATTTTCCCTTTCAGGGATTTACATCAAGGGAGCTCAGACACAGGGAATATTAGCCAAATGGGAAACAAATTACCACTTTAATAAATAAGGACAGAGTGCAAGGCTCTGAAAATCTATAGCCTAGGATTCAATTAGGAGAACTAATTGAAGTTTCCTAGTTTATTTCTCTATTCCTAAGCTACATTTGCCAGAAAACTTTCAGCAGATTTTTGGTCCACTTACCACCTGATAGAAGAGGTAGGCAGAAAAAAAAAAAAGGGGGGGGTGAAGTGTTAGGTGTAGCAAATTTGAATAACACAGTTAAACTAAGTGGTACACTGATGGGATAAATTAACATTTTGGAGTTCATATATATATATATGTACACACACTATATATATAAAATAGATAGTCAATAAAGACCTACTGTATAGCACAAGGAACTCATAATATTCCGTCATAACCTATATGGAAAAAAACCTGAAAAAGAACAGCTATATGCATAGTTGAATCAATTTGCTGTACACCTGAAACAAATACAATGTTGTAAATCAACTACAGTCTACTATAAAAATTAAATAAAATAACATCATTTAAAACAATAACCAAAAAACCACCAAATTTCCAGGAATAAACCTTAGAAACTGTCATGACATCTACAAAAAGAAAAACCACAGAACATTACTGAATAAAATTAAAGGAGATCTAATTAATGGAAATGTATGAATTTTCATGTTAGAAGCCTTGCACTGCAGGCAGATTCTTTACCATCTAAGCCACCAGGGAAGGCTGTTACAAGCCTTACTAGTGTAAAAATTTTATTTTTTCCCATAGTAATATATAGATTCAACTTAGTCTAATAGAAAAAGTCCTAGCAACATTTTTTGTGTGTCAAAGAGGTAATTTTTTTAAGAAAAACTTTATTTTCTACTGGGGTATACCTGATTAACAAACAATGTTGTGATAGTTGCAAGTGAAGTGAAGGAACTCAGCCAGACATATACACTGAATCCAGTCTCCCTGAAACTCCCCTCCCTTCCAGGCTGCCAGATAACACTGAACAGAGTTCCATGTGCTCTGCAGTAGGTCCTTGTTGGTTATCCATTTTAAATACAGCAGTGCATACATTAACATCCCAAACTCCTTCACTATTCCCCCAGACACCCATAAGTTCTCTAAGTCTATGAGTGTCTGTCTTGTAAGGTCTCAATGAGGTGATTTTCAAAGTTCTACAGAAATAAGTGGGATGAGGACAACCAACAATTACAAACAACAACAAATGAATAAAATCTGAGACCTCATAATACCAAACATCAAGACTTAGGTTGCTGCAATAGTGAGTGCAGTATGAAAAAGTGAGAAGCTTAGACAAACTTACCATGGCACAGAATGTAGCCCCCAATAATCTATCTGTCCAAATTTAATCCCTGATTCATATACTGCGGTGCAATGAGAGAAAGAATGGTCTTTTTAACAAGTGGTATTGGATCATTGGATGTGTGTCTGTGTATATTAGTCACTCAGTTGTGTCTGACTCTTTGTAACCCCATGGAGTGTAGCCCATCAGGCTCCTCTGTCCATTTAATTCTCCAGGCAAGAATATTGGAGTGGGTTGACACCTCCTTCTCCAGAGGATCTTCCCAACTTAGGGATTGAACCTGGGTCTCCTGAGTTGCAGGTGGATGCTAGGGTCATTGGATATTCATATGGAAATGAATAAAACTTGGATTCTTCCTTAGCTCACATCATGGTCAAAAATAAATTACAGATTTTTAAGCTCTAAATGTAGAAGGTAAGACAATGCAATTTATAAAAGACAACATAAGAGTTTATCTTTCTGAACTTTGAGAGGCAGAGATTTCTGACACAGCACAGACAAAAATCACTAACCATAAAGCAAAAGACTGATGCTACACAGTATTATTTTTCACATTTTCTACTTATCAAAAGAAAAACAAAGGCAAGCCATAAAGTGAAAGAAGTTATATATGATATCAATGTTCAAAAGACAATACAGATTTCAATTAGCAACAATTGTGGCTCAGATAAACCAGATTGATACTGCCATTGTGCAAAGCTTGGAAGACAATATAAAGCTCTCCTACATTGCTGTTGGGGGAGTAAATTGGTATAGCCCCTTTGCAAAATTGTTTGGTAACAACTATTTTAATCTGAAGATTAAATTTCATCCAAAATACCCAACAGAAATGTGTATTTGTGTGCAAAGGTGTGCAAAATTATGCTCAGAGTAATAACATGTGTAGTAGCCAAAAAATGGAAACAATCTAATCAGACATTAATATTAGAATGGATAAACTGTGGTATATTTAAGCAATAAATAATGTACAGAAATGGAAATAACTATAGCTAGTTTCAAAATAAGAATACTGCCTTTAAAAATCAATGGCTTTCTAGGTTATATTAAGTGTGATGTATATGTCAGCAACAAAAAGATCTTGGAAATGTTTTATATGTTTAATAGTAACTTAGTGTTCATATATTTTCAGTAGTGTCTCCTGTACTTGAGAGTTTACTTCCTATCATAAAAAAGTTGTCTAATTCTTACGTCTTCAGGCACTTGGATCACTGAAATCAGAGAGTTGCTGTTGAATGAACAGTCACAAAACTTTGAAGCATAGTTTTACTCCATCTTGGTAGTATTCAATTTTAATTTTAAATAATTTTATTTTTATATGTAATTTTTAAGGTAAATTTTCTTTTACTTTGAGATTTTAAAAAAGTCACTTACAATATACAAATTTCTTTTTTACTTCTATAGGTGTTTAATGT
The DNA here is from genome assembly GCA_006410615.1 of Neotragus moschatus. Lineage (NCBI taxonomy): Eukaryota > Metazoa > Chordata > Mammalia > Artiodactyla > Bovidae > Neotragus > Neotragus moschatus. Next base: position 907,821 of record SJYA01000699.1, on the reverse strand, counting down.
CCCTTTCATGTGGCAACTATGTCAACATGTGTTCCACCATGAAGTCAAGAAGAGAAAATCCATGACCTCACAAAAATCACTGGAAAAAGACCATGTTAAGGCAAAACTGAGCAGAATGATTCTGGTGTACAACTCCTTTAACTTTACAGTAGGTGTACACTCACAAGACTTGGTTGCCTGAAGCAGAGATGATATGCCCAGCTCAATATCCTTCAGGAATAAAGGCAGTAAAGGAACTCTGTTGAGGAAATCCTTTCCCAGAAACACCAGTGCCACTGCCACCCTACTCCATCCTCAAGCCAACTTGGTCTTGTACCTCATCGATACAAAGTGTTTGGCATTCGTAGGCCTCAGTGAAGCAAAAGAAAAAGGCAGGCACAAGGGGTGAGAGAGCCTTCATACCTCCCCTAAAAAGCATGGCCACAGGAGTATGGACACATGAACAAACGAACGTCCTCTTAGGAAAGAAGTGTGTCATGACTGTGCACAATCAACCTGACTGGCTTCACTCCCAATCCATTTGTAGGTATGTCAGTGTCTGGGGCACTCCACTCTTTGGCCTACTTTGGCGCTCCTACACCTTCCCCACCCAGCCTGTCACCTCTCCCTGTCAGGTAGGGCCTTGCCACTATACACCACCAGAATCAGCATTTACATCTAGTTGCTGAATTGAATGGCAAGTGACAGTTAATCATCACACTTCTTAGGAATGATAACTGAATCTTTCATGAGTTAGTTAATCTACACAAGCACATAAAGGGACAATGACAGCCTTAATAACAAGCACCACTCCTGAGCAACCCCCACCTCTCCCCCCAGCCTACCCCATTCTTCTGATCTGTGCTTCAACTATTAACCTGGGCTCTGGAAAAGGATACACATGGCTTCTCTTATCACATCAATTCTGTGATAGTGAACAGGCTTTTAGTTTCATTTAAAGAATCAAAGCATGACATGAATTTTTTCATTTATTTTTTAACACTCAGATCAACTCAATTAATTGTTCTAGTTACAGCACTCCTCATTTTTATCCAGCTGATTAACTAGAGAATAATCCAAATACATTTCAAATTATAAATCTTTCATGATTTGGGAGATTTTATACAAATGTACATTTAAGAGTGCTAATTTTAAGCAAATATCAAAGATGATTAAACATTCTCAAATAGGAGGGACAAACCAATGGATTATTTTATAGGTTAACCACCAATCACAAACTTCTCTAAACAGAAATATTTTTATCTTTTTTAAAGAATTTCTTTGGGAAATTTCTAAGAAGGACTATGGAAGTGGGTCAAGAATGTGTGCATAAGACATTTGTATTCTTTACTGTGTAAACACTAATTTATTTATTGAAATAATATGCTATTAAATATTTATTAAATAAATTAGCATTTTGTCGAGCTTCCCTCCAAAATCATTAATATGGCTCATGGCTATTGATATAACCAGGGCTCTGGTTGTTTCCCATGTCAGTCTTCCAACTGTTTGCTAAGTATTTATTCACCAAACACCATCTCTGAAAGTCAGCTATTCTTTGGAAAGCTCATGAAGTAGAAAGTTTTCGGAAATCATTGAACTTTTATTGAACCATAGGACTCTTGTTATCCAATTCTCTATTACAGATGAGTCTGAAAAGAGATTTAGTGACTTGCCCAAGACCTTGAACTCACATTGTCTTTTATGTGACTAGAAAGAGGAATNGTATAACACACAGGGTCCTTACCATTCACAAACATCATTTACTGGAAGAATTTCCAGGCAGTCAATGAACAAAGCTTTGTGGGAATGGCTTGGTTTAAAATGACACTTCCAAGAGATAATCAGAAATAATCCATTTATTTCTAGGATAATCCATTCCTAGAAAGGAGTTTCCCCAATTTTTTCTCTAGAAATTTCTAAATGCTATAGTCAGGAAGCATAGTCACTCTAGCTTGCTCTTTGTATAGTCACCAGGTTCACTGGCATTTTAAAAGCTCTGAGAAATCTTCTACTAAGATACAAATGAGTGTACTTTTTCGCTCAGCTGAATTTACCATGAATGAGAACACCAGTAACAGAATGTTAATTGACAAACAAGAAGAAACTTCTTTCCTAGTGAAAAGAAAAGTTTGTGTGAACAAGAAACAAGCTCTTTAATAGGGTGATTGGCAAGGCATGAGCTAGGAAATGTTGGGACAAGGGTAGATCAGAAGGCACATGCAACTAATTATTTCTAATTAGAAAAACCCTCCAAAGTAGAAAACCCAGTTTTAAAAATGTTAAAAATTAAATACANCTTTCCTAGTGAAAAGAAAAGTTTGTGTGAACAAGAAACAAGCTCTTTAATAGGGTGATTGGCAAGGCATGAGCTAGGAAAGGTTGGGACAAGGGTAGATCAGAAGGCACATGCAACTAATTATTTCTAATTAGAAAAACCCTCCAAAGTAGAAAACCCAGTTTTAAAAATGTTAAAAATTAAATACACTTTGTCATAAGTAATCATGTTGAGTGTTGCTTCTCCTGATGAGGTGTAATCAGGATGTGATGGGGAAATACACTAAAGTTAGCATCGGAAGTCTTGCATTGGCGTTCCTGTTCTGCCAGTTATAAGCTATGTGATATATGTGAAATTTGTCATTTTAAAGTTCTATACAAATGCAGGACATTATTAGAACCTAAGACAATTGAGGAATTGTTGATACACTCTCAGGATAGCAGAATCTTATGTTTCCCCAAATAAATTGTGCAGAATCTTTTGAAGATTGTAATTGCTGTTTTTTTGTTTGTTTGTTTGTTTTCCAGTTTGGGGCCATTATGAATAAAACTAATATAAACATTTTTGTATACATTTTCTGTGGACACATTTTTATTAGGTATATTACCATCTATAATGAGTTTTCCCATTTCATTAGATTTTCTTTTTTTTTTCTATTTCTGACAGGGTGCTAACCTCTGCCCCAGTCTTCAATTAGGATTTTCGTCTATTGTTAAAATAATATCCAATGCTGTTCTATTTCTTTTTGGTTTTTAAGAATTGAAAAGATATTTCAGAACATCAATAGAGCATACGGGGATTCAGTTTTTTCTTCTAAGGATGCGTGGAAAAACACAGAGTTCTTTTGTCAAATGTCCACAGAATGACCTCTACAAGAGTGTTCATTATATCTGTTTCTATTATAGCTCGAGATTGAGAACAAAACCCAATACCTATCAATAAAAAATTGAGAACTACACATAGTATATTTATACAAAAGAACATATTAAAATAACAAAATGATACACATGACATGGGCAGTCTCATAGATATTATGTTAAGTGGAAGAAAACATCCCAAAAGAGTACATACTTAAAATCTTTACTTATATGAAATTTAACAACAGGCAAAAACCAGCTGATGGGGAGAGAACTTAGAACAGTGTTTACCTCTGGGAATGGGATGATAGGGTGTGAGTATGACTAGGGTGATACCACTCTAACAGCAGAAAGCAAAGAGGAACTAGAGTCTATTGATAAAGGTAAAAGAGGAGAGGGAAAACTCTGGCTAGCTTAAAATTCAACATTCAAACACTAAGATCATGGTCTGTATTGTCAAAGCTATGGCTTTTCCAGTAGTCATGTATGGATATGAGAGGTGGACCATAAAGAAGGCTGAGCACCAAAGAATTGATGCTTTTGAACTGTGGTGTGGGAGAAGACTCATGAGAGTCCCTTTGACTGCAAAGAGAACAAAACAGTCAGTTCTAAAGGAAATCAACCCTGACTATGGAAGGACTGTTGCTGAAGCTCCAACAGTTTGGCCATCTGATACAAACAGCCAGCTCATTGGAAAAGACTCTGCTGGGAAAGACTGAGGGCAGAAAGAGAAGGTGGTGACAGAGGATGAGACGGTTGGATGGCATCACCAACTCAATGGAATTGAGTCTGAGCAAATTCTGGAAGACAGTGAAGGACAAGGAAGCCTGGCATGCTGTAGTTCATGGAGTCGCAAATAGAGTTGGACTCAATTTAGCAACTGAACAACAACAAACGACTAGGGTGATTACCAGGAAAGCTATGGGGTGCTAAAAGTGCTTTATTATTTCATGTGGATGGATTTAATCACATATATATATATGGAAACTTACATCTAGTTGTATACTTAATGTTAATACATTTGTGGGTTTCACTGTTTGCCATCTTCTGATCTAATTAGTTGAAAAACAGAAAAAATTTTCATTTACGCTTTTTAATCAATATCCCATCTAAATTCAGTCTATACATGTAGCACTTATTCCTTCAAAAATGATTGATTACATCTATGGAGGCTGCACTGTACTGAGAGATGTGAATGGCACATCCATGGTTGCTGCCCACAGACAGCTCTTAGCCTAGCAGAAAAGACAGCTGTGGATTACATAATTATAAAATGATGAGTGCACATAAGCAATGTGAAACTCAGTGGAGAGGTTAGGGAACAAAGTACCATTTAACTGGAATACCAAGAAGAATGCTTGCTAGAGGGCATGGCATAGGAGAAAGTCTTCTGGGGCCAGAAAAGTCTCCACAGCATTGAAGCAGATGCTTCTCAAGTAGGGAGAGCCAGGAAAAAGAGGCTAGAGAGGTAAGCAGGGTTCAGAGAGATAGGTAAGTCAGTTCAAGATAATAATTTAGCTGTTCTGATACATGAAACAACTTCAAATTAGAGGTTATTTCAAATTTGCTTGCACATGCTGTAGTCTTAGATCACTGTCAACACGCAATTGATTATCTTATAGTGGTTGTCCAGTACTGAAAAAAAATCCAGATTAACATGGACAAATGGTTACAAATAGCTTTTAATAGACTACAGAACAATCCCAGGAGACTTCATGATTAGATGGTACGAGAGGGTTTACTCTGAGGTTGAAAATAATCACAACAAAAAATCGAGTTAACTGACAGCACAAGCTAACATGGTTTGTATGGTAGGGATTTCCTTGTGTCAACTTTTGATATATATTTCAAAATTACACATGCATTATATTTTTAATCACATTATAAAGAAACATACTTAAGAGTTTTAAAATGACATTCTAATGAAACTTTTGTAGAAACCTGAGGCACTAAGTTTGAAAACCACTGAAGTGGCCCACAGATTCTGGGTTGAACTTTGATCTTGATCCTGTATGTACAAATTTGGACAAGTCACAACTTCTCTTTCAATCATTTATAAAATAGTGGCTCTCTGCCTTTCCTGTTGTGTTGGTCTCGGGAGCAAATATAGGGCAGACCTTTCTGTTCTCTTATCTTATACAAAGAACACCAAAGTTTTTCAGATATCACTGTGTCCAGCATTAGGGTCTGAATCTTGATTTTGTCAATTAAGCTAGTCCTTTGGCCAAGTATTCATTATGTTCTTGTGACACTGTTCTCGGCAATGAGTTACAAAGGAGAAATATTCTAGAGTGCTTCTGGGGAATGTTTTCCTCTCTCACAGAAAGAGAGAGATTCTGGGAAGGAACTGAGAAGAAATCTCTGTTTTTCCTCCTTTAATTGCTGTCATATGAGGATATTTTGTCGGTGCCACTGCAGCCATCATGTGAGCATGAGGAGAAATAAGATTCTACAACCAGCACTCTGGAATCCTGGAGTTGCCAAACCATTACTGTTACCACCTTCTTCTAGCATTCTTGCTGTGTGATCAAGAGGAAAAAGAAAATAACTGCCCCTATTGTCTAAGTTACTGCTAGGCATTCTGCTAATTACAGCCAAAGTCATCTCAAATGATATTCCGTGGCATGAAACATTTACAAATTGAATGGCTGAGTGCAATCTAATTGTTGTTGTTAAGTCGCCAAGTCATGTTTGACTCTTTAAGACCCCATGGACGGCAGCATACCAGGCTTCCCGGTCCCTCACCATCTCCTGGAGTTTAGCCAGTCTCATAGTATCTAACTACACTCTCCTTCTCTGGATCCATGTGGTAACATGCTTTTCTAGATGGCATTGCCTTCGAATAAGGAATTTAACTCTAAAGTCTTTGGGAATGAATGTGATATAATAAAAAGCATATAGAACTTGGCACCTGACAAACTTGGACTTGAATCTGAATTCCATCACTTAATGACTGTGTGATCTTGGACAAGTACCTTAGTTTTTCCAGGCTTCGGTTTCCTCATCCAAAAATGGAGATCATAATAGACTCTCCCTCAGAGAATTGTGTTACGAAATCATTTAAGACATGTGAGATGCTCAGATCACTGTCTTGTACATTGAAAATATTTTAAGGTGTTTGTTATCCTCTTTCTTCCGCTCTTCATCATCACTTCTTTCTCTTCCATTCAGACAACTTCAAGACAGACATACACTAGGTCAAAGGCCATTATATATCAGCAAATCTGATCCACCATAAAAACAGAGGATGTGGGAGTTAAAATCATTCAATATATACTCTCTAATAACTAGAACAATTCTTTTATCAGATAATGCTTTTAAAGAGTTTCAAAGTCATCAGAAAAAGTGTATATAAAAATACAAGTACTAACACATTAACTCATATTTCCTTTTAGATTTTGCTTTTGAAAGTACTGGGAGGAGCTTCAGAGGTATTTTCATTTTTTGAAAAGTTGGTTTTCAAAATACTTCTAATTGTTATCACTGCATTTCTTAATGCATGATTAAGAACCAAGGGTGATTGGACTTATTTTCAGATTCATCTTATAATAATAGTTTATAAATTATCCAGTGTAAGAATTATTACAACTACCTACTGTAATACAAAAAAATAAAGTTTCATAAACAAATTCCAATGTATCTACTTTAATTTCAACCCTTGCCACTAGAAAGTCAACACTTATAACTTTGACAGTTAAATGGACAAAAGAGAGAGTCCCTTTATATCANTATAATAATAGTTTATAAATTATCCAGTGTAAGAATTATTACAACTACCTACTGTAATACAAAAAAATAAAGTTTCATAAACAAATTCCAATGTATCTACTTTAATTTCAACCCTTGCCACTAGAAAGTCAACACTTATAACTTTGACAGTTAAATGGACAAAAGAGAGAGTCCCTTTCTATCACAAAAATAAAAATTAAGAAAATAATGAATTCTTCAGTTCAGTTGCTCATTCGGGTCTGACTCTTTGTGACGCCATGGAGTGCAGCGTGCCAGCCTTTTCTGTCCATCACCAATTCCTGGAGCCTACTCAAACTCATGTCCATCACATTGGTGATCCCATCCAACCATCTCATCCTTTGTCATCCCCTTCTTCCACCTTCAGTATTTCCCAGCATCAGGGTCTTTCAAATGAGTCAATTATTTGCATCAGGTGGCCAAAGTATTGGAATTTCAGCTTCAGTATCATTCCTTCCAATGAATATTCAAGACTGATTTCCTTTAATATGGACTCATTGGTTCTCCTTGCAGTCCAAGGCACTCTCAAGAGTCTTCTCCAACATCACAGTTCAAAAGCATCAATTCTTCAGAGCTCAGCATTCTTCACAGTCCAACTCTCACATCCATACATGATTACTAGAAAAACCACAATTTTGACTAGATGGACCTTTGTTGTTAATGTCTCTGCTTTTTAATAATCTGTCTAGATTGTTTATAGATTTTCTTCCAAGGATTGTCTTTTAATTTCATGGCTGCAGTCACCATCTGCAGTGACTTTGGAGCCCAAAAGTATAAAGTCTCTCACTGTTTTCATTGTTTCCCTACCTATTTGCCATGAAGTGATGGGACCAGATGCCATGATCTTAGTTTTCTAAATGTTGAGTTTTGAGCCAACTTTTTCAGTCTCCTCTTTCACTCTCATCAAGAGGCTCTTTAGTTCTTTGCTTTCTACCATAAAGGTGGTGTCATCTACATATATGAGGTTATTGATATTTCTCCCAGCAATCCTGATTCCAGCTTGTGTTTCTTCCAGTCCAGCGTTTCTCATGATATACTCTGTATATAAGTTAAATAAGCAGGATGACAATATATAGCCTTGACAAACTCCTTTTCCCATTTGGAACCAGTCTGTTGTTCCATGTCCAGTTCTAACTGTTGCTTCTTGACCTGCATACAGATTTCTCAAGAGGCAGGTCAGGTGGTCTGGTACTCCCATCTCTTTAAGAATTTTCCACAGTTTGTTGTGATCCACACAGTCAAAGGCTTTGGCATAGCCAATAAAGCAGACGTAGATGTTTTTCTGGAACTCTCTTGCTTTTTCAATGATTCAGTGGATGTTGGCAATTTGATCTCTGATTCCTCTGCCTTTCCTAAATCCAGCTTGAACCTCTGGAAGGTCACACTTCACATACTGTTGAAGCCTGGCTTGGAGAATTTTGAGCATTACTTTGCTAGCATGTGCGATGAGTGCAATTGTGTGGAAGTTTGAGCATTCTTTGGCATTGCCTTTCTTTGAAGTTCGATGAAAACTGACCTTTTCCAGTGCTGTAGCCACTACTGTTTTCCAAATTTGCTGGCATATTGAGTGCAGCACTTTCACAGCATCATCTTTTAGGACTTGAAATAACTCAGCCAGAATTCCATCATCTCCACTAGCTTTGTTTGTAGTGATGCTTCCTAAGGCCCATCTAACTTTGCATTCCAGGATGTCTGGCATTGCAGACAGATTCTTTACCATCTGAGCCTCCAGGCAATCTCAATGAATTCTTAGTATTCCACTAACTAAAAATGGCTTGACCCCTCTGCACAGGGTTACCTGACTATAGGAACAGTTGTAGGATTTAATGACTTGGTCCAAGGCTTGCCAAAGGATTCTATATAAAAGAACAGTCTTTTGCCTTCTTAAATTAGCTGATGATAACAATCATCAGATCCAGTATGATGCATAAGAGAATCTCTTTTAAGAAAATTTCCCCCAAATAAGTAAATTACATACTGCAACAGAGAAAAAGAAGGGCTTGGCACTACTGATCTGAATGTAGTAAGCAGCAGTAAAGAATAAAGCAAGAGGCAAATAAAGAGTGATCATATAGCCAAGTTCGCCCCGGACCATCCCAGTGTACGCCTGTTGCCCCTGCACAAGTGCTCATAATGCCTCCTTTCACTCTCAAAAGTAACCTGGGTTGGATAATAAATTATATACAACAGAAAAGGGGATGATGTTTTTAAACTAGACTGTTGGGAAAGGCTTCATAGAACCAGTAAGACTTAGAAGGTGACTTGATGACCAGGGTGGGGGGTGATGGAGGCAGGCAGTAAGGAAAGTCAGGCTATAGCTCAGTCTCAAAAACCAACCAAGAGAGACCTGTTTAGAATGGGCAGGCTCTTCATTCATTCACTTACTCACTCTTTCAACGTATAGAGCACACACGCCACAGCGGGCTACATAGTCGAGGAGCAGAGAGCAAGGGAGAAGTAGAATTTTCTAAAAAATTAACAAATAAATAAACTGGTTATTTTTAGATAGTGATACATGCTCTAAAGAAAATTCAAAAGGGTGACAGGTTAGTGGCGGAAAAAAAGGCTGGCTGCTCTAGACAAGGCTCTCGAAAGAGCTGGACTGTGAATTCTGATCTGAATGAAGAGAAGCCAGCACCTGTGGAATGATGTGAGGAAACATGTGGGGCCCTGATGTGGGGACAAGCTTGGTCTGTGACTGGCTGGCAGCCATGATGGACAGGGAGAGTGATAGTCACGGGATTAGACCAGGCAGGTACGGCAGAGCACTGTAGCTCACCAGCAGAACGTGAAGGCATGTTGACAATAAGCAGGCAGATGACTTCATGTGACTCCTGTTTAGAGAGATCACTCTGGCTGACTGGGTGGCAAACAAAAAAAACACAAAGAAGCAAACGCAAGTAGGAGCCCAGTAGGGACAAAGAGATGACACTGCTTAGACAGGCGGCTGCAGGAGAAACAGAAGGAATTAGATGGATCTAAAACATGTTTTAGGAGAAGGCGATGGCACCCCACTCCAGTACCTCTTGCCTGGAAAATCCCGTGAATGGAGGAGCCTGGTAGGCTGCAGTCTATGGGGTTGCTAAGAGTCAGACATGACTAAGCGACTTCACTTTCACTTTTCACTTTCATGCATTGGAGAAGGAAATGGCAATCCACTCCAGTGTTCTTGCCTGGAGAATCCCAGGGACGGCAGAGCCTGGTGGGGTGCTGTCTATGGGGTCGCACAGAGTAGGACACGACTGAAGTGACTTAGCAGCAGCATCAGCAGCAGCAAAACATGTTTTGGAGGGAAGCTGTCAGGGTTGCTAAAGGTTTTCTGAGGTTGAGAAGGTGGGGAGTAAATGGCAGAGAGAAATGAAGACTAAAAATCTTGAATTTGGTACAAAATTGGATGTATAGTGTTATGAACACAATTACTGAAATGGAAGCACAGTTTCACTTTCAAGCATTCATTCATGCTTTGATCAAAGATCAACTGACCTGGACAAAGGAAAATGTTGATTCATATTATGACCTCCTAGAACAAAACCCATTTCAAATCCATCTTTTCATCTCCTACAGTAATTAAGTGCTCCATGGCACCTAAATATTCAAGAAAATACTAATGAATGGCTGAATGGAAGTTTTCTATGTGAATTATTCTATACGTTTCAGGAAAATATCTAGAGGAATAGAGGTTAGCTTTGTTAAGCAATTAGTTCACTTGTTCTCTCACTACGGCTCCATAACTCCTTGAACACATTTATTTAGGGCTTACTTTATGCCAGGCATTGTGCTCTGCAGATATGGCAGTTACACAGTGCCACTGCTAGGGCAGAAAAATTTTTGACAGCAAGTAACATAGGACCCTAAAGTTAACTAAAAGTCTGGGAGGGCTTCCTTGAAGAAGAAATTCTTGAGTGAAATTCTAAAGGCATGAACCTGACAGAAGTAAATTCCTACAATAAGAGGACCCAAAAGAAGCCCTTGTCACTGGAGCTGAGGGGCCAGGGTGGCCCATGAAGAGGCTGAGAGGTCTGGAAGCAGGCTCTGCAGGGCCTTATAAAGAGAGACAGCTGGAGTTTTAAAGCAGGTGAGACATGGTCACATTGCATCTTGAAGACTGCCTGTGGCAAATGACTAGATTGATGGAGGTCAGTCAAGGGCTGACACTGGTCACTTTTCTTTTGCAGCTGATTAACATTTCTTAGGCCATCTGGAAACATAACATAGACTGAATAATTGTCTTTGGAGAGGTTTGGATTAAGAAGAAGGAAAAGAAGAGAGAAGGAAGGGGAGGGGGAGGAAGCAGCAGCAGCAGCAACACAGACAAGAAGCTCAAATATTTGGCATGTAATTTCAAACATCTAGGTAACATAGCCAAAGCTTCCCAAGATATTTAACTACCAAAGCATTTCACAATTGAAGAAACAGCGAAGAAAAATGACATTTTTTAAATTAACTTCAATTTTAAATGAATGTTTTTTCCCCCATTTTAAGTATAATGCATGTTCATTATTAAAAAAAATAATGAAATAAAGAAAATAAGTACCAAAGAAACCCTTTATTATCTTCCTTAAACAGCCAGTTAATATTTCACTGTATTTCTTTGCATACTTTTGACTAAATTTTCCTCTCTTTTTTCTTTTTTTTTAATATATTTTTTTCTTTTTTTTTTTCCATCTCAGGTGTACATGAGTTCCCAATCTTGAACCCTCCCCTCTACCTCCCACCCCATATCTTCTCTTCTTAACAGATTTGTTAAAACACTGCTTATACAATTTTGTTTACTTTTCTTTTCACGTAATTTAACACAATCAACAGAAATAAAAACTGTCTCTTTGTAACTTTACCCACAATGTCAAGGAACCCTATTTTCTCTCTAATCAAACATGCAGCTTATAGGTCACACATGATGAAGTGCTGGTCCCCTGTGAGTCACGGTGCTGTTAAACCTTTGTAATATTTATTTATTTTCATCATTGACAGAAACGTCTGATTCCTCCATACATTTATACAGGCTTGCTGGTTCATTGACGAAGGAATGTCAAAAGCTATTAAAATTTTTGAAGAGGGCAACTTCTTTTCCATGACAAGCTGGCTATATGTGTCATCAAAACAGCTACAACTATGATATTCCAAAGATAGTATTTAAATTGTGTCGTGCATGCTTGCTAAGTCACTTTAGTTGTGTCCGACTCTTTGTGACCCCATGGACTGTAGCCCACCAGGCTTCTCCTTCCATGGGATTCTCCAGGCAAGAATACTGGAGGGGGTTGCCGTGCCCTCCTCCAGGGAATCCTCCCAACCCAGAGATTAAACACTCAACTCTTTTGTCTCTTCCATTAGCAGGCAGGTTCTTTATCACTAGAGCCACCTGGGAAGCCCAAATGTGTTACCATTTTTAAATGTCAGAACCTTAGTAAATTAATAAAGCTTAATATAATTCATTATATTTACTAGAATGGTTCCAGTTTTAAGAAATTATTGCCAACCAAATAACAGACATCCTAGAAGTACTTTTCCTTGTTCAGGTTTGGGAAGTGGGGTGGCTTGAATAACAACATCATTTCCTTTGCCTGGGAAATAAATGAAATCACAGTATGCCAAGTTACATATTTTTCATTAGCACTTAGCCACCATGTCTATACTGAGATCCATTTATCTCATACAATTTTTTTTTACTTCTTTTCAGATAAAATTTTCAAATGCTTACATTTCACTGCATATTGGTTGATTGGATAATTTGAACATCAAAGGAAACTTTCATTTAATTTAAGCTGTAAAGTTGTCTTTTGCTTTATTAACTCTCAATCAATAAACAAGCAATTTGGAAATGTAATCAGGAAATGCTTCCGATTGGCTGACAATGTATCAAAGGCAGGCTTCAAGGCAACAGCAGGCTGTAACAAGCAGTTTATTACCAGTAGCTGTTACTGACATTAGTCAAAACCAAGAAAGATAAAATGGAATAAGAAATGTAATGCTGGAGGAGCCTTGGGCGCTGTGTTCTCTTCTTCCTTTTGAAAACTGCAAGCCTGTCTTTGATATGATAACAAATATAAACTGTTTAAAAACACCAAATGCAGAAAAACTGAGCCTAGCCTGTCATGGAGTTAATCCATTCCGGAGTGACACACAAATAGTGTAACATCCAACAGATATATGTTATGGAAATATTTTGAATTGGATTTACATGTAGTGAGCAAATTGGAACTTTTGATTTTTACCAGATATTGTAATATGCATGTTCTCATATTAACGGAGTGTAATCCTATTTGAAGATAATGAGTTTTCAACAGGCTCTGCAATTGGAAGCTACGTGAAAAAAATTGTTTGGTTTTTAACTAGAGATGGGGAAAGAGAACTGAACCCTAAATTTGCAAGGTAGCTTCACTTGATGTCAGCCTGCTCACATTATTTTGCCCTCAGTTACTGCTTACCAGAGACTTCTGAGATTGATGTGTTTTAGGCTCCCCTCTTCTCCTTTATCTCTGGACTGTCCATCCCTGGGCAAATAGCAAAGAGAACACTTGACAAGGACTTTTTTTTTTGCACACTTCTTATAGTCATTCTAGACAATTTATGCATATCTTTCAGACAATTAAAACAAGAGAGAGGGTGGAAAAAGCCTTTGCCCTTGTTGGTTTGAAACCTCCTTTATATATTGAGCACAGATTCACAGAATTATTTTTCATTGCACTCAGAACATGAAAAGCCACACTGGTAGCAAAATCAAATAGACTTAACACGAAGGAGAGAGAAAAGAGCCAAGAAGGGATTCTGTTTTTTATTGCATTCTGAGGCATCTCTGCCTTGGCACACTGGGCATGCTTAGCCCAGGTGTCTTTCTATCACCATGTGAGGAGTTTCCCCTTAAAGAGCAGCTGGAGATCTCCATATATCAAAATAAATAATATATATGTTGTGTGAAGAAGCTTTGTCTTCGGAGCTGACAATATATATTGAAATGAGTCTATGAGACCTCGCTGGTGGATTGTACCTAGGTTACTGACTATCATTTCTGTCCACTTTTCCTCTGGTGTCCAGACACATTAGTCATTTTCTCTGAATAATCAGCTGACCATCTGCCCAATTTGTCCTCAATATATAAAGACACTGAAATGTCATTAAAAACTCCTTTTGATAAATGGTCCTTAATTTTGCATATGGGTATTTAAGACTTGGGCTTCCCTGGTGACTTGGTGGTAAGAATCCACCTGCCAACTCAGGGGTCACAGGTTCGATTCCAGGATTGGGAAGATCACCTAGAGAAGGAAATGGTCCACTTCAGTATCCTTGCCCAGGAGATCCCAAGGACAGAGGAACTGGATGTGTTGTCACCTCACTATTGAGCCATATGACATGCTTCTTAAAATATCCTTCCAGTTTATTTTCTGCTTATAGATACAGATGTATCATGGAATTAAAAACCTACGCAAGTGCAGAATTAGCAACTTTTCTATTGTGACCTACTCCTATAATGATGAAAGCAAACCTCTGGGTTGATTTGACTACTTGATTTAACTGACAATTGCTTTCAAACTGATTTAAATTAGCTAAAAATTTTGACTCATTGGGCATACTATAAATACTAGGGAAAAAATTTTAGTTAATGATTGTCATTTAAGAATTTCATGAAGTTCAACCAAGCAATTTTGGAGTATCTTTTGTTCCTAAATTAGTGTTATTATTATCATTTTTTTTTGTCAAGCTACTTTGTAGGCATTTGAAAATCATCTTCTGAAAAACAAAGATGTTGTATTTGATACTGAAGTCAGGAAATGCCACATATCCATTTAACATCTCTATAGGATAGCACCCATATTCTAATATATTCTCTAATGATAGTTAAAGTTTTAAGGTTTTTTTATTTTTTTAATTCAGGAACACTTTATTTACAATATTAAGTACATTTCAGTTGTACAACATAGTTTTTCACAATTTTTAAAGGTTATATTCCATTTATAAGTATTACAAAATATTGACTATGTTCCTTGTGCTTTACATTATATCTTTGTAGCTGATTTTATTCACAGAAGCTTGTATTTCTCAGTCCTCTATCTTGCCTCTCCCATCCTTCCCTTGCCCCACTGGTAACTGCTAGTTTGTTTTTTATATTTGTGAGTCTGCTTCTTTTTTCTTTTACTTACTAGTGTTTTTGTTATATTCCACATATAAGTGATATCAGACAGTACTTGTCTTTCACTAAGCGTAATATTCTCCAAGTCCATCCATGATTTTTTAACGATAACTGGATTTTTTAAAATCAGCTTCTGATTCACAGAGAGGAAAACATTTTTAATCAGTATTCTTATGACTGTACCAAAATTCAAAATGTTTGTTCTTTAGAAGCAGAAATAATAAAACTCTCCTCAGCTTTGTGGTGAAAGACTGAACAAGCAGTTCAAACTCACGAAGCAAGGAACTGTGAGAAGAAAGCACGTGCCACCAATGATTAATACACAAAGAAATAGAGAACATGCCAGCATTTATTTTGCCCACCCTTGTTTTCTATGCTCACAGTGCATAATTAAACATCTATTAACATCAATGGGAATATGTGGAAGCCAAATAATTACCTTTAAATACATTTATCATTCATCTATCAGCACTTGAAGACTAAATCAAAGTAGTCAGCAGTTTAAAAGTTTTAGAAGTTATTTTTTGAGATTGATCCAAAAAATCTATGTGAGGTTATTTATATCATCTGCAGCTTTGTGCCTCTCAGACAGAATGTGGAAATATCAATGTTGAAACAAAACTTGAGAGGAGAAACATTAGATACTGTGAAAAGAATAAAGAGTGGCAATTGTTTAAAAATCAAGGGCAGTGTGGTGCTAGAGAGAAAAGAGGCACAAATGGTGTCATTTATTAGTTCTAGAAGCTTACTGTGATGTCTCTCTGCTTTCACTATGCTTAACAGAGAGTGAAGCAATTTGTTATCAACTTGGTTTCAGATAAGTAGGAGTGCTGAGGCCCTCTTTATAGGCACTATAAAGATTACTATAAAGATTATAGTAAAATCTTATAAAGATTACTTTGTTATAGTCTAACATATGTATGTACAAAATAAAAACATTAGGAATAATTAAAAAGTATCACGATTTCCATTTTGTTTCTTACTTATGAAAAAAAAAATGTATATTGGCATAGTCAGATCATTTTAGGGAGCAGAACTCTGGAACTTCTCCATAAAATAAGACTTGCACCAACATCACTGACTCTGTAAGTTATGATTTCAAAGTGCCAAGGGGCAAGCGGGCTACGTATTTTTAATTACATATGAAGTCCCAAGGGCCTTGTAAATAAACAGAGAATATGTGACTATAATTTATACCACAGAATACATAGAGTATAGAACTTGACATTCTTAACCTANATAAGACTTGCACCAACATCACTGACTCTGTAAGTTATGATTTCAAAGTGCCAAGGGGCAAGCGGGCTACGTATTTTTAATTACATATGAAGTCCCAAGGGCCTTGTAAATAAACAGAGAATATGTGACTATAATTTATACCACAGAATACATAGAGTATAGAACTTGACATTCTTAACCTAGGTGTTAATTGAATATGCAGAATTTTTGAATATTGAAGACATGAGTTTGAGGAAAAGGGAAGAATATAGGATGATGCCTAAGAGTCTGGCTGGAAGAACGTGTAGAAGACAGCGTCATTCGCTGTAACGTAGAAGATGGAAGGGGACAGTTCTGCAGCAGGATAAATTAATATTTACATTTTGAACATGTTATTTTGAGACATCTACAAGTCATTGAGGTCCAAAGAGTGATGTCATGAAGGCTGCCGTAAACAGGAGGATGGTGATCAGAGGAAAGCCTGGGATGGGAAGCATGTGGGATGGGAAGCATGTGGGAATCATCAGCACGAAGCTGGAGTAAGTCAAAGGAGAGAGGGCAGAGAAAGGAAAGAGCTTAGACCCAAGAAGAAGCCCACATACAGTGTCATAGGGAAGCAAAGGAGACTGGTCAGGAAGCACCAGTGAATGAGGACGAGAACCAAATAAAGTGGGGCTGCTAGATTCAAAAGAAGAAACAAGGATGAGATATTGTACACTGTTCCGAGTGATTCTTAGAACTCAGGAAGAATAAGGATAGGAACACAGGTGATCGCTGGCTTTGACAACACGGACGTCTCTGGTGTCCATGACAGGAGAGATTTTAAGATAAGGGGAGCAGCATACCAGGGTGGGTATCATATAAGAATGAATTGGATAGAGAGCCTCAAGGATGAGAAATCTGAATTGCGGAGAAGGTAGGGTTTTCTTTGTTGCTGTTGTTTTTCTTCTAAGACAGGAGATAAGAAAGAATGTTTATATGTTGATAGGGATGACCCAATGTACGGAGTTTTACATTACAAGAATAAGACAATTACAGAAAATGAAATAACTGAGAATTTGGGAAATGATGGAATCTGGGCTTGATAGGGGCAGTATTAATAGGAGGTTAATTAATACTAACCTGATACTACTAGGAGGAATATTTGCTTCATTGTCACAAGAAGGAAGAAGGTAATGACTGATTCAAGGAACACTATATGCCTATTGTCATATGATAAACGCCTACTGTCATCGCAGTGTGTCTTCAACACTCATGCTATAGTAATAATTGCATTTTAAAGAACTCTTGGTGGTTTATTTGCTAAGTCGTGTCTGGCTCTTTGCAACCCCACGAACTAGAACCTGCCAGGTTTCTCTGTCCGTGGGATTCTCCAGGCAAGGATATTGGAGTGGGTTGCCATTTCCTTTCCAGGTGAAGTTTCTGACCCAAGGATCAAACCCAGATCTGCTGCATTGCAGGCATATTCTTTACTGACTGAGCTATGAGGGAAGCCACTTGACTTACCATAAATAAGGTTATATAGAAATAATTTCAAAGAAAAAAATGTCTAAAAACAAAGTGGTTTCCATTGTAAAGGGAACTTTTGCATAGCTCTGAATTAAACACCATTGAGCAAATGTAGATTTTGATTACTGTCAGCTTTTACATTTCCGTAATGACCTTTATTTTCAGATCACCACCACCATATTAAAACAGCACTTCTTATCACTCTCTTCCTTTTAACACTATGATTATGATAAACCAGTGATTCTCAAAGTGTAGACTTTGATTCCTTCCTGAGACTCTTGAAAGAGTTTCCAGGGGTTGAAACTATTTTTACAATAATACTAAGATATTTTTTGGTCTGTTTTACTGTGCTGACATTTGCACTCATGGTACAAAAACACTGACATGAATAAAACTGCTGGTACCTTAGCACAAATCAACGTCATGACACTAAATCGTACCAGGAGTCATTGTTTTTGGTTTTTGTTTTAACCATCATACACTCCCAGTAAATCACAGAAACAAAAAAAGCCAGTTTCATTTGAGGATGGCCTTGATGAAATAATAACTATTATTAATTTAATTAAATATCTGTTATATTATTAATTTTGTAAAATTAACCCCTTGAGTACATGGCTTTTTAATATTTTGTGTGATAAAATGTGAAAAACACACAAAAGCATTTTTGTTGCATATTGAAGTACTATGGTGATCTCTTGACACCATCGTGAGCCTACTTGGTTGCCTTTTCATGACCCATTTGTACTTGAAAGTACAATTATCAGACTAAGTATGGTTATTCAGATGAAGATGTTGTGTTAGTTACTCAGTCGTGTCTGACTCTTTAGGACCCCATGGAATGTAATCCACCAGTCTCCTCCATCCATGGAATTTTCTAGGCAAGAATACTAGAGTGAGTTGCCATTTCCTTCTCCAGGGGATCTTCCCAACCTAGGGGTTGAACCCGGGTCTTTCACAAAGCAGGCAGACTCTTTACCATCTGAGCCACCAGGGAAGCCCAGATGTAGATATTTGGCAGATATTTTCTTAAGTGTGTTAGTCTCACAGTCGTGTTCAACTCTTGATGACCCCATACACTGTAGCCCACTAGGGTCCTCTGTCCATGAAATGCTCCAGGCAAGAATAATGGAGTGGGTAACCATTCCCTTTGCCAGGGGATCTTCTCTACCCAGGGAACCTGATCTCCCATATTGCAAGCAGATTCTTTACCATATGAACCACCAGGGAAGTCCCATCTTTCTCAAAAATACCCACAAATAACCTATTAGTTCAAAGAGAATATCTGACAGTGGTTATTGCCAGTGACAAAATTTCAGTTTAAGTGAAAACTTGAATTTTAAAAGATCTGCATTCACTACTATGATCTTGACAGCTTATCAACATTTAAAGTCTTTTCTGAAGATATCAGCAACATTGGTGATGTGATTTTTTTAAATATGTATCACATAATGAAAAGGTCTATATAAGTCAATAAATCAAAATTTTCTAAATGATCAGTGCAAGATTTTATAAGATATACAGGTAAAAGATTCATTTAAAGTATGAGATAGATTAATGGATTTCAATGTAACAATATGGAAATTTCATTGACTTTTTTTCAGGTTATACATTGCAACTAATATCTAGCTTCTTTAAGAAACTACCACTATCAAGTTTTTGTGCAATATCAAAGAATACTCACAGTTATCTGAAAAGGTTAACAAAATATTTCACTTTTTTCTAACTATATATCTGTTCAGAGCTGAGTTTTCTTCCTATGATTAAACCAATTCAACTTATTGTAAGATGTGCAGATATGAAAATGTTATTCTATTTACCTAGACTTGAAAGACATTTTGGAGAAAAATGTGAAGTAATAACATTCTTTTTTTTCTTTTGGAAAACAGTTGTTTTTCATAGAAAATGTTAATGATATATACATAACCACTATTTTAAACTGAACTAATAAGCATTTAAAAGATATTTACCTATAAATTATTTTGTTATTAATATTAATAGATATTATCCACATAAACAAAAGTTCTTTGGAGTCTTCAAATCTTTTAAGAGACCAGAGGGTGGTAAGACCAAAAGTTTGAATTTCATGGCATAAAGAGAATACTTAAACAATGTATCTGGGTAAAGCATAAAAGATATGCTTTCCTATTTTTACTTGCATTTTTTTAATGCTTGCAAATCATGTTACCTGATTATTGATCTTAACGATCAATTTTCAACATGATTGCATTTTAGACAAAGACTATTGTGTTTAAGTTGACAGGGAGGTTAGTGTTTTAATATTTACTTTCATATTTAAATAATAAATATATATATGCATATTAAACTGAAAATGGTAGTCCTTTGGAAAATTCAGGCTCTCTGAATTTCAGTCCTTTGACTAATTTTCACTGGGCTATGAGAAGGGCTGCAGGAATGATGCTGAGGCAAGGTATAAACATTTGGTTTATCCTTCCAGGTCTGTGCTTTAAGAGTAAACCCTATGAGCCTCAAATTTCTCATATTTACAAAAGGAAATTTATCTCCATTTTTTTTCTTGTCATTAAAAAAATATATATTATTTTTTAATTGAAGGATAATTGCTTTACAGAATTTTGTTGTTCTCTGTCAAACTTTAACATGAATCAGCCATAGGTATACATATGTCCCCTCCCTCTTGAAACTCCCTCCCTTCTCCCCTCCCATCCCACCCCTCTAGGTGGACACAGAGCCCTGTTTGAATTCCCTAAGACATACAGCAAATTCCCATTGGCTATCTATTTTACATATGGTAATGTAATGAGTTCTGTGTAATTCTGATAAAGATGTCAACATACACCTAGTTTAAAACAGTCATCCCAGCAAAAGAGAGGTGAGCAATCAAAAGCAATTTCAAGATAACCTAAGTTCTTAACTTTCTTTTTTTTAATATCACAAAGACCACAGTAATAATCCTTACAACCTTTTCCTTATTTGTTTCTATCTATGAGCTCTCAACCCCACTCTCCATAACTCCATTTTCCTTATAAGACTGCATCAGAAAAGGAAAAGAAAAGGTCTAGCAGGACTGGACTCTCCTTTAGTTTATGTTGCCCCGCTTTGCAGAAGCTAATACGCAAAGCATTTGTGCATCCTGCATAACAGTCTACTGTACAGGAATTCTATAATATTTTAATCATTTCCCCATAAAGTATATAGAAACTATTTTCAGATTTTGTGTCAATATAACATAGCCTTCAAATAACATCTTTACACATGAACTGTAAATATTTTTGCGTTATATCTTCAGAATAAATGCTTGAAGTCAAACTGTTTTAAGTTGTTCTACTGGAAGACTGGACAAATTTTTATTTCTACCAACATGTAGACCAATGCCTGCTTTCCCAAACCTTCCTCAACACACCAGATTTGAAATAACTTTTTTTTCTGTCAGATTGATAGATTAAAAAAAATCTCATTACCATACTCATTTGATTTTCTATTATTACTTCTTATTAACTAAAAAGCATGCTTTTTATGTTTATTGCCCATTTGAATTTCTTTCTGTAAATTACCTATTCATGACTACTTTCAGAAATTATTTTCATTACCCTCCAATTTACAAATATTTTTCCAGTCTTTTATTTCTCTATTTTATTCAAACTATTTTGTCTAGGTAGATAATTTTTATGGTTTTAATTAGTCTAACCTATCAATACATTTACTTACAACTTTTCGGTTTTATGCTTACATGCCCTAAACCGTTTTTAACCACCATGCTCTTTCCAGGTCTTTAATGATTTCATTTTTTCTCAAATTCTTGAGCTAACTAGAATTTATTGTGAGTGAGGAGTGAGACAAAGCTCTAGTTTCACTTTTTTCCAAATGGCTAGCCAGTTGTCCCAATACCCTTTATTGAATAATCCATCTTTTCCACAATGTGTTGAAAGGCCACCTTTATCATTTCCTAAATTTGTACATTGTCCTCTATCTCTGACCTCTCAGAATAGGGAGTTATAGGTGAATGATAAGAAACAAAGGAAGAAAAAAAAATGAAACAGAAAACAGAGTGGTTAAATTAGATCAGGAAAAAAATGAAATAACTTTTAGAGGAATACTAAAAACTAAGCATCATANGCAGTGTGTCTTCAACACTCATGCTATAGTAATAATTGCATTTTAAAGAACTCTTGGTGGTTTATTTGCTAAGTCGTGTCTGGCTCTTTGCAACCCCACGAACTAGAACCTGCCAGGTTTCTCTGTCCGTGGGATTCTCCAGGCAAGGATATTGGAGTGGGTTGCCATTTCCTTTCCAGGTGAAGTTTCTGACCCAAGGATCAAACCCAGATCTGCTGCATTGCAGGCATATTCTTTACTGACTGAGCTATGAGGGAAGCCACTTGACTTACCATAAATAAGGTTATATAGAAATAATTTCAAAGAAAAAAATGTCTAAAAACAAAGTGGTTTCCATTGTAAAGGGAACTTTTGCATAGCTCTGAATTAAACACCATTGAGCAAATGTAGATTTTGATTACTGTCAGCTTTTACATTTCCGTAATGACCTTTATTTTCAGATCACCACCACCATATTAAAACAGCACTTCTTATCACTCTCTTCCTTTTAACACTATGATTATGATAAACCAGTGATTCTCAAAGTGTAGACTTTGATTCCTTCCTGAGACTCTTGAAAGAGTTTCCAGGGGTTGAAACTATTTTTACAATAATACTAAGATATTTTTTGGTCTGTTTTACTGTGCTGACATTTGCACTCATGGTACAAAAACACTGACATGAATAAAACTGCTGGTACCTTAGCACAAATCAACATCATGACACTAAATCGTACCAGGAGTCATTGTTTTTGGTTTTTGTTTTAACCATCATACACTCCCAGTAAATCACAGAAACAAAAAAAGCCAGTTTCATTTGAGGATGGCCTTGATGAAATAATAACTATTATTAATTTAATTAAATATCTGTTATATTATTAATTTTGTAAAATTAACCCCTTGAGTACATGGCTTTTTAATATTTTGTGTGATAAAATGTGAAAAACACACAAAAGCATTTTTGTTGCATATTGAAGTACTATGGTGATCTCTTGACACCATCGTGAGCCTACTTGGTTGCCTTTTCATGACCCATTTGTACTTGAAAGTACAATTATCAGACTAAGTATGGTTATTCAGATGAAGATGTTGTGTTAGTTACTCAGTCGTGTCTGACTCTTTAGGACCCCATGGAATGTAATCCACCAGTCTCCTCCATCCATGGAATTTTCTAGGCAAGAATACTAGAGTGAGTTGCCATTTCCTTCTCCAGGGGATCTTCCCAACCTAGGGGTTGAACCTGGGTCTTTCACAAAGCAGGCAGACTCTTTACCATCTGAGCCACCAGGGAAGCCCAGATGTAGATATTTGGCAGATATTTTCTTAAGTGTGTTAGTCTCACAGTCGTGTTCAACTCTTGATGACCCCATACACTGTAGCCCACTAGGGTCCTCTGTCCATGAAATGCTCCAGGCAAGAATAATGGAGTGGGTAACCATTCCCTTTGCCAGGGGATCTTCTCTACCCAGGGAACCTGATCTCCCATATTGCAAGCAGATTCTTTACCATATGAACCACCAGGGAAGTCCCATCTTTCTCAAAAATACCCACAAATAACCTATTAGTTCAAAGAGAATATCCGACAGTGGTTATTGCCAGTGACAAAATTTCAGTTTAAGTGAAAACTTGAATTTTAAAAGATCTGCATTCACTACTATGATCTTGACAGCTTATCAACATTTAAAGTCTTTTCTGAAGATATCAGCAACATTGGTGATGTGATTTTTTTAAATATGTATCACATAATGAAAAGGTCTATATAAGTCAATAAATCAAAATTTTCTAAATGATCAGTGCAAGATTTTATAAGATATACAGGTAAAAGATTCATTTAAAGTATGAGATAGATTAATGGATTTCAATGTAACAATATGGAAATTTCATTGACTTTTTTTCAGGTTAT
This sequence comes from Neotragus moschatus, assembly GCA_006410615.1. Lineage (NCBI taxonomy): Eukaryota > Metazoa > Chordata > Mammalia > Artiodactyla > Bovidae > Neotragus > Neotragus moschatus. The sequence goes on along the minus strand of SJYA01000699.1, from coordinate 884,135 downwards.
ACATTGCAACTAATATCTAGCTTCTTTAAGAAACTACCACTATCAAGTTTTTGTGCAATATCAAAGAATACTCACAGTTATCTGAAAAGGTTAACAAAATATTTCACTTTTTTCTAACTATATATCTGTTCAGAGCTGAGTTTTCTTCCTATGATTAAACCAATTCAACTTATTGTAAGATGTGCAGATATGAAAATGTTATTCTATTTACCTAGACTTGAAAGACATTTTGGAGAAAAATGTGAAGTAATAACATTCTTTTTTTTCTTTTGGAAAACAGTTGTTTTTCATAGAAAATGTTAATGATATATACATAACCACTATTTTAAACTGAACTAATAAGCATTTAAAAGATATTTACCTATAAATTATTTTGTTATTAATATTAATAGATATTATCCACATAAACAAAAGTTCTTTGGAGTCTTCAAATCTTTTAAGAGACCAGAGGGTGGTAAGACCAAAAGTTTGAATTTCATGGCATAAAGAGAATACTTAAACAATGTATCTGGGTAAAGCATAAAAGATATGCTTTCCTATTTTTACTTGCATTTTTTTAATGCTTGCAAATCATGTTACCTGATTATTGATCTTAACGATCAATTTTCAACATGATTGCATTTTAGACAAAGACTATTGTGTTTAAGTTGACAGGGAGGTTAGTGTTTTAATATTTACTTTCATATTTAAATAATAAATATATATATGCATATTAAACTGAAAATGGTAGTCCTTTGGAAAATTCAGGCTCTCTGAATTTCAGTCCTTTGACTAATTTTCACTGGGCTATGAGAAGGGCTGCAGGAATGATGCTGAGGCAAGGTATAAACATTTGGTTTATCCTTCCAGGTCTGTGCTTTAAGAGTAAACCCTATGAGCCTCAAATTTCTCATATTTACAAAAGGAAATTTATCTCCATTTTTTTTCTTGTCATTAAAAAAATATATATTATTTTTTAATTGAAGGATAATTGCTTTACAGAATTTTGTTGTTCTCTGTCAAACTTTAACATGAATCAGCCATAGGTATACATATGTCCCCTCCCTCTTGAAACTCCCTCCCTTCTCCCTTCCCATCCCACCCCTCTAGGTGGACACAGAGCCCTGTTTGAATTCCCTAAGACATACAGCAAATTCCCATTGGCTATCTATTTTACATATGGTAATGTAATGAGTTCTGTGTAATTCTGATAAAGATGTCAACATACACCTAGTTTAAAACAGTCATCCCAGCAAAAGAGAGGTGAGCAATCAAAAGCAATTTCAAGATAACCTAAGTTCTTAACTTTCTTTTTTTTAATATCACAAAGACCACAGTAATAATCCTTACAACCTTTTCCTCATTTGTTTCTATCTATGAGCTCTCAACCCCACTCTCCATAACTCCATTTTCCTTATAAAACTGCATCAGAAAAGGAAAAGAAAAGGTCTAGCAGGACTGGACTCTCCTTTAGTTTATGTTGCCCCGCTTTGCAGAAGCTAATACGCAAAGCATTTGTGCATCCTGCATAACAGTCTACTGTACAGGAATTCTATAATATTTTAATCATTTCCCCATAAAGTATATAGAAACTATTTTCAGATTTTGTGTCAATATAACATAGCCTTCAAATAACATCTTTACACATGAACTGTAAATATTTTTGCGTTATATCTTCAGAATAAATGCTTGAAGTCAAACTGTTTTAAGTTGTTCTACTGGAAGACTGGACAAATTTTTATTTCTACCAACATGTAGACCAATGCCTGCTTTCCCAAACCTTCCTCAACACACCAGATTTGAAATAACTTTTTTTTCTGTCAGATTGATAGATTAAAAAAAATCTCATTACCATACTCATTTGATTTTCTATTATTACTTCTTATTAACTAAAAAGCATGCTTTTTATGTTTATTGCCCATTTGAATTTCTTTCTGTAAATTACCTATTCATGACTACTTTCAGAAATTATTTTCATTACCCTCCAATTTACAAATATTTTTCCAGTCTTTTATTTCTCTATTTTATTCAAACTATTTTGTCTAGGTAGATAATTTTTATGGTTTTAATTAGTCTAACCTATCAATACATTTACTTACAACTTTTCGGTTTTATGCTTACATGCCCTAAACCGTTTTTAACCACCATGCTCTTTCCAGGTCTTTAATGATTTCATTTTTTCTCAAATTCTTGAGCTAACTAGAATTTATTGTGAGTGAGGAGTGAGACAAAGCTCTAGTTTCACTTTTTTCCAAATGGCTAGCCAGTTGTCCCAATACCCTTTATTGAATAATCCATCTTTTCCACAATGTGTTGAAAGGCCACCTTTATCATTTCCTAAATTTGTACATTGTCCTCTATCTCTGACCTCTCAGAATAGGGAGTTATAGGTGAATGATAAGAAACAAAGGAAGAAAAAAAAATGAAACAGAAAACAGAGTGGTTAAATTAGATCAGGAAAAAAATGAAATAACTTTTAGAGGAATACTAAAAACTAAGCATCATATTTTTCTATTCTCCCTGGTTCCAAGAGAATAGTCTGCAATTGTTAACTAAACCACAGAAAATCGGAAGTACCACTATCTTACTCGTGAGAGTTGTATTATTATTGCAAATAATGTAGGATAAAGAGATGAGCACACTCTATTATCACTGTTCTTAATCTTGGATCATGAGTAATTTTGTGACATTGGGAGAGTAAAGCATCTACAAAAGATCCTGTACATTGTTAAGTATTCGATACAAAAACCCTCTGTTTTTAGTGTGTACAACAGCCCTCCACCATCAACACTTGCATTCTGCTCTGTTTCCATTTTCATGAAAAGAGACTATTTTTAACTGCAGGAGGAAAGAATAAAAAATTTTGTGGTGGATATGATGAGAAGTAAGCATGGAGGGAAATGCAAAGGCATTATGCATTTTCAAGCACCTACGTACTATTTTGATCCTCCTCGAGAAAAGGTTTCAGATTCAGAAGCAGATGGGTCAGACCCATAAAGAGCCTGGGAGTAGCTCTGAGATCACTTGTGGTCCAGAGCTGGGAAGACATTGTTTTCCTCAGATCTGCACAGAGTTCAGCACCTCACTGAAGCTACAATGACAGAAACTCGGGGAGCATTGGTAGAAGACACCCTTGACAGAAGCATTCTTTTCTCACGGCACTAGCAAGGCTTCTTCAAGAGTCTATTTTTGGCAGCATTTGTGGCAAGGGGAGAAATGGAGTGGAAGAAAGAACAGGACAAAGGAAGTTCAATAAATGCAACTGAAGTTTGTCTTCCCGTCACATATGAGGTATCTCTCTGTAGGACTCTGTTGGGGAAAGGCTAAGGCTGGGGCTTCAGGCCTGTTACTTCTTGTGTGGAAACTCTCAAGGTAAGAGATATTTGGAATCCCAAACATATGGAGAATGACTGAACCAATAATGAATGGTCTTCACTACAAAATTAATGCGTTTTAGCACTCTAAGTGGTTGATCTCAATTGGACTGAACATTAAAAATATGCCAATTTAGCACAAAGTACAAGCAATACAGTCTTTAAAATTTAGAAAGCAGAAATTGTTAGAGAGTAATTGGCTACTTCAAAATCCTTCTTGTGGTGTGGAATTGTTTTTGATCATGTTTTTAACCTCCACCACTGAGTCTGATCACTTCCTAACATCATCATCTATAAATGTATATTTTCTAGTAATTATAAAATAGGAAACTCAGAGGTGAAAATCCTCAGCTCAGAGGTCCCTAAGTGAAGTTCAGTGCAAATAGGACATGCGTATGTTAGGAATCCAGAGGCAATGTTGTTTGATATAAGCAAGAANATCATCTATAAATGTATATTTTCTAGTAATTATAAAATAGGAAACTCAGAGGTGAAAATCCTCAGCTCAGAGGTCCCTAAGTGAAGTTCAGTGCAAATAGGACATGCGTATGTTAGGAATCCAGAGGCAATGTTGTTTGATATAAGCAAGAAGGAACTTAGGGGGAATATAGGTTGATATCTATGCCTAATTTTTGTCTTGGATTCCCTGATGACTTGATATCTAAGTTAATTCTCAACAGAGAGAAAAGTAAATAGATGAGGCAATCAATCATGCCCTTCCCCACCCCCGCCTGCCAGGTTCCAAGTTTGGCTAGTCAAGAAAGTTCCCCTGATCAACAACTATACTACATTACTGATGCTGACGAACACAGTGTGGAGAAATAAAATCGAGGGCTCCTTATCCCACAGAAAGTACAATTTAAAGAACTCTTCAAAGTGATTATCCTGAGAAAACTAGATTTATGCAAGCTGGAGTTATTTAGGACTACCACCCTGGAGAAAAATATTCTTAATATGGTTTTATCAGAATATGGATAAAATAAGGCCTTAAATGACTAAGCCTGGAGCTTCAGGCCTGATACTCCTTGTGTGGAAGCTCACAAGGAGTACTGGTAAGTTCAGTACTACTGGTGGCTCAGTAGTAAAAAACCTGCTTGCAATGCAGTAGAGGCAGGTTCAATCTCTGGGTTGGGAAGATTCCCTCAACAAGGAAATGGCGACCCACTCCAGTTTTCTTGCCTGGGAAATTCCATGGACAGAGAAGCCAGGTGGATTATAGTCCATGGAGTCGCAAAAGAAGTGGACATGACTTAGTGATTGAACAACAACATCTTAATAGTATGTTTCTGAACTAAAAAGTTTAGAACATTAAAATATGTTTAACAAAACACACTGAGTTAAATGACTAATACATTAATTGACATATATGCTAAAGTATTTAAACCAAATGCTCCCCCAAAAGGGTAGTATTTGATTAAACCAGGTAAATACTGCATTCTGCCAGGGATGGGTGGTCCAGGCACAACTGGCTACAAGGTAAGTTTCCTGGTTCTTTATCTGAATTAACATGAATTATCTTCTGCACAAAAGAACAATAAAGGAACAGACAATATAACTCAGAAAGTGTGTTTGTACATTCCTCCCAGCACAACATTTTGAAGAAATCACAGGCAAACTTTGATACAACCAAATAGAAAATCTAACAATTTATAAAGATTCTAAGGAAAAAGCTGAAAAACTACAAATGTGACTTTCTTTAATGGCAAGTAGATAGTGGTTTCATGACTTCAAGAATTTTGAGCATTTCCTCATTTAAAATAACTGGCAAAGCCACAGTGTAGATGATGAAGCTGTGGGACTTCTTCTCTGCACTAAAACAATGGATTTGCAAAGAAGTCCAAGCCTTGAACCAGATTTTAATTAAAATAGTCTTGCTTAAAAGTAAAGGTCCTCCCAAAATGCATTTCTTCATAGAGAAAGCACAAGCTTAACATTTTAAAAATACAAAGAACTGACTGGCTACTATGCTTGGTATAAATGTTGAGGATTTAACTATGCTAGAATTTTTATTAGGATTGTGTCATTTTGTTTCTGGTATTAGTGCTCTGCTTATTAAGTCCATGATTTGAGTATCTTCCCTAATCCTAGGTTTCCCACAATCCCCTTTATCTGTATGGCAAGACTCTGCAGACCCCAAGATTTTTCAGAACACATATGACCTTCAAGAATATACAGCGATACTTCCTCTGGAACTAGCTGCTTATAGTCTTCTGAAATGAGTTCATCCAGGGCTTCCTCACCAGGAAGCAGGGGTTTATTTTTCTTCACGACAAGTCATCTGGTTGCCAGCAGTGTGCGTCCAAGCTGTGCCTATTGGGGATGGGAGGCACAGTCTGCTNTACACACTTCCCAGAGAATTTTAATTTTCAAAAGGTAACAGGAAGAGATTAGGGGGAGGGCATTACAAATTTTTAATTTTATTTATTTTTTATTGAAGGATTGAAGAGATTTTTGAAAAATGATAACAACAACAAAATGCCTCTGTTTTTACTTTCCATTAGAGATGATGAAGTAAGATGATGAAGTAAAAATGAGTACTGTAGTGAATATATGTTAACAATATACATATTTCTTGGATGAAGTGGTGGTCCACTTCTCCAACAGGGTTTACATTTGATCCCAAATGTAAATGGAAGGTGACCACAGAAGGACTGGCTGTCTTTCCTCTTTAATGCTTATTTGGCCCATTAAGTTTTTAGGTTTTAGAAACAACATCAACATACCCTCTTAAACTCTAGACCCTTTATAAATAATCAGCATAAAATAATTCATTCTTGATAAATAATACCAAAGTTGTTTCTTGATTTTCTTTTCCTATTGCTTTTCTGAGCCATGTCTGACTGGCTGATGAAAATAATTTAAAATATACCGAGGATGTCTGTAAGTTAAAAGGATAATATCAAAATGGTTATTGAATCAGCATATTAGCTGTTAGCCTTTCTATTTGCTTATCATACAAAGAGAGCTGCTGTTTACTTTTTATTCTACAAAAGACAGGCCCACTTTCTGTCTCCAAACAGTTAAAGGAATTAGATGAGAAATTATTCCAAATGAACTGTACACAGTTTGATTAGCCTAGCCGTGGAATATAGTTTCTGAAAAAAGTCATCAACATACGAGGTCAAATGCATTCTTATTGAATAATTGAAGGTCCAAATGCTGTATGAAGTAGTATATTCATATGTGTGTGTGTGTGTGTGTGTGTGTGTGTGTATACGTATGTGAATATATTCCTTGTTGGCAATGCAGTATTTTGATTTTCTGAGTATTTAGGATGGGTTATTTTAAAGTTGTCCATTTAACTTTGCACCATGGTAAAGATGCTCTGTTTAAATGGGTCACACATGACATAAACAAAGTGTTAGTCGCTCAGTCGTGTCCAACTCTTTGTGACCCCGAGGACTGTAGCTATCAGGCTCCTCTGTCCATGGAATTCTCCAGGCAAGAATACTGGAGTGGGTTGCCATTTCCTTCTCCAGGGGATCTTCCTGACCCAGAAATCGAACCCAGATCTCCTGTACTGTAGGCAAATCCTTTACAGTAAAGAGATTATATTTTTATAATGCAGATCACAGTATTGGTTATTAAGAACTTTATACCTTAAAAAATTGCTTTTCATATATAGTGTCACCTTATCCTCACCACTATCTGCCAGGCAGGTGTGTGACAATGTAGCAATTCAGTTGCTCAGTTGTGTCAGAAACTGTGACCTGATGGACTACGGCACGTCAGACTTCCCTGTCTATCACTAACTCCTGGAGCTTACTCAACCTAATATCCATCGAGTCAGAGATGCCATCCAACTAGCTCATCCTCTGTTGTCCCCTTCTCCTCCGGCCTTAAACTTTCCCAGCATCGGGGTCTTTTCTAAGGAGTCAGTTCTTCCCATACGGTGGCCAAAGTACTGGACTTTCAGCTTCAGCATCAGTCCATCCAATGAATATTCAGGACTGATTTTCTTTAGGATGGACTGGTTGCATCTCCTTGTAGTCCAAGGGACTCTTGAGAGTTTTCTCCAACATCAAACTTCAAAAGCATCAATTCTTCGATGCTCAATTTTCTTTATAGTCCAACTCTCACATCCCATACATGACCACTAGAAAAACCATAGCCGTGACTAGACAGACCTTTGTCAGCAAAGTAATGTCTCTGCTTTTTAATATGCTGTCTAGGTTGGTCATAGGTTTTCTGCCAAGGAGCAAGTGTCTTTTAGTTTCATGGCTGCACTCACCATCTGCAGGGATATGGGAGCCCAAAAAAATAAAACTCTCTCACTGTTTCCAATGTTTCCCCATCTGTTTGCCACGAAGTGATGGGACCAGATGCCATGATCTTAATTTTCTGAATGTTGAGTTTTGAGCCACCTTTTCCAGTCTCCTCTTTCACTTTCATCAAGAGTCTCTTTAGTTCTTCTTCACTTTCGGCCATAAGGGTGGTGTCATCTGCGAATCTGAGGTTATTGATATTTCTCCTGGCAAACTTGATTCCAGCTTGTGCTTTAGCCAGCCCAGCATTTCACATGATGTATTCTGTATATAAGTTAAATAAGCAGGGAGACAGTATGCAGCCTTGATGTTCTGCTTTCCTAATTTGGAAGCAGTCTGTTGTTCCATGTCCAGTCCTAACTGTTGCTTCTCAGGAGGCAGGAAAGGTGGTAACAATGTATGTTCAGATGTAATTTTTGTATCCAAAATTGACCTAATGAAAGCACNAAATAAGCAGGGAGACAATATGCAGCCTTGATGTTCTGCTTTCCCAATTTGGAAGCAGTCTGTTGTTCCATGTCCAGTCCTAACTGTTGCTTCTCAGGAGGCAGGAAAGGTGGTAACAATGTATGTTCAGATGTAATTTTTGTATCCAAAATTGACCTAATGAAAGCACCTGTTATTTAATCAAAAAGAGGAACATTAAACTATGCATTCTTATTGAGTAATAAATTGAAGCCCCAAATGCAGTATGAAGTAGCATATTCACATGTGTATATGTGTATATAAATGTATATCACAAACACTATACATACATATACAAACACTATATAGAATACAAGGTATACAAGGAGGTATTTGAAAATCATAAGGGTATGTCAGATATGTTTTTTGTTACTATGTAACAGAGCAAAAGTAACCCAGTATTAGAAATGAAAAAAATAAAATCACCTGCAAGGGCAACAATCCCAAGAGAACTGAGTCTATTTCTTTATTCTAGGGTAGTCTAGCACCAACTGCTTAACTTCTTTCCAAGTTGTAGATCAGTAGTTGGGGTGTGTATAGTGTGATTCTGTATATGGCCTGAATGCGTGTATGTGTGTATATGAAACAATCTGGGGATTCCTGTTTACAAAACATGCCAAGAAAAATATTTTGAAATAAAGTGGAAAATCAAGGTGCTGTCCACATGCTTTTGCATTTTCATCCATAAAACCATAAGGGAGTTTTCAAACTAATGCTTCCAAGTGCCAGGAGAAGTAAAAACATGCTTTGAGCCAATCTTTAGCCATTTCATTTCACTTTTACAGTATTATTCTGTTACCCTTTTCATGAATGTAGGAGTAGCTGTGCTGTGTACTGGTGTATTATTCGTGTTTTATTGAATTTTCATAAGGAATGAAGTCTCAAGAACAAAAAGGCAGAGAATGTAAGAAGATAAAACACTCCCACTGAACAGCAAAAATGTCCACAGGCCTTGATCTTTGAGGACCACTTGACCACAGGAAATATTTCCCTGCCCTGTCTTTAGATGATATGTGGACAAAGAAGACAAGATAAGCTAACAAATGAGAAGCATGTAGCAGTTGATAGTATAAATGACTGACACCATGGGTTGCTAAGTATCATGGACGCTTGTCTGAGTCTTTACTTATTAAAAAATAAATAAGTCAGTAGAAGTTAGCAACACAATAAAACAACCTACATGCAAGCCCGAATTTAAGACCAAAGTCTTCCTTTCCCCTTGTCTTTCCTCTTGCCTTTCCTCTGTCTGACTCCAAGCACACCTTTCCAGCTCATTACTGCAAATCATTTGAATTCCAGCACACAATGTCACCTGCTCTGTAATCTGATTACTTTATGGAGGAATTAGTATGTATATTTAATGTAGAAGGGTTTTAATCTTGATGAAAATAATCCTAAGGAACTGTGATAGGGCTGCTCATATGTCTGGCAGATATGCCAGTAACATGCTAATAAATGACAGCTGATTTATGTATCTGGATTCTTTTATTTATAAAAATAGCAAGTGGACTGATTTTTGATATTAATAATACAAGTGAATCCACTTTGATTAGACTTCTGTGGAGAGCTGTGCATATCCGGCATTACAATTAAATCTTGTGATGTGGAATGGGAATGACATGCTAATGAAGCAAGCCAGTGAGCCTGAACCAAGAGTGTCCAACATCATTATGGGATATCTTAGATGAAGAGTAATTATAAGAGGAACACTGAAATGTCATTAAAAATCTTCACTAAGAGATTTAGCCTACTATTTTGTACTAATGCTGGGATTTTTTTTTTTTTTATAGCAACATAACTGAACACAAAGTTCCTTTTCAGAATTTACAGGAAAAGGCTTTTAAATAGGTCTGGATTTAAGAAAAGATACAATCTAGTGTCCTAATTTAATTTGGTACATCAAAATTCAATGGTGGTATGTAATTGAAATCTCTTTTTAATAATTTCAGATGAATTAGCAATTAGGGCTTGATCCGATTTCCATGAAATGTATTAAAATTGAGAGTTGAAGCCCTTGAAAATTTTTATTCTTTTCACTCCATTAGCACAATGCATCTAGTTTAAATGACTCTGTCAGTTAGTATGGTACATTCCTTGTTTATTTATGAGAATTTGTTTCAAGGAAGTTCAAAAGAGGCAACATAATGCATATTCATAAAATATAGCTTATAATACATGATTCAAGAAAGCTTGCAAAGCTTAAATTCCCTCCTTTTTTGGAAGAAAAAAAAAATCACTGCCCACACCTTCAGAGGTATATTTGCTTCTCAGTGCTTCTCACTCGAGCTCTGCCTTTGTGTGACCTCATCGCATCCCTGACCTCTGCGGAAGGAAGACTTCTTTGTGACAAGCCCCAACTGGGCACTGTTGAAACAGGACTGGAGGAGAGATGAAACAGCGTCAACTCCCAGCAACATAAAATGCAGACTTAGAACACTGACTCCAACTTCATCAACCCATGAGCCTGAGTACAAGCAAATGTGACTGAAATTGTAGTACCTATCACACTGCCTCGGTGCCCAGCAGGAAAAACACAGTGCTTCTCAGTGGCAAACAAATAAATTACACACACACTGAAAGACCCAAGGAAATATGCCAAGCATTTGTTCCCCTTCTCCAGGCTTTTTGTGAAGAACTGCAATTATGCTTAACAAAAAAGCACCAGAGAACTAGTTGGCATCACTCTGAGACATAAATGTGTTTCTGTTCTAAATATGTAGCATTTTCAGAATGTTTGTATGTATTATGTGCAATTTGTTCCGTATATCGTTCTGGGAAAACCAGGTCCTGGCTGGGTAATTATGAGAAGTGTAAACAGTATTTTCTGACTGTGAGCTTCCATTTCTAAAGTTGGAGCAGAAAACTCTTATTATTTACCTTTCTGAGGAAACATTACCAACACAAGCTTTGCCTATTTGACTTCATCAAGTACAATTTTTACAAAGGAGATCTCCTCACTGTTTAACTAAATGGGCCCCCTGAAGAGACTTAACGTGGGGAACACGGATGTCTTTCTAGAAGACTGTGAATGAGTAAAGAATACTTCAGCTCCTGGGGGTTCTATAAAGGAAATAACACTGACTTTCTAAAACCCTTATTGGAAAATCATGTGGTTTTGTACTCAGTGAAACTGTATTCACTGTTTTATTTCTCCGTCCACACAGTTTAGTATAGAAGATGGGCACATAATGATACTTCACAGTGATATTTTAAGAGCCAAGAGAGAGATGCCCCTGGTGCTAGGTGAGCATCAAGAGTGGACTATTTGAATAATGAGGTGTCTTGGAGGATGAAATACTGAGCTAGGGATGTCCAAGATAGGCGGTGACAGAGCAAGTTGAAAAGGGCACTGCCAGCAGAGGGAAAATTATGACCAAAGGTTCAGAGCAGTGAATCTGAACAGTGTGTGAAGACACACTGGGGATGGCAACCTGCGGGAGCGGGAAGTAAGCGCAAGTACTCCATGGCCTTAACATCACGAAGGACACAGTGGGAATGGCAACAGATGACATAGGTATGAGGATCACATCCTGGAGGGCCTTATATCAGGCTCAGCAAATTAGCTTTTATTCTGTAAGTGATGAGGGGCTACTGAAGGGTTTCAAGCCCCAAAAAGCGTGGTCAGGTGTGCATTTTAGATAGGTCACTCACTTCTTGCCTCTCCTTTGCATGGTCAGCTGTGCCTCTTAAACTCCCTGTCTCAGATTCTACAGATTCAGTTTCAGGTATCTTTATTACTGTAATGGAAATTCAGCAGTGTTTCTACCAATAATTCTGGAATAGCACTGTGACGATTCTGAGCTCTCACAAGTTCTCACAATGGCAGTTTTGTTCATCTTGCCACACCGTCCTAGCTTCTTTGATATACTTTCCACTTAAACTGTGTTAAGCATTTTGTATATTCATAAAAGCAATACAAACCTGAGCTAGGCCAAATTTCAAGACAGTGAATTTGGATGCAGCCAAAGTCTTGCCACTGAAGTCAACTTTACAGACGAGCTTTTGCTTCGTGCCTTTCAGATACACATTTTTGCCCCAAAAGAAGGAAGGAACACAAGAGGCCCTGCAGGGAACGGGCATACGTTCACAGAGCAGAGTTGCTAATGTCTTTTTACATGGCCATCATTTAATTTTAGCAGGATGCTTTCAAACAATGACCAGTTTGGGATGTGAACATGAAGGCAGACAGGAGTGAATGGAAAATAAAATAAGAAATGAAGAAATCAACACTGAGAAATACATAAGTCAACCAATACAGTTTAAAGAAAAATCTTCAACTATTAGCTGTTGTGTCAATAATCTTCAAAAAGTAATTTTTTAGATTATTAAATACCCAGGTGTTTTAATATGAAATATTTTCTACCTCCTCCAATTTCATTTTATTTATGTTTAAAAAGCTAAGTATACGGAAATTTACTGCACTTAATTTTGAAAGGAAATAGGGCCTAGACTGGCCTGTTGAGTATAATTTGAATCTTTTCTGTTACTAGAGAGCTTTATTCAATTCTGCTTTAGTTTTCCCACCTGGCTTGCTTGCCTGGAGGGTCCATGATCAATGTTTCCAAGTACTTTCTCAGTGGTTGGGGGAGATAGGTGGAATGGAAAGCAAGTAAGGAAAGGTTTGACCACATTGTGGAGCTACTGAAAACCAAGAACAGAAGGATGAAGAGCAAACCCTCACAAGTGACACAAGAATTTTTAAAAAAAATTTTTAATGGATAAAAGATCTAAATAGACATTTTTCCAAAGAAGATACACAGATGGTCAAAAGCACATGAAAAGATGCTCAGTGTCACTAATTACCAGAGAAATGCTGATCAAAACTATAATGAGGTATCACCTCATACCAGTCAGAATGTCCACCAAAAAATCTACGAACAATTAATGCTGAAGAGGGTGTGGAGGGGGAAAAAGACCTCCTACACTGTTAGTGGGAATGTAAATTGGTGCAGCCACTATGGAGAACAGTATGGAAGTTTCTTACAAAACTAAAACTAGAGCTACCATATGACCCTGCAATCCCACTCCTGGGCATATATCCAGAGAAAATCATAATTCAAAAAATACATGCACCCCGATGTTCATTACAGCACTATTTACTATAGGCAAGACATAGAAGCAACCTTCCGTTAACAGACGAATTGATGTGGAATATCTGTACAAATGAATATTACTCAGGCATAAAAGAGAATGAAATAATGCTATTCATAGCAACATGAAGGAACTTAGAGATTATTATACTAAGTGAAGTAAGCCAGATAGAAAAATACTATGTTATCACTTATATGTGGAATCAAAAAAATGATAAAAATGAACTTACATACAAAACAGAAATAGATCCACAGACATAGAAAAGTTGTGGCTACCAAAGGAAAAGATGGGGAGAGATAAATTAGGAGTTTGGCATTAACATATGTGCAGTATTCTATATAAAACAGGTAACCAACAGGACCTACTGTACAACACAAGGAACTATATTCAATATTTTAAAATAACCTATAAAGGAAAAGAATGTAAAATTATATGCTTTTGAACCGTGGTGTTAGAGAAGACTCTTGAGAGTCCCTTGGATCGCAAGGAGATCCAACCAGTCCATTCTGAAAGAGATCAACCCTGGGATTTCTTTGGAAGGACTGATGCTAAAGCTGAAGCTCCAGTACTTTGGCCACCTCATGCAAAGAGTGACTCATTGGAAAAGACTCTGATGCTGGGAGGGATTGAGGGCAGGAGGAGAAGGGGACGACAGAAGATGAGATGGCTGGATGGCATCACTGACTCGATGGACGTGAGTCTGAGTGAACTCCGGGAGTTGGTGATGGACAGGGAGGCCCGGCCTGCTGCGATTCATGTGGTCTCAAAGAGTAGAACACGACTGAGCAACTGAACTGAACTGATACATAAATGAATCACTTTGCTGTATGCCTGATAATAACACAACATTGTAAATCAACTATACTTCAATGAAAGAAATAAAGTGACATCAAGAGTCAGAGTAACTTGAACCATAAGGTAGACAGAAAGCAACCCTCAACATTAGCTTCAAAGGATCCATCTTTCCCAATCATCCACCTCCTTATTCCTCTCCTCGCTTCTCCCACCTCAATGAACTTTTGACTCATCATTTATTTTCTTGAGAATTTAAACTAAGAAATTATAGTCAGAGGATATTTGACCTGAGAACTGTAAGAGTCCAGACAAAAAATTTAAGTTCAAGATATATTTGGAACTATATAAACAAGTGACATTCAGAAACGTAAGGAAAAAAAATCAAGTGTAATTCATGTGGAGTGATAGGAGAAAATTATATTTTCAAAACTAATTATTTTTTTCATGGTAAAATGACATTTACTACTCAGTGTAAAATATGAATTTATAATTTCAGCAATAATCATTTTGTCAGTAACGAGAGCAATTAACACTTCACACCAAGCTAATAATATTAGTAAAAAATAAGTAAAGGGGATATGACCCATTTAGATTCAACAGAAATTCACCCATAGGGAAACAGGCCAAGTTGGAATACAATGCTTTTCTTTTGGCCGTTTTTGATTTAAAAAGAAAAGTTCTACACTGACTTCCTCTTACTTTAATGGAAACTACATTTTTATTCTAAGAAATTGACATTATTGAAGCAGCACTAAATCCTAGATATTAACAGGAAAAAAAAATCAGTTAACTACATTTTTTCAACACTGATAGGATACTGCCAAATGGTATCCACAAAAAAAAAAAAAAAATTAAAACATCCTTTCCTCATAAACTTGTACTGAGTACTCACTATGTGTCAAATACAATCTTAAAAACTGGAGAGGAGAATGAAAACCCAAAAGGACTCCATGTCACAAAAAGTGCTATGTATTCACTATACCATTGCCCCTTGCTGGGCCCACAGGAAAATGGCATTTCTAAGGATCCCTCATGGTTATCTGTGGCCAAGGGAGTGACTTTTGGTCAACAGAATGTGGGCAGAGTGACACAGGCAGCTTCTAGTCCTCAGAGACTTCCCTCATGACCTTTTAGATCCCACCCTCCTTCAGGAGCTCTGAACAATACATCTGCAAGGTGGAGGAGGCTCACTTCACCTCCACCAGATTTCAAGACAACAAAAAAGCCCCCAAAACTTGTCCTGTCAAACCACCGAGATTTAGGGAGTTATTTACTATCACCGAATTGACTTTCCTAACCTTCTAAGCTGGAGAACAAAATGATAACAATTAAAAACATGTAAGACAATTTGGGAATGTGGAGACACAGTGCTAGACAGGGGCAGGAAAACAGGGTACGGATGGCCTGTAGGCTCTGCCAGGGATGGCATTAAACAGGGGCTGACAGTAGCCCACTGCTCCTGAATTATGGCAGGAGTTTGCAAGATAGAGCAAAACAAAGTAGACAATGGAACGAAACGCTCTATCATTGCCAAAACGCACTTCATCATCAAGGAATGTCTTGATGTTTCCTCAGTCAGAGCAACTAAGACAAGCAAAGAAATAAAAAACACTGTTAAGCGCAAAATTCCACACTGGGCTGAAGCAATACTAGATTAACATTTAGCTTAATTAACTAGAAAATTGATTTGGCCAACTAATACATGACTATGTAATCTGATGGCACTTTCACTATAAACGAGTTCACATAAAAAAGCACCAAGCAGGCTACACAAAATGTCAAAACTCACTCCAAAATAGAATGTATTGATTTGTAAGGGATCCTTAGTACCCAGTGTCCAACAGGTGCTGTCTTCAGGGGCAAGCTATTTTCTGATAGCTAGGTAGGTTTCAAGGTTAATGTAGTGATAGCACAATCTATAGTTGCCAGGGAGCCATTTATGCTGAATATCTTAATAAGGATGTACAAAGTTTCCCTCAAGATAAAACAAAAACTATTAATAGCAGCAGAAAACCTGATCTCATTTACTATTCAGAGAGTGTGGTGTGTTCTATACTCTTCTCTTCTTAGAAGGTGTGAGGTGATGGCTTTGCTCTGAATTGTCAAATCTGCTTTTCCAGGAAGGACATTTGAATTATAATAGAAAAAACAACTTATGAATTTGGGAAAATGAAGAAAACTATATTAGCAACAAATGAAAAATGTGTCAAGGGTCTGATTACTGGAGAGCAAATGATAACCCTGCTCAAAATGCAACGTATGAGCATTCTAAGTTAAATGAAGATAAAGACGGTTATGAAGATTCAGAGCACTGATATTTCAGGAGCTTGATCTGTGGATACCACACTACAGCTCTATAAATTCAAGGAAGAAATGAATGGTGGTTCTGTAGGTTTGAAGCATAAATCATTTCTAAAGTGGACTTGTAGGGATGCAGTTAGTTCTGAGCAGTGTAGATGAAGTCAGTGTTTTTTCCTGAATGAAGTGGACCAGGCAGAAGTGTTATTCCTAATAAAAATTTTAAAAGCACTAAGTAAACCTCAAAGTTAAATTTGTCATTTTGACTTTGAATTCAGAATTTTTAACATCATGACCAACCTGTGAACTTATGTATATTTTTACTCGAACAGAAGTATGCCAGATATTTCTAAGAAGAAATGATGATAAAGACTAGTTCAGGGAACATTTTCTCCTGAAAAATACTGATGTGGCCCCAGAAACTTAGGGCATAAGAAATCAAAAGCTAGCAATATGAATAGAATGGTTTGTTTGATGGCATGATTTTTATAGACCTCTATTTTATAATGATCTTCATTTTTTCTCTTCCCATCACTATCACCTTATTAACTAATATTTCTACTGAAATTGCTGCTGAGTTCCTTTATGTTTCTAGAAAACCAGACGTATACTATCCACTGTCAGTTTGGAAATTAGGAAAGAAGGCAACATGAAGGCTGATTATATTTGGCAGCTTATAAAGAATGCAGAACTCAAATACTGAAATACATTCTTCCGTTTTTCTTTTTAGTACACACAGATTCTCAAGTTGACTTGAGCAGTCTATCCTGATCCTGCACATAGACATAAAGTTTTGACATAAAGAAGCAATCCCACCAATAATAAATACTGCCCTTTCTTAAGTTTTAATACTTTTCCTTTATTACCTACATCAGGCTTCCCTGGTGGCTCAAATGGTAAGGAATCTATGCCTGCACATCAGAATTCCTTGAATTCTGATGAATTCTTATGAATGCCCTTGGAAAAGTGTATTTAAAAACAGCTCTTATAATTTAGGGTAGTTGGCGGTTTGATTTTGTTTGTATTAATTTGGAAATATAACTGAGAAGACCTTTTTTCTGCATCATTCTGTAGCTCAGTAAATTTAACACAACAGTACAAAGACCCCTGTGAAAATAGTTATTGCGTGCTTATTTACAATGACTCTGATGTTTCAGATCAATTTTCTCTGGTTATACTTTTTTAGTCTTTTTCTCTACTAACTCTCCCAAATTCACTTTCCCTTGGACAACACTTTTCCATTGAGGGTTAAAAACCCCACCCACTGTATTNCAGTTTGATTTTGTTTGTATTAATTTGGGAATATAACGGAGAAGATCTTTTTTCTGTATCATTCTATAGCTCAGTAAATTTAACACAACAGTACAAAGACTCCTGTGAAAATAGTTATTGCGTACTTATTTACAATGACTCTGATGTTTCAGGATCAATTTCCTCTGGCTATACTTTTTTAGTCTTTTTCTCTACTGACTCTCCCAAATTCACTTTCCCTTGGACAACACTTTTCCATTGAGGGTTAAAAACCCCACCCACTGTATTTTGGGACAGGCTTCTAAGTGTTCAGGGCCATTAGTAAAGGGTATGTTAATATCTAAAAGGGGCATGTTAACACCTGCAAAGAGAGGCTCAGAGCATGGATAGTGTCCTGCTGGATGGGGTCAGTGATGGCCATGATCCTTTGAAGGACTTTGCTCAATAGCAATGACACAATCTCTTTGTATGATTTGGCTCCAAGGGCAAGGAGGTCTTTGGACTCTGTTTCAGCTTCTTTGTGATATTTGATGTTTCCTTTATTGACTTTCTACCATATTAGTGGTAGAAAGTCAAAGTGCCACACTCTGGAGGCCTTCCTTTTTGATTTGCAAGAGCCCAGAGTTTGGGAGTCAGAAGGAATCCCAAAATTGTATTCCTGGTCTAACAATTCTAGAACTTTCTGACTAAAGATGGTTATGGGAGGGATTATGGAGACATAGAGATCAACATTTCCAAATTTTAACTAGGTATGCCTTTATGAAATAATACACAAAGTACCATTAACCACTTCCCTTGGGATCATAGCATCTATTTGGTGCCTTCTGAATGTTCTAAACTATCTCATTTGGTTTGATGCTATTCATTTGAGTAGGATCATTTCTTATGATTATAAAATATACTCCATCAAGACCAGAATTACCATTATAAACCCCTCACCTTCACATCCCCAACACTGCCTAATAGCAAAATGACTCTTCCTTTCTCCTACATCAGTGGTTCATCAACTCTGCTGCACATTAGAATTAATCTGAAGAACTTTTAAAAACTCTCCCACATACCAATTAAACAAAATGCTTAACAATACAAGTTTAAAAGATCCATGGGAGATTCCAGTGTAAAGCAATGGCCTAGTAGTTAGTCAGGTGGAGTAGCTTTCTTATAAAGGAATTAGTGGCAGAAAAGTCTAGAGTGTTTGGGACTGAAGTGGGCAGAGGAAGAATGAGATGAAGAGACAGGACTTTAGTAACAGGTGGTCTGGGAGAAAAGTGGGTGAGGGTGGGCATGATACCCACTGGTAGTCTTAATTCATGGGTGAAAATGCTAATATTTTCCTCCAGTTATCAACATGTGATTGGTAATCAGTGATAAAAATAGTGCCATTGATTGAATTGTCTCTCCCAAAATTCATATGTGAAGCCCTAAATCCCAGTACTCAGAACGTGACTGTATTTGAGGACAAGGCCTTAAAGAAGTGATTAAGTTAATATTAGGCCTTAGGGTGGCTCCAATTCAATTTAACGGATGTCCTTAGAAGAGGAAATTTGAATATACAAAGAGACTGCTGGTGTGCGTGTACAGAGGGCAACCACATGAAGACATAGCAGGAACACAGGCATCTGCAAGGCAAGGAGAAAGGCTTCAGAAGAAATCAAACCCGCTGGCACCTTGATCCTAAACTTCTAGACTCCAGAACTGTGAGAAAATGAATTTCTCTTGTTAAAGCCCCCTAGTCTACATATTTTGTATAACAGTCCTAGAAAACTAACACAGATAATATAAGAAGTAACAGAATAGTAAACATTTGAAATGCTAAGTATAGATTTTATTGAATTACCAATTCAACCTGTATTAACCTAAATAACTTTCCTATAGCTTTTCAGGGAGTCATAAAACTATTTTATGGAGTAAGCACAAGCCATTTCTCAACTGCACTATTTGTTGCCTTAGCCTTCCCAAATAAACTCTACCCAACCTCCAGGTTTCAGTGTAAGTCCTTATCTTCCTGGGTGTCTTCCCTTATCATCCAAATACTCAGTGTCCCTTCCTGTACCTGAATCCACAGGACTAGTGATCTATGTCATAAAGTTGGCTTCTAATCATAAACTGGCCTTTGACATGACAAGAATCGTTGTCACAGTCCAATTTAACTTGCTATATATTTTGATCTTGCTGCCTTCACCAAATTATAAACTCTTCTGGCATAGAGGATACAATGGCTCAATTTTCTATATCTCCTATAATGTCTGACAAAGTTCTTCCAGAAATATTGATTGATGAGTAATTCAGAGGGTTTCTACAGACACTATCATACTTTGTACTTGGGCTTAATTAAATCTCAAAAGATCAAAGACGGGATAGAAAGAGAGTCTTTCTGTAATGCCTGTATCACAATCAGCTATCAGTATTTTAACACTGATGAGCAGTCACAAGTGACTTTGAGACCTGTAAACGGTTATTTTCTAATTCCAAGTGAAGTTAAAAGATGATGGATAAGGAATATATCTTAAGGGTTAGAGATAATGACCTTTTTCTTTTTTTTTACCTGGACACACTCCAGTGGGCAGAAAGCAAGCATCTTCAACAAACAATATGGTGACTGGTGCTAACGATGAGATTTGAAACTTCACAATCTCCTTAATTAGACCCTATTCTAGTTCCACTTAATAAAGTTGTGTTGGAGAAACACTGTCACTGCACAGTTTCCGATGACATAATCCGTCACAGCTCAGTGAGTCAAAACAGTAGCTAAAAAAATCTTAGGATTAGGTCACCATGTTTTACTGAACAATAAGGTAGAACTGAATTATTCTTATCCTGATTTCTAATGATTTCCCCACTTGTCTCTGTTTCTGTAGTATGATTAAATACAGGGCGATAGCCAAGACAAAACAGGATAATTTTTCAGGGGTCAAAGCGGAGGATGAGATGGAAGATAATGAACCAAATTTTGAAGATCTGCCTAGAAATATTCTTCATCTATTTTTTTTAAAGAGAGGTACATCATATGTGAAGCACGAATGATGTCAAGAATTGACACCCCAATTTAAACATCAGTAGTCAGAAGTTGTCCCCCACGCAACATATGAGATGTGTCTTCAAATTTGCCTTAATAAAGTTTACAGGAAGAAAAGAGGGTGCAGAAAGAATGCTAATTCTAGTCAAATTTTATCTTTTTATTCTTTGTAACAGGTAGCAATTGCTGTGTAACAATTAAAAAAAAAAAAAAAAAGCAAAACACAAATCTCTGTCTCATACAGCAATAAATATTCACATCCAAGTCAGCTGAGGAAAGACTGATCTGACCCAACCGCTTTGCTTTTGATTGGACTGTCAATGCTTCTCACTTCCTCTTGAGTGGCCCATCCTGTTCTCATTGCAGTGGCAAAAAGCACCAGAGTGCAAAGCTAGTCACATATGTGTTTCTCACACCTCTGCTTCCATCACTTCTGCTAACATCCTGGAAAGATCAAGTCACGTGGCTACATCCCAAGTGTATGGCAAGGGACTTACACTGTAGTGGGAAAAGTTTCAAAGTTACATGTCAAAGGAGTCAATATCGGAGAGATACTGAACTGAGGCTATACTCCAATGTATCACACTTTTGTTTTCAATCCATTTACTAAAAGTCTGATGTAGTGAACACCTGTCAGATTCAAGGTGACTCCCTTTTCTTATTTGCCCATCATTCTGTAAACAGCTTTGCTGTTTTGTTTGTTCATGGAGGAAATGTCCATGATATGAGAGAGCCCTACCTCACCAGTAGGGTCAAATCCCCATTTGACAAATAGACAGAATAGGTGCTGCCTGTAGCTTGAGTCTGTCTCGCTTGTCCTGGTGGCTAAAGAATAGTGGATGGCATCAGCACTGGAAGGGCTTTCTAGTGGTTACTATGTTGACATCCTCATGCAGCAGTTGCACTGGGCTGTGGCAGGAACAACTATAATAAAATAAATTTGTGACATTTATTTTTTATTGCTATAAAAACACTTACATGAGATCTACACTTTTAACAAATATTTAAGGGCACGGTACAGCATTAAGTCTTGGTGCTGCTGTAAGAGACAATCTCTAGAACTTATTCATCTTGTGTAACTTAAGTTTTATACCCAATGAAACAACACCTAAGCCCCTGGTACCAAAACTTGATGCTCTGTTTCTATGAGTTTAAGTATTTAAATATAAGAAGAATCATGCAGTATTTGTCCTTTTGTGACAGGCTTATTTCATTTAGCATAATGTCCTTCAGGCAGGATTCCCCTCTTTTTAAGCTGGATATTATTCCACTGTATGTATATGCCACAGTTTCTTTATCCATTAATCTGTTAGTGGATATTTATATTGCTTCCCTCTCTTAGATATTATGAATAAAGCTGCAATGAACATGGGAGTGTGTATCTCTTCAAGAATCCCATTTCAATTCTTTCAGTTATGTACTCAGAAGTAGTATTGCTGGATCAAATGGTAATTCTATTTTTAATTGTTTGAGGAACTGCCATGTTATTTCCCATAGCAGCTGTACTACCAAAAGTGTATAAGGACTCCAATTTCTCTGCGTCCTTGCCACTTGCTATCTTTCCCTGATTTTTTTTTATCAGCTGTCCTAACAGGTGTAAGGTGATAACTCATGTGGTTTGATTTGGATTTCCCCGATGATTAGTGATGTTGAACAGCATCATATACCTACTGGCCAGTGGTATGTCTTCCATGGAGAAACAGCTATTCAAGTCCTTTGCCCACCCTCCTTTTTTAAGTTATTTGCTTTTTTGCTATTGATTTGTAGGAATTCCTTATGTTTTGGATATATTAATTCTTTATAAGATATATACTTCAGTCTTTGTTAAAAAAGGTGTTGGGAAAACTGGGTATCTATAAGTAAAAGAATGAAATTGGATGATTATCTTTTACTATACACAAAAATCAACTCAAAATGGATTAAAGATCTAAACACAAGACTTTGAACTGTTAAAACCTCTAAAAGAAGTCACATGGGGAAAGTTTCCTGACATTGGGTTTGGCAATGATTTCTTTGATATAAAACTAAAAGCATAAACAACAAAGGCAAAATTAGACAAATGGGACTACATCAAACAAAAGCTTCTGTACAGCAAAGGAAATAATTCACAGAGTGAAACTGCAATCTAAGGAATGGGGAGAATATTTGCAAACGATATATCTGGCATTCACCATTTGGCCTGAGAAGTAGTAACTTCCTCGCCAGGCCAGGTTTGCATCAGAAACTTGGGCATGTTTCTTTTGCATTCTCAAAGTTTCCATGAGCCCTTGGGAATTCTTTGTTTGAACTAGCCAGAGTGGATTCTGTGAACACTGTGACTTCTACCCTGGGCAGCTATTTTATGCAGAACAATTAACAAGACTTTGTGGAGATATCACTTAGGATTTGTTGGGTGCAAGCAACAGGAATCTGAATTTACTTGGAGGCTCTGGGTAGCTGACAAAATGATGAAATGTCAGCTCAAGAACTGGGCCTACAAAAGGAATGGATGAGGGAATTTCTGAGCGTTCAGAGAGTAAAAACTGCGGGCACCAATACTTGGATAAATGCTCTCTAACCTTTTTCTGCATTTGTATCATTCTGCTAAAGATTCAGTTTTGGGATACAGAATCCAACTACCTTAGCCTGGCTCTCATGTTCATTCCTTGAAAAGAGGAAAGAAGGAAGCCCTACTGACAGGCCATGCAAGATTTCATTTACTGGGTGGGTGGTCATTCCTCAAAAGGAAACACGGGGGCTTTATTGTAAAATAAGGAAATGACTGTTATGTGGCTAAAACAAAAGCAGTTAACAACAAAATCCTCAAAGCAAAACAAAACTGAGAACAGGAATAACCAAGATTAGTAAGACTTTGTATCTATTGGGAAACTAATTTTAATAGAAAAGATTTTGCACTCAAACTTTATTAAATTATAAAAGCAGCAGTCACAGGATTTAGAGCCCACCCTAAATCCATATGACCCCATCCAACATATCTGATTACATCTGTAAAGACCCTATCAAAATAAGGTCACATTCTGAAGTTCGGACGCACCTGAATTTTGAGAGAACACTATTCAAGTTATTATAATAGACTCAGACTTTAGAATGAGTGTGGACTTTTACTTCAGGTGAAAATCAGTTGCCCGGATCATTTTCTCATGCAGATGCAATATATATGTATTATTTTTAGATTATCTAAAATTATCACGCAATAAGAAAATGAATGTGATAATTAATTAAATATGGGTATGACACTGTGGCATATCTTAATTCAGATATGAGCAAAGTATCTACTTTAGATATCTCTTCTCACACCTGATTTCTTTGCTGTACTTGCACTCAGAGGATAGAGATCTGAAAACTTTATATATGGGCACCGAATGATTAAATAAATATTATCTGTATTAACTTACTTGTCACATACTTTTTGGACCACACAGAAATGAAACAAACCTAGCTAGTAATTCTTTGTATTCTTTTGTAGAATTCTTAGAAATTCTACCATGCTTAAACAAATTAAGCTGTTTTAAACTGATTTATGTAAAATGTAATTAACAAATTAATACATATGAAGATTATTATACTGTAGTTTTTGTTGGTTTTTTGAAAATTACTGAAAGTAATGGCAGAGCTAATCTGTTATATANCAGAAATGAAACAAACCTAGCTAGTAATTCTTTGTATTCTTTTGTAGAATTCTTAGAAATCCTACCATGCTTAAACAAATTAAGCTGTTTTAAACTGATTTATGTAAAATGTAATTAACAAATTAATACATATGAAGATTATTATACTGTAGTTTTTGTTGGTTTTTTGAAAATTACTGAAAGTAATGGCAGAGCTAATCTGTTATATATTTCTTTTAATTAAAGTGTTTGGAATAATAATTTTTCTTCTCAATTCAATATATCTCATACTGTTCTTACAACTCAGAAGTATTCTGATATTGCTTCTGTTTTCTATGTCAGGTCAGATCAGGTCAGTTGCTCAGTCGTGTCGACTTTGTGACCCCATGAATCACAGCACGCCAGGCCTCCCTGTCCATCACCAACTCCCGGAGTTCACTCAGACTCACGTCCATCGAGTCAGTGATGCCATCCAGCCATCTCATCCTCGGTCGTCCCCTTCTCCTCCTGCCCCCAATCTCTCTCAGCATCAGAGTCTTTNATGGGCGTGAGTCTGAGTGAACTCCAGGAGTTGGTGATGGACAGGGAGGCCCGGCGTGCTGCAAATCATGGGGTTGCAAAGAGTCGGACACGACTGAGTGACTGAACTGAACTGATGATACTTTAGTATAGCATACAAATCTGTAATTCAGAAAACTAAGTGTATCTGAGCTAGACTAAGCGTTTTTTCTAAAAGTTATGTGATAGAAACAGTTGGTAGATTATTATACCAGAGGCTATCTTTCTGATCTCAATCTGGGGACCAACAGCACTGCAACAGAAGCAGGGTAGAGATGAGTGTGGGCACCGCGGGTCACTGTAGACATTCTGCAGTTAATGCTTCAGGCCTGGTAATGGTTTCTACCCCTTCTCTCAGTTCCATTTTCCTTATCTACCAACTCTGGGAAACTGCTATGTAAAACTGCTTTTGTTTCCTTTGACCCATAACTTACCATTCTCTCCATTATGATTTATCCATCGTAACCCTTCCCAGACATTCATTTTTTGTCAGCTATGTCCCTTCTACTCCCTCACTTCAACCCTGAATTTTAATAGGTTTATGAATTGATTATTCTCTGGACTTCTATAAAGTCATTCAAAGTATTGGGGGGAAGAGAAGTAGTAATCACATGTCTCCTCAAGGCAGACACCCTTGACTCCAGAAAGTTTGATGTGGGGTTCCAACAGGAGTGCACAGCCAAGGGGCCAGCAAGACTCCTCCCCATGGCTGTTTAGTCACTAAGTCATGTGGGAGTCTGTTGTGACCCCACGGAACGCAGCCCACCAAACTACCCATGGCCAAGAATATTGGAATGGGTTGCCATTTCTTTCTCCAGAGGAGCTCCCCTACTCAGGGATCAAACCCACATCTCTTACCGTCTCCTTGCACTGGAAGATGGATTCTTTACCACTGAGCCACCAGGAAGTCCTCTCACCATTAGGACGCATATTAATATCAGAGTTACACTCACTAAAAGGTTCCTTTAAGGAAAAATTTCTACTGAGAATAGGATGCTGTTTATCTTATTCAAATATATTTTTTGAAAACTCAATCCACTACTAATAGCTGCACATTTGTGGTAATCGAGGTGATTTGCCAGTAAGTCCTATGCATGCCAAATTTAGGTGTATGTTTTAACCTGAAGATTTCACCCCAGTACTTAGGGAGTCATCACATGAAACGAGAGGGGAAACAAAACAAAACAAGGATGCCAAAATGGAGCAGGTAGATCTGAACTGGATGCAGTGAAAAACACAATCGGGAATCATGCCGCTTTTGCTTCCCCAATCAAAATCCAAGGAGAAAGAGATGGTGTCCATTTTCAAATTAAAATCTATGTCTCAGAACTTCTTCCTGTAGTTGACCTCCCAGCCTAGTAGATTATTTGTGTAGATACAACCTGAATGACCTGATTCATTCCATTTGAACAACTGTATAATCATACTACAGGAATAGAGACAGCCTTAGGGGGTTAGGAGGTGACTGGAGACTGTGGGGGAGTTGAAGCTAATTTCAATGTATAATGGGAAATTAAATTAAGTATGACTTGGTCAGCAAAACCACATGGAGAAAGGTGGAGAAAGCTAAGGACAAAATCTCTCTTCCTGACTGCATTCTCAATGATAATTTGACAAAGATGCAAGCAAGGGTCCCAAAATTATGGAGGAGAAAATGTCTAAGCTTTAGCCCAATGTCTAATTACAATAAGATAATGCAATAAAGTATTTCGGATAAAATAAATACATGTAGAGAATAAAAACCAGGGAAAATTATCCCAGTTCTGAACCAGATACTAATGAGACCACTGTAGAAATACTATCCAGTTGTCGGAACCTTGTTAAAAGCAAAGGAAGTTAAAAGACATGAGAGAAGAAAACTTGAGTTGCAACATGATTCAAGTAACAGGGGGATCTAGTCACACAAAAAAGGTTAAAATGAAGACTATGATTCCTTTTTGTGGAAAGCACCATGTGAAGGTCTGGTGGAATTTGTCAAAGCAGAAAATACAGACTGTGGAGTTAATAGAACATGTTTCAAACCATGGTTCTGGATTCATCATGACCCTAGGACACACCAAAATCTCTCTACATAAAACATAGAAGTGGATTACATACAGTAGTGGAAGTTGAGAGCAAGATACCCTGATGAGTGCTGGGGACTGATTTTAGTTGCCAGGACAAAGCCAACAGCATACCAGGCTGTTCTTGTAAGTCTTGTATACACAAGATGAACACTTTCTTAAAAAAAAAAGTTGGTTGGTCACCACTGAAAGCCAAAGTTTGCTAATTAACAAGAAATAAAGTCCTAAAGGGTGATTTAGACATGTTTTGCACATGCTTAGTAGCATGTCAGTTCAGCTACATGTGATGAACCGCAGATGTGATCAGTCACTGGGGAAGCACGTGGCAGGGGCCAGAGCGAGCCAAGCCAGGGTATCACAGGTGGACTGCACTGGGACTGGTGGGTTAACCTACAAAACAAAACAGTCACCAGATGTGCTATTTAAGTGAGGGAATCCTTTCACAATGTGCATGTGAATCATGTTGTACACTAAATATCTTACCATTTAACTTGCCAATTACATCTCAATAAAGCTGAGGACAGAAACGTCAAAGCAATCCTGTACTATTTAGTCCATCAGGACTCAGTGTATATTGAATGGCTTTCTTCAGGTTTATGAGCCGCAGACTCCATTTGGTCCAATGCTGAGGTCACCAAGCTTTGAGAACAGCCCGGACAGTCACCATTCTCTTTGGGTCTTGAAGAAGAGAACTGTCCCCTAAGAAGGGGACCTTCAACTCACTGCTGGGCCTTGAGCAGATTCATTCAGTTGAGCAGGTCCAATTTGAACTTGCTTCTGGGTTCAGCCATCATTGACCACATCACCTACTATTGTATTCATAGGCCCACTTTCTTCTAACGTGGAGGCTCAGGAGAGAACAGCAGAGCTGGACACTGAGACCAATGCTTCTATTTCCTGTGTCAAAGCAATTGTACCCATTCTCCTCAGTAGGTAGGAGTTACGGGGTCTACAAATACACCACCTCTTAAGTGCATAAATTTTGCTGGTGATGCAACAATTGCCAGGACTTTTCCAAGAGCACACTGACCGGAAGTGGGCTCCCTGTAAGATGGTGGCCAGGCTAAGGAACACACTGGCCACATATTGTTGAACACTTACTGAATTTATTTAAAAACAAAACAAAACAAAAAAACAGCTGCACTGCTTGGTCTAAATGTACCTGAAACCCATGATCTATTTCACATTAGAAAAAAATCTATAAGAATACCTGTTACCTACCTTTNTGTAAGATGGTGGCCAGGCTAAGGAACACACTGGCCACATATTGTTGAACACTTACTGAATTTATTTAAAAACAAAACAAAACAAAAAAACAGCTGCACTGCTTGGTCTAAATGTACCTGAAACCCATGATCTATTTCACATTAGAAAAAAATCTATAAGAATACCTGTTACCTACCTTTTTTAATTGAAACCTCAAACCATATTAGGCTGAAATTTGATGTAAAAAAAAGTATTTACTCAGGCAGTACTGAGGCAAGAGTCAAATCCCCTCACCTCTTCCACTTGGAAGGGAACTGGAGTTCCCTTTCAGGACAGGAATAGCATCAATTCGAGTATCACATGTCATACATTGATCCTTCAGAGCTTTGAACAAAGCACAGAATATTAGTCCCCTCATTGCCCAAGAAGGATGTGTTAACCTGCACCCCTGCACGAGTGAGGACACCACAAAAGTCACCTTCCCCCGCTGGATGGGCCAGCTGCCAACTGTGAGCGGGAACTTGGTTAGAGTAAAAGATTCTTTGTCAGGAATGTGGAAATTGTGACATTAGGGACTAGCCTGGGTTAGAGGATAAAGCTTCAATGAAATTTGCAAGTTCATTTTGGTTTATATACCTGTTGGAGCTGAGACATTAAATGCAGACGGCTTTTAATCTAGGTATTTTAAACACTACTTGATACCATGGACTAGAGCAACTCAACAGAGAGCACTTCAAGGACAGCGCTATCTCTGAACCAGAATAAGACCCCAGGAAGGCAGATTCAGCCCAGAGCATCTGGGACGGGGTGATTTCCTTTTGTTTCAACATTCATGTTTGACAGAACTGGCTTTTCTCTTTGCCCCTGCTGGAGAGCTAATAACTTCCTTCAGGTCCACCCTACTCCAGTCCCCCACACAGGCCGGCACAGCTGGCTTGATATGCAGATATACCGTGCGCTTTATTTACACTTTCTGTCATTCATTTGCTGTCAAGTAACCAAACATAGGAATGGGTCAGGTAGGTTAGCTTGACAAAACACAACATGGAAGAAAGAGCCACAGAGGATAGGTTGCGATTTGGTATTAGAGCAAGTCACAGGCAACACAAAAGGAAGATTACAACCCATCCCTCTCGTGTCTCAGAGAGTGCTATTCGTTCCTGAGATTTCTAAAGATGCATTCAATTCCTGCACGCATCTGAGAGTTCTACAACTGTGGCTAACATTGGAAATAAATAATCCAAATCAGCTTGGCCACATTAACTGTGAAATCCACTGTACTAGTGAGATAGAATTCACTTTCAGGCCATGTAGGTCAATAGCCTTGGAGAGGGAATTCCAAAGATGAAGGCCCTTCATAGAAAATGCTCAGCCTTCAGACCTGTGTAGTTCTAAATCAGAGGGCTTAGCACCTCCAAGCCCTCCAGCTGCTGTGAGGGCAAACCCAGGAAAGAGGTGGTCATTGGATATAACCTAAATCCCCTCTCTGCTGCCTCTCCTCAACCCTTGAAACAGAATGCTGTTGAGGTCTGCTACCTTGATTCCCCCTGAAAGCAAAGAGGCAACTCATGAGGTATGGAAGCCTGGAGGGAACAAAGGCAAGTATGAACGTGTGCGAGCTCATACTTTGGCATGATGAAAAGTAGGTACTCTTCAAAAGGTCTGCTCTGTGGCAGAGGGGCTCGTTACTGAGAGCAGAGCTGCACTGCCCACACAAAGGCAAGTGGGGAGGAAAGGGGCTCAGTGAAGTTAGAATACAGACAATATGGAACCAGAGATCACTGCATCTCAAAAATCTGTCTGCTACTAGCAGAGCCATTTAAAGATAATGATATGAGCAACAAATGGACTTGGCTGGGAGAAATGTTTCCCTGTTTACTGTCTATAGGTAGCTTTCAGAAATTTTAGTTGAAAATATTTAATTTTTATCAGTCGAAATGAAAATGAGTCTCTGGTAGGGAAAATAATGGTGTCTATATCCTAATTCCAGGAACCTGTGAGTTTGTTAGTTTCTACACCAAAGGCTCTAGATGGAATTAAAGTTGACAATTAGCTACACCTAAAATATAGAGACTATTCTAGATTATCTGAATACATATATTATCCAGTATAATCACAAGGATACTTGTAAGTGGAAGGAGACAGAGGAGGGCAGAGTGATGTGAGGACTTGATCTATTTTTGCTTGCTTGAAGATAGAGGGAGAAGGCCACAAGCCAAGGACTGTGAGAGACTATTAAAAGCTATTACAGATGAGAAAATAAATATTCTCCTAGTGCCTCCAGAAGACAACACCACCCTGTCGATACCCTCATTTTAGTTCATTGAGACCTGTGATGAGCAGATATAAGACAATAAATTTGTGCTGTTTTAAGCCACTGACTTAGTGTTAATCTATTAGAGCAGCAACAACAAACTAATACAGAAACCAACAGTCAGCTTGACATGCAAATGTGTAGTTTTTGCATTCAGCTTTGTCCAGGGTAACGACAGTCAGGAAATCAAACAGTCCAGGAAAAAAATAAAAAAAGGAAGTTGTTGCTTAAGTGGAAGGCATGCTACACTTAGTTGGCTAGCTAGCACCTTGGTTTCACTGCCTACATTTTATGTGGTCGCCTGTTGGTAATGAGAACTTTTAGCACTTATTATCCTAGGAGAACTAACTTCCAACACATAGTTGATTCCAACACTTCTGTATTGATCCTAAACGATGATGTGTTAAGTAGTTGGCTATTACATAGCTAAATTCTAGTCAACCAAAGAATGGGACAGTTACCTTCACCAGCCATCTTGGGTCTTCTAAATACCTAAAGCACAATTATTGTAAAATATTTCTCTCTATACTTTCAGGGGAAAACTAAGAAAAAGATGATCCTGCTTTACTTCGCTATTTGGGATGAAATTAAGGAATGTGTAATAGCTGTGCCATACTTAAAACCATTTCGAAATAAAAATTGGTGTATGGTTAGAAAAGAATTTCAAGACAAGGAAAGCTAGGTTTCCAAGTCACCAACACATTTTCCTGAGAATNACTATTGTAAAATATTTCTCTCTATACTTTCAGGGGAAAACTAAGAAAAAGATGATCCTGCTTTACTTCGATATTTGGGATGAAATTAAGGAATGTGTAATAGTTGTGCCATACTTAAAACCATTTCGAAATAAAAATTGGTGTTATGGTTAGAAAAGAATTTCAAGACAAGGAAAGCTAGGTTTCCAAGTCACCAACACATTTTCCTGAGAATGAAAACTAAATTAACTTCAGGTAGAGAAATAATGGGGAAACGTACCTGAGACATAATATGACCCTGTATCTCTTTTAAATTGAACTATTTTTAGGTGACATGTAAACTTTTTTTTAAAAAAATGTAGAATTTGATCCACTTCTCTGACATTATACATTTCTAAACATAATGCACTTTTGACAGTACCTGACATACAATTTTCATTAATTACTGGCATCCTTTGACAGAATGACTCTACGTGAGTTCTTAGGAAAGACTGGATGGAAACTTTCCTGGCCTAACCAAGGTGGGCTGAGTTGAAGACATTAGGTCTTTTATTTGGACCCAAATGATTCTTACTACTGGTGGCCCCATTATATTTTCCAAGAAGTGGCTAATGAGAATGGGTTAGTGTTAACCCAACTTAAGGATGTAAGTAAGTGAGCCCTGGAGTGTGGTCTCCTGAATGAGCAAGCACATTTTCAACACAATTGGCTGCCTAATCGCGTGTAGCAAACTTGGCTGATGTATTTGGATGTGTAAGCAATTATGTTTCCGCTAAAAGCCTTGGTTGGTAATGCTTTTGTTCTCCATTTCTTACAACTGAACTAACAGAAGAAATTGGAATGGAAATGCTTTTCAATATATTTTGTTTTGCTTTTAAACTTTTCATTTCAAAACATTTTTCAATTAAGCTAGCCAACTAATCCAAGTTTTATTATACCTCCAGACAGCACATAAAATAGATAAGGAGAAAAAGAAACATAGTGGATAATAAAAAAGTTTTAGTAATAAATCATATTGATTTTTTTTTTTTAAAGTCTACATGTTTGCTTTGAAGCACTCCATGAACTGAGAGAACCTGTGAGTTAGTTAGTTTCTACATAACTAATGAACTGAGACAGCTCCTGAAGGGCTTCACAGCAGACTCACCTGCTCTAGGGGCCAACACACAAGCGGCTAAAGGAGAGGCGTCCCGACTGAAGGAGGGTCATTTGCTGGTCTTGCCCCGGCGGCCTGAGCGACAGGCATCCGGTGGGTGGGCACCTACAGTTTCCCTCCTAGAGGAGGCCGGGAGGGCCGGCGCCACCTTCCCGTGCTCCTTCCGCCCCGCTCCAGCAGTGAGAGCCACCATTTTCTTTATTTCCTCTTCTTCCTCTATTTTTTTAAAGTCTAAAATTTACCGAAAGAGTTGAAATAAATACTGCGTGTAAGATTTTCAAAATGTATACCTGCAAACTCTGTCCAGGAGATTTTAAGTAGCTATCTATGACACTGGATACAAGACGATTGTATTCTTAATTCCTCTGGTGCTCAGCACTTTCAAATTTAAGATTCGGCCCTCCTGGAAACTGACTTGATGCAAAGCTAGACAGTGCCTGAGGAAGTTTTCCTTATTTGTCCTTGTATCCCTGTGAGGGCGAGAAGCATGACGAGGATTGGAGACCCACGGAGTTCGGGAGAGAAACGCTGATGCGCCTGCGGACAGAGGATTTGGGGATTTGGCATCCGGGGGCAGCTGGTACATGTGGTGGATTAGCACTGATTGCTCTCAGCTGAGTTCAGGAGTGGGCATTCTTCTTTCTGCAGTCAGCTCCTGAATTAGGAATATCTGTTCTAGAAAGTGTATCCAGTCTCTAATATGCTCCTCTAATAGGATGCTCACGTTGAAGTTTTCATCAAGAGATTGGTAAAGAGATTGGGGGCGGAGATGACTATTGCCTCTTCTGGGATGGGAAGGCTGCTGCCTTCTCAGCTGAAGCCTAGTTAGAGGGCTTTCTCTAGAAGAGTATGCTAAGAACTTTTGAATATGTACTCTGAAATTGGGAGACCAAAAGGTCTGGTGCCTGACCCACACTTGAGAAAAGTAATTCTAACTGGACTCAAGCCTGACTCCCAGCTGGGAGAGCTCGAGTTAGTGACTTTACTGGAGACATTGGGGTGGTCTTGCCAGCCTGTTTCTAGAAAATGGCTGTGAGAACGTTTCCATCGTGACCCTGTTGACCAGACAGTGCAATCGTGAATGGGGAGATGGGCAGGTCAACAAAGCAAAAGAGAAGGACCATGGTGTCCACAGCCTGGCTCCAACCTGTCACAAACCTGATTTAGAGTTGGGTAGAAGGTGTCACCCAAAGTCAAGTTCACAGTTTCGACTAAAACATGGGACTGCGTCCTAAATGTCTTATTAGGGCATTTTATGATGTCAAAGGTCAATACAAATGTTTATTATTCAAGAGTGACCTGATATACCATAGAACCTGCATAAATTCTAATCTGGCACAGCAGACTGCCCTGT
This sequence comes from Neotragus moschatus, assembly GCA_006410615.1. NCBI lineage: Eukaryota > Metazoa > Chordata > Mammalia > Artiodactyla > Bovidae > Neotragus > Neotragus moschatus. The sequence continues at coordinate 850,647 of SJYA01000699.1, read as the reverse complement.
TAAATAAAGTTTAGAAAGGCAGTAAGAGACCAAAATGAATTACCTTTTGATTATATTCTTTGAGTTATCCTTGTTCAACCCTTAGTCATTCAAATCTGTTTACCTGTACTGTTATTTAGAGTTATGTGATTGTTTTATGTAAGGTTTACACAATTCCTGAGTCCTAGAGCAAGCAGGCTCTCTTCCAACAGTTCTGTACCCCATTAGAAATTTAATCCTCACTGAAAGGTGAAGAATTTTGTGAGGTCCTTATCATCTCATTTTTGGGAAGGAGAGGTGGGTGGAAAGAAGTTTAGCTCTTGAATATAAATAACACGTTTGGGTGATAACATTGAGCCACAATGAAATCGAACTTCACATCTAGCATCTTCACCTTGATCCTGACCAGTTGACTTAAAAAACCCATGTCCCAGTGGAAGAAAAGTAAGAAGGTAGAAAGTTCTACTCTGAGAGCCTACCAAGCATAGAGATCAGTATTTACTAATCAGAATTTACCAAATGTAATAGTCTCACCAATGGCACTTTTCACTTAAACTATTTTAGCACCAAAGTTTCCAGTGTGGAATTATCTTCAGCTTCTAGATTCTATACTCCAATAATGCTCTCAGGTTTTTGGCTCACAGTGTGAACACTTCTCATAGTTCACTGCCATTGAGGAACCAAACAAGGATTGGCAAATCTGTGGACCTTTTGTCCTACCACCTTTATTTTTCTCAAGGCAGAAGTCACTAGCCGGTGATGGCACATATACCTGAATTGAAGATATGGCCTTATTATCCATATTCAGGTATTTACTCCTAATGTGCTTCAAAATCATGGCTTACCTGAGACTGGAGTTGTAGAAAATAAATTCTCTTTTGTTCAAGCCATAATTTCTGAAGTTGTGAGCATATAATATAAAAGCTTTTTCCTCCTGATTTTGAATAGGTTTCTTAGAAATAAACCTGACATGTCATTTAACTTGTTCTAAAAGGGCTGAAGCCTCTTTTTAGATATCTGATTTCAATATGACCATCTCTCAAATTTTATGTATCATATGTGCTCTTAAAGTGACCCAGTGATGTTTCTAAATGCTGGAATAACAATTCTACTTCCAGAATATCCTTGTTAGAAAATTAGGAAAGTCATAATTATCTGCCCAAGATGGCACCTTCAGCAAAATGACTGACACATATATTATTCATTAATAACAGCTTTAAATTTATGCAGGGAAGAATATTAATGAAATATTTCCATTTTATGGTGGAGATTACTATAAAGTTGTTTCTAAAATGATGGGAAAAGGTAAGGGAAATAAATATTGCCAGTACCAAAGAGAACTGATTTTGCTTCAGAATGAATATTAAATTGACAATCAATGGGAACATAGCCATGAGAACCAGGTTTCAGGAGTTGGAGATAACCTAGATATGGGATTATTTCATGAGATTCACATAGCTTTTCATGGCTGATAGCAAAGCCAGTTTGATTTGTAAAATGATTTAATAAATTTTTTTGCAACTTTTTTCAACTTTGAGCTTATCTCTACTACCAAAGAGGCCAAAACTAAATAAATGCATGGCATCTGTAGCAAGCTTGTGTTATTGTTCTAAGACTTTTAACATCTAGAACTAACGCCTCCAGATGAAATGTTTCTGTTGAGGTTCTGTTGATTCGATTTCTTATGGATTACTCTGCAGAGGTCCTTTCTCTGATGTAGGGTGTTGAGTAGAACATTTAAATGTCAGTGCAGAGTTCAAGTGCAAGGATTCTCTGCTTGGTGCTCATCTCAATTTTCCTGTTTCTCTTTCCCCAAAATATGCTTAATTTTTTGGCTTGCGGAGGATAGGTGAATATATAATCATAATAACTTTCTATTAGCAGAAATGTTATTTTTTAATTTTATAACTTCTCCTTTTTTCAGCACATTTGATCAAAGAGCATTAGTAACTTCTAAATGTTGCATTTTCTATTAAGTGTTAGTTGCTCAGTTGTGTCCGACTCTTTGTGACCCCATGAACTGTAGCCCATCAGGCCCCTCTGTCTGTGGGGATTCTCCAGGCAAGAATACTGGAATGGGTTACCATGCCCTCCTCCAGGGGTTCTTCCTGACCCAGGGATCAAACCAGGGTCTCCTGCATTGCGGGCGAATTCTTTACCAGCTGAGCCACCAGGGAAGCCCAGTTTTATTAACTGCATTTCCTATAGTGTCATTTAAATATATTTAAAGGAGAAGTAAGAAGGAAGCCATGTTCCTTCTCACCTATCACATGCTTCATGGCTCTAGGGCAATGGGCTGCTTCCAAAGAGAGGAAGATAATGCTGGCTTAGGGGCTCTTGCTCCCATAAGCTTCCCAGGTGCTGTTATAGGAACATGTAAGCTCCTCTTCACAGTCTCCCCAGATCCTCTTAAACTGAACACAAGAGAATTTGCAGGTGATTGAGAAGAGAATCATGTAACTAGTCAAGTTTCAAATGTCTGGTCAGAGTGAGAACACTGTTAAAAATTTCTTTTTGTTTCCTTTTCTTCTTTATGTTAACCTCTGCTCTGCATGGGAATGTAGTCTTAAGTTAATAAAATACATTGGGTTGGGACATTTACTTTCAATAATCAATAGTGAAAAATGAACGCTAAGGTTCAAAAAATTAATCTCATGGTCACATTTCTTTTAAAAAAATTTTTATCCTGTGAAAAGCTCTTCAGTCAAGGTACTCTTTCATTGGGATGACAGATACTAGTAAATTATGCATAAAGTAAAAATATACTCAACACATAAATTTCCTTTTTTTCTGATTATGGGAGATTTAGGAATACATGTTGAGGTTCAAGAAAAAGGCAAAGTTTCCTGCTGCAAAGGCCATAGCTTGCTTGTCTTGTCCACTTAGAAGGGGCTGGGGCTGATCCCTAGAGGCCTAAGAAGCTTCCCCTTACTTACACTTTCCTTGCACATTCTCCTGAATCAGGGCAGGATACCATAGGTGTGACTGATACTTGGAGGCAAAAAAGAACAGATGAAATGAAAAAGTTAAAAACAGGAAACTCATCATGGACCCCCCCCCTTCTAATTTAGAATTTAAATGTCAAATTCTATTAGAGTAAAAACATGAGACCATGAGATGATTATGTGAGGAAGCCAGTTTGAACCTGAAGATAGTTTTTAATGGAATGTATTTGACAAACAGATCCGTTTTTATTGACTGAACTTGAGTATGGTTTGGTTTATGAATTCTCAATTCCTAAGGAAATGATTTAAACAATTTGTGGGATATGTGTACACAAATTTATGACTTGATTCTGGCAAGGAAGATAGTCTCTCCAAAAGAATAAAATCCTAGGGGTTATAAATGGGTCCAAAAGTATCAGATTTTTTATTTATACTTCAGAAATGTAATCAAGTGAATGAAATGGTTTATATACATTTTTACATCCAACAGCAGTGACACACTGTTCATACATGAATTCTATAGGAAAATGTACATCCTTCTTTTTTTTTTTTTCCTAAGTAAGATTTGCCAAATGTTCATGGACAAAAACCTTTCACTGCAAACTGAACTAGTGAAATGACAAGGGTAAGCCACGTTTCTTTCAATAGATTTATGGCATTAATAAAGCTACTGTTTGAATGCATGTTAATATTGTCATGTGTAGGATGAAGTCTCACAAATTCCCCAAAATGTGAATGATCAATTTGAAAACTTTACAAAATTGTCTAATAGATTTTGTGACTGAATCTGCCCAGGGATGTTAAAGTCCAGGATGGTTTATTTTAAGTGTGCTTCTGTAGCTCTGTTCCTAGCTGACTGTTCTTCGATTCCCTAATCACAAAGAAATGCATTCTTATGAAGTTAAGCAGCTGTAGACACAGAATGCTGATGACATTTTCTCCATATCCGAGTTATCTAAAGAAAACCCAGTTAGTGGTAATTCTACCAAATACTTGTAACATTCACATGAAATTTTAATTGATTTTCAAACAGTACAACTGTGCCATGAATCCAACCACATAGAATATAAGCCTTAAGCCCACTAGGTTTAAGCAATTGTGTCTTTGTAGACTAAAACTATGTAAAATAAAATCTGATAACTCCCTGGTGTTAGAGGTAGACAGTTTTCTTTCAAATCCTAGGTTTGGTCCTTTATTTTATTCAGCAGTGAAAGCCATGAATACAGAACAAATAACAGCTGTTACAATTCTCAACCATGACTTCTAACGTCAGAGAATTCAAAGTATGAACATAGTACACAGTAATGAAAAGTATCAAAAATTAGTTTACCTCAAAAAAGATAAATAAAACAGGTATATTCCACCAATACATAAACAGATGTTTGTGCTACAGTTAAAATTTGCTGTATACAAAAGATCAGAGTCCCCATAATCAGCTTATGATAGAAGCAAGAATACATGAGCCATTTAAATTGTCAGACATTATGCTTTATAAGGTATGCACAGAAGTTCAAGCAATAAATACATACATTAGTTCAAAGCCTTACAATAGCTACGCAAAGCAGATGCAGAAAAGCAGATTTGCTATTACTAGCAAGCAATGATATAAGAGTAAAAATTCATGAAATGCATTAAAGCAACATTTTTCTTAGAAAAAGTCTGGTCATTTATGGGTCCACCAACATTTTTACATAATATGCACAATTATCAAAATACAGACCAAGCATTTCAGAAAACTCCAAAAAACCTAAAATCTATTTTCAAAGCAATTGCAGTTTTGGAGGTTTTTCTGGTATAATGTGCAAGCAGCTATTTTTTAAAATTGTATTCATATAAAACCCATGCAAAACTCTACAGGTATATGCATTCTGTGGCTGAGACTTCCTTTCAAAAGTTTGATAACTGAGGTATGCATACTTTAGCATTGTAGTCTTAGGCCACCCTCCTGATGGTACAGCTCTCAAGATTACTTTCAGTCCATCAAAGCCTTTGAACATGCACCTGAAAGACCCATTTTTCCTTCAGATAAGCCTTCCAGTAGGATCCTAGATGACTGAAAACCATCCTTCCCAATCCCAATCTTTCTTTTGATACCTTATCGCAAACTTCCCATTCACTGATCATGACCCAAAGACAAACAGAATGAAAAGTAGCAGTTACTGTGACGTTCTCACGTTTCATGCAATCTGCCATAATTGTTCTAATTTTTTTTCTTTTTTTTTTCTTTTTTTTCTTTTTTTTTTTTTGCAGAGGTAGAAGCTTTCAGAAAGCCTTTTGGGTAAGTGGGAAAACCCTTTTGAAAGCCGTTATGTCCTTTTATTTGGTGTGATAGATGACTGGGTATTTCTCTAACTCTATTTGCTGACTTCAGCAAAGAATAAATGATGAGCTTAGTTTGCAAGGACCAGCTCCATCACATGGAACTGGTACATATGTTAAGCTCTAGCAGCCACCTTCTGTCGAAACTGTTTGTAAAGCAATAACCATCATCAGGTTATGAGGTCCCTTGGTTGGGGGAAAAAGTATTATCAAGACTTGGCACAGCACATGAAAAGCAACACGTAAAGTTTCTAGGTTTTAAGCAAACATTTGACTATGCTATTTTCAACTACACCATAATGCATTATCCTAGTTTGGGGGTTTGGAGTCGTCACGAAAACCAGCATTCCAACAATTTGGCCTGTGCAAGTCTTTGAAAGGGAGTGTATTGTTAGTGTTAATATCCCGTATCAGCAGAGGCAGAATTATATGTAACTTTGGTTTGACTGAAAATAAATACCATGGACTACAATTGCTATAATCTTTGCTTTCAGTGTAAAAACTCAGCTAGATCACTTTAAAATCAATATGAAATTAATTTTTGGCTTTACTAGACCTTTTATGTTTGGTTCCTACTTTTTTTTTTTTTCATTATAACTTAAGACTATAAAAAATAGTACACAACAAAGATTCAGACCATACAAGACATCTTCTAACAACATGTATTCACCACCAAAAATAAGTGACTGGATGGGGAAAACAAAAACACAATGTCCTATATATATATAACAATATGCAATCTGCATTTGCATCAAGTACATAATCGTTTTGGTCAGTGATCCACGTTTGTTGCTTTCTAGCATGTCATAACTTCCACTGCAGATTTTGTCCTCACCTCTGTCTTTAATGAAAGCAAATCTTCATTGGATTTAGATGGACTTTTGGCCTCAGAAGATTACTCTGTGACTGAATTAGGTTTTTTAGTTGTGGTTTTTGTCATATTTGATTCTTGGTTTTTAGGGCTAAATGAAAAGATCCCAGAGGTCATCAGAAAACAGCAGGTAGTTCATGGAGAAGGTTCCTTTGTACTAATTG
>SJYA01000699.1:816869-839369 GCA_006410615.1 Neotragus moschatus | reverse complement strand
TTAAAAGCTAGTCAGGAAAGCCAATTCTGGCTGTTGGTGTCTGGAACTGCTCTCACATTTTACATGCATGGGCAAAGAACACTGAAATTTCCCCAGTGTTGCTGCTGTCTAAAACTACTATCATCTCTAATCTCTCAATTCTCAGTCTAGATTATGCCCTAGGGATAGGTTAGACTCTATGGGAAGTGGCCATTATAAGGCCATTATTGCACTCTGTGGGGTAAATCATGAAATTATATTGTAGCCAATACAAATAAATAGCTAAGAAGAGAGTTTGTCATTGATATTTAATGAAACTGAAGTTACTGTGTTTACATTTTATGTGCATAAAAAGTTGTGTTAAATCCAAAGCACTGCACTCTCAGCATAAGGGAAACCACTGTACTTCTAAATCTCCAAAGTACTATTTATTGTCCTGCATAAGAAATTACTAAATAATACTATAGTCCTTGAGATATAACTGATGCTGTTTAGCAAAAAAATAACTTAAAAATTAGAAAAGTGGGATTTCTAATATATGCATATGACTAAATTGTAGACACTATTTTATGCAATGAATAAAACAATTTGGTCCTAATAAAAGGTTACATGGTCAATTAGAAAATGAGAAATGTTGAACCAGGAAAATACACCAAGGAGGTGGGGGAAAAAATCTATATGTAAATGTGGTATGTGTATAACCAAAGACAATTTCAGAATAATAAAAGCTGGTTTATGGGGATCATTTTAAAAACAAAACCAATTATTTTGATTGAAAAAAATTAGCAATTGAACTCAACAACTACTTTGATTAAATATTTCATTAAACTAGCCAACAGTTTGATTCAAATGACTGATGAACCAACTAGTTGTTATGGTCACATGTAGACGTCTAGAATTTTAACATTTATTAAATCTAATGTTAATATTCCCAAAGAACCCTATAACATATACAAATGGAATCTTCTAATAAGATTACTTGTGAAATTCCTATTCATTTAATGACTTTTATTGAAAAAATGATGTTTTCATTTAATAATCGTTACAAGTTAAATTTATACTTTCAGATTTTCTAGGTTCAAGCTGGGATTCAGAACATTTTAGTGAACATTAAACTCTAAGTACTGGAAATGATTAGGAATAAACTCCTAAGGTTAATATAATATAGCACCTTTATCTAATTAGATCTCATATATGACCTATGAATATTCAAAACTTTCAAGCTTAAATAGATGAATATTTCTAAACATATATTGAGTAGTTGGCAAGACATACACAGATGTCTATGGGGTTAACCTCAACTCAATTAATTATTTTGGGCATTTAATAATTTTAACTAAAGATCTGTCCTCTTTTGTAGTTGGTGTGTCTTGATGTTCCTAAGGCTCTAGGAAGACCTAGGAGGTCTCCCTAGTCTGACTTTGTTTCCTAGTCCCTGTTCCATTCCACTGTCCCCTCAGCTAGAGCTCAGTGTCTGAGTTTCTCATTCATTTGTATTTCACTTTTCTGGGTTGGGATTTTTATTTGAATAAAGAACCTGTGGGAAAGTCTCAAGTTTCAGATAAAGAGGAATAGCAAACAAGAAGTCTTTCTAAAATACAAACACACAGAGAGAGTTGTTTTGTTTTTTTTTTAAACAAGGATTGCTATAAAGGCATATTCCATTACATTCTCTGAGAATTTTAATATACAAATAATCTATTTCATTATGTCACTGCCTTATATAAAAATATACCTGAACTAAGACATGGGAAAATGAGACAGGACTGAGTCAAAACCCTTCAGCCAATCTCCACAGGAAGACCGCAGCCTCCCTATGTACAATGCTGCTTCTGCTGCTAAGTTGCTCCAGTCGTGTCCGACTCTGTGCGACCCCATAGACGGCAGCCCACCAGGCTCCCCGTCCCTGGGATTCTCCAGGCAAGAACACTGGAGTGGGTTGCCATTTCCTTCTCCAATGCATGAAAGTGAAAAGTGAAAGGGAAGTCGCTCAGTCGTGTCCGACTCTTCATGACCCCATGGACAGCAGCCCATCTGGCTCCTCTGTCCGTGGGAATTTCCAGGCAAGAGAACTGGAGTGGGGTGCCATTCTATTCCCAACTCAAAACGTCACCCTTAAAACATCATGTTCAGTTTCTATTCCAAGCCATTTTTGATGCTGACTTAGTCTGTGCTTTCCTCTTTAACACACGGTGTGCACAGAACTTGGCATTCCCTTCCTCACTGTGCTCTACTTCTGCATATCCTATCTATCACACAAGAACCAAGTTAGCCTTGATCTACTTCTAAAAGAGAGTCCGCTTCTCCTGTTCAGCTTTCACTGACTCCTACTGTGACCTTCCATAGCATTTTTTGGGAATCACTGTTACCCAACGGAGAAGGCAGTGGCACCCCATTCCAGTACTCTTGCCTGGAAACTCCCATGGACAGAGGAGCCTGCTGGGCTGCAGTCCATGGGGTGGCTAAGCTTCGGGCATGACTGAGCAACTTTCACTTTCACTTTTCACTCTCATGCATTGGAGAAGGAAATGGCAACCCACTCCAGTGTTCTTGCCTGGAGAATCCCAGGGACGGGGTAGCCTGATAGGCTGCCGTCTACGGGGTCGCACAGAGTCGGACACAAGTGAAGCGACTTAGCAGCAGGAGCAGCAGCAACTGTTACCCAAAACTATAGACTCTTGGAATCCTTACACTGTATCAAATATAATTTAACCCAGTGCTCACATTTTACACATTAGAAAATGATAACTTTCCAAGAAGTTCTCACACAGTTACAAAAGTTTTAGGGCCCACAATAGATTTTCCAACCTGGGGATCTGGCAAAGGGACTGAGAAGCCCCAGGGAATTTGATTTTGAAGGCCAGTGGGATTTGATAAAAGAACTTCCTCAGGACTGGGGAAACAGACCCTTGGAGGGCACAAATAAAACCGTATGCACACCAGGACCCAGGAAAAAGGAGCTGTGACCCCACAAGAGACTGAGCCAGATTTGCCTGTGAGTGCCCAGGAGTCTTTGACAGAGGCATGGTTGACAGTGGCCTGCCGTGGGGTCAGGAACAATGACTACAACAGTCCTGGAAGCCCCTGTATGCTGGCATGCTGCTGCTGCTAAGTCGCTTCAGTTGTGTCTGACTCTGTGTGACCCCAGAGACGGCAGCCCACCAAGGTCCCCTGTCCCTGGGATTCTCCAGGCAAGAACACTGGAGTGGGATGCCATCTCCTTCTCCAATGCATGAAAGTGAAAGTGAAGTTGCTCAGTCCTGTCTGACTCCTAGTGACCCCATGGACTGCAGCCCACCAGGCTCCTCCATCCATGGGATTCTCCAGGCAAGAGTACTGGAGTTGGGCGCCATGCTGGCATAAGACCTTTAAAAGGAGGTGGCCATTACCTCAGGCTTAACTACAGGGAGGGAACACAGCCCCACCCATCAACAGAAAATTGGATTAAAGATTTACTGAGCATGGCCTCGCCCATAAGAGCAAGGCCCAAATTCCTCCACAGCCAGTCCCTCCCATCAGGCAGCTTCCACAAGCCTCTTATCCTTATCCAGCAAAGGGCAGACGGAATGAAAACCACAATCACAGAAAACTAACCAAACTGATCACATGGACCACAGCTTTGTTTAACTCAATGAAACTATGAGTCAAGCCATGTAGGTCCACCCAAGACGAACCAGTCATGGTGGAGAGTTCTGACAAAATGTGGTCCACTAGAGAAGGGAATGGCAAACCATTTCAGTATTCTGGCCTTGAGAATCCCGTGAACAGTATGCAAAGGTAAAAAGATATGACACTGAAAGATAAACTCCCAGGTTGATAGTTGTCCAATGTGCTAGTGGAGAAGAGTAGACAAAAAACTCCAAAAGAATGAAGAGATGGAGCCAAAACAAAAACAATGTCCAGTTGTGGACGGGACTGGTGATGGAAGTAAAGCCCGATGAACAATATTGCATACGAACCGGGAATGTTAGATCCATGAATCAGGGTAATTTAGAAGTGGTCAAATGGGAGATGGCAAAAGTGAACATCAACATTTTAGGAATCATTGAACTAAAATGGACCAGAATGGGTGAATTTAATTTGGATGACCATTATATATACTACTGTGCACACGAATCCCTTAGAAGAAATGGAGTAGCTCTCATAGTCAACAAAAAATCCAAAAGGTAATACTTGGATGCAATCTCAAAAACAACAGAATGATCTCTGTTCATTTCTAAAGCAAACCATTCAATATCAGAGCAATCCAACTCTAAGCCCCAACCACTAAAGCTGAAGAAGCTGATGCTGAACAGTTATATGATGATATAAAAGACCTTCTAGAACTTACACCAACAAAAGATGTCCTTTTCATCATAGGGGACTGGAATGCAAAACTAAGAAATTAAGAGATACATGGAGTAACAGACAAGTTTGGCCTTGGAATACAAAATGAAGCAGGGCAAAGGCTAACAGAGTTGGGCTAAGAGAACACACTGTTCATNTATGATGATATAAAAGACCTTCTAGAACTTACACCAACAAAAGATGTCCTTTTCATCATAGGGGACTGGAATGCAAAACTAAGAAATTAAGAGATACATGGAGTAACAGACAAGTTTGGCCTTGGAATACAAAATGAAGCAGGGCAAAGGCTAACAGAGTTGGGCTAAGAGAACACACTGTTCATAGCAAACACTCTCTTCCAACAACACAGGAGATGACACTACACATGGACATCATCAGATGGCAAATATCCAAATCAGATTGATTATATTCTTTCCAGCCAAAGGTAGAGAAGCTCTATACAGTGAGCAAAATCAAGATCAGGAACTAACTGCAGCTCAGATCATTAACTCCTTGTTGAGAAATTCAGACTTAAATTGAAGAAAGTTGGGAAGTAGCCATCATAGTCAACAAGAGTCTGAAATGCAGTACTTGGAGTCAATCTCAAAAATGATAGAAAGATCTCTGTTCGTCTCCAAAGCAAACCATTCAATGTCATGGTCATCCAAGACTATGCCCCTACCAGTAACGCTGAAGAAGCTGAAGTTGAATGGTNAACCATAGCCTTGACTAGATGGACCTTTGTTGGCAAAGTAATGTCTCTGCTTTTGAATATGCTATCTAAGTTGGTCATAACTTTTCTTCCAAGGAGTAAGCGTCTTTTAATTTCATGACTGCAGTCACCATCTGCAGTGATTTGGAGCCCCCAAAAGTAAAGTCTGACACTGTTTACACTGTTTCCCCATCTAAATCTTAATGACCCAAATAACCACAATGGTGTGATCACTCACCTAGAGCCAGATATCCTGGAGTGCAAAGTCAAGTGGCCCTTAGGAAGAATCACTATGAGCAAGGCTAATGGATGTGATGGAATTTGAGTTGAGCTATTCCAAATCCTGAAAGATGAAGCTGTGAAAGTGCTGCACTCAATATGCCAGCAAATGTGGAAAACTCAGCAGTAGCCACAAGACTAGAAAAGGTCAGTTTTGATTCCAATCCCAAAGAAAGGCAATGCCAAAGAATGTTCGAAGTACCACACAACTGTACTCATCTTATATAATAATAAAGTAATTCTCAAAATTCTCCAAGCTAGGCTTCAACAGTTCATGAATTGAGAACTTCCAGATGTTCAAGCTGGATTCAGAAAAGGCAGAGGAACCAGAGATCAAATTGGTAACTCTGCTGGATCATAGAAAAATCAAGAGACTTCCCCAAAACCATCTACTCTTGCTTCATTGACTATGCTAAAGCTTTTGACTGTGTGGAGTACAACAAACTTGAAAATTCTTTAAAAGATGAGAATACCAGACCACTTTACCTGCCTCCTGAGGAATCTGTATGCAGGTCAAGAAGCAACAGTTAGAATCAGACAAGAAACAATGGACTGGTCCCATATTGGGAAAGGAGTATGTCAAGGCTGTATATTGTTACCCTGCTTATTTAACTCATGTGCAGAGTACATCATGCAAAATGCCAGGCTCGATGAAGCACAAGCTGGAATCAAGATTGCCAGGAAAAATATCAATAACGTCAGAGAGGCAGATGAAACCACCCTTATGGCAGAAAGTGAAGAGGGACTAAAGAGCCTCTTGAATGTGAAAGAGGAAAGTAAAAAAAACTGGCTTAAAACTCAACAATCAAAAAACTAAAATCATGGCATCTAGTCCCATCACTTCATGGCAAATAGATGGAGAAACAATGGAAACAGTGAGAAACTTTACTTTTTTGAGTTCCAAAATCACTGCAGATGGTAACTTTAGCCATGAAATTAAAAGATGCTTCCTCCTTGGAAGAAAAGCTATGAAAACCTAGACTGCATATTAAAAAGCAGAGACATTATTTTGCCAACAGAAGTTGATCTAGTCAAAGCTATGGCTTTTCCAGTAGTCATATACAGATGTGAGAGTTGGACCATAAAGAAAGCTCAGTGCCGAAGAATTGATGCTTTTGAACTGTGGTGTTGGAGAAGACTCTTGAGAGTCCCTTGGACTTCAAGAAGATGAAACCAGTCAACCTTAAGGAAATCAACCCTGAATATTCATTGGAAGTACTGATTCTGAGGCAGAGGCTCCAATACTTTGGCCACCTGATGTAAAGAGTCAACTCATTTGATAAGACCTTGATGCTTGGAAAGAAGGAAGGCAGGAGTAGCAGAGGATGATAGAAGATGAGATGGTTGGATGGCATCACCAACTCAATGGACATGAGTTTGAGCAAGTTCCAAGAGTTGGTGATAGACAGAGAACCCTGGCGTGCTACATTCCATGGGGTCTCAAAGAGTCAGACGTGACTGAACGACTTGACTGAACTTTCCAAGAGTTATGGTAAGTGTAGTCAGAGTCACAACCAGTACATGACTGGCCTCTGGAATGTTTCTTGGAACCTTGTTCTTCTTGCTATCTCACCTTGCATTCATCACTACATTATTTTGGTGGTGGCTATACTATGCCTTGCCAACTAGACTATGAACATCATAGATCAAAAGAGCTGTGCACATAGCAGGCACTCAGTAAAAATGTGTTTGTTGAATAAATGATGTACCAACAAGGCAATAAGAGTTTCATTTGTATTAACTACGAAAGAGAAACTTTCTCTCTGGAATTATGTATTCTTGGAATCTTTTTGCACAGAATTAGTTTGTGAACAAGGTACCAGAGCTGAAAAATATGTAAATGAAATTTTCCCTTTAGGCTACATTGTTAGACTGCTCATTTACTAAGATACACTAAAATCAGAGCCAATAATTATGAATGCTCAGTTCTTAAAAATATTGGATTGCCACCAATACAATGTCTAAAAAAATAAATTAAAAATTGAAGAAATTTAAGCATTCACAGGGAATAAAATCGATTAAAAGCTAACCATTGGTGGAATCCTCTTCAATAAAAAAAAAATTACCATGTTTATCTCCATTTATTTCTTACTTTTGGATCTCAGAAAGCCCATGTTTTCACTTGTCTTGTAATGCAATTCAAAAGAAATGGACCCCAAAGAAACTACATGCCTTTGGTAGGCTGTAGAATGAGTCAGAAATTAGTCTCTTCTGGGGCCATTAGCACTATCTTTCTCTTCTTCCTCTCATTACAGGATATGAGGAGCATTTAATTTATCTCCGGAAAAAAAGTGGCTATCTCTGTAGTGTTCACTTTTCCAAATTCTTCAGAGTACCTTGTGTTACACCATTATAGAATAATTCAATTTTCTTTTAGGTAAAATTCTCTCCTTCACCAAAAACAATTCAAATAAAATAAAGGAAACCCTTTAAATAACTTCCTGTCTATGCTGTGCTTACCAATTCTTCCTTACATACCCTCTTCTCCAGTTGACTCATTTAAAGGTTTTTAATTAACAGTGTATAATTTAATACAATAATTTTTATGATTTCTATGTATTTACTATTTTGATTAGCTTGTAAGTGTAGCACAAAGTAATCCTGAATAATTTAGGCACCTCATTTATAATCATTAGTCATGTAGTAGTGGTTAAGTGGTTCACAATATAGTACTTAAGAATTCAAAGAGCTTTGAGGATAAAATGCTTGGACTTAAATCCTGGCTCCTTTACTTCCTAGCTGTGTGACCTTGAGGAAATTACTCAATGTCTCTGTACCTTTGTTTCTTTATTTATAAAGCAGAGATAGTAAAGTACCTACTTTACATAGTAGCTATGAGGAATAAACGCTTTTTTTTGCATATGTATAAGCACTTCAAAGAGTGACTGGGTCATAAGAGATCAATGTTAGATACAGCCATGATATAATTACAACCTTAAATTCTTTTTTGGAAGAAGTTATAGTATAAATACATTAATTACTTTTAAACGATTGTTGTTATTTAGTTGCTAAGAGGTGTCTGACTCTTTGTGACCCCATGGACTGTAGCCCATCGGGCTCCTTTGTCAATGGAATTTCCCAGGCAAGAATACTGGAGTGGGTTGCCATTTCCTTTTCCAGGAGATCTTCCTGACCCAGGGATCAAACCTGCAGACTCACTTCTCCTGCATTTGTATGAACATAATTAGTTCTAAAACTATTTTAGCCCTTCTATAAATTAAGACTTCTATTACTGTATTAGAAAAGAATTAAAGATATTTGTGTCCCACATACCAAACGCCAAATATTAGGGTTATTAAAGTAATGACTAGCTACACTTAAAAGTACATTTAATACTAAAAAGAGCAACATAACACCACGTATTACTATAATTATTCCAAATAACTATTTACAAATACATTCTTGAACACTAAAGCACTAAATCAAAATCTCAGGTCATGTCTCTGATTATTTTCCGCTCAACAGAGGAAAGCAAATTTCATACTGGAAGGACCACTTTTGAAGTGTTTGCTGGTCAGCACCCCACGCACTTACTCTCCTCAGCCATCCATCCCAGGACTCATCATTAACTTGTCATTAAAATCCTTAACATACATGCATTGAATGGTCCATGCCTGCACCATACGTGCTATATATGCTGGAGTTTATGAGGTTTGATACTATATACTCAGCTGGAGAAACCTTAAATAGAAGTGTTCAAAATTGACTAAACTGTGAACATTTTAAAAGATATAACAATAAATATAAGCCTTATCCAAAATAAATTTTCTGCCAAAAGCTCCATTATGCTATGGATTGAGTCAAGTCCCCTGTGTCCTTAAAGGCATAAAGAACATCAGTTTCACTTTGATAGGAACAGCCAATAACATATTACATTATCTCCTATTGCCAGTGATTAACACAAGTTTATTGTGTACCCCTTAGATATAAGGTATTGTGGGGCATTTAAACATCTATCAAAGAAGCTGCAGTCTGGTATGGGAGAAATACATACTCAAACTGTACATGACTGCCCCGTAAGTGTTCCAAGAGGAACAGCAATAAGTGAAACTGGAGGAGTGAATAGCTGGGAGAGATTATTTGCCTGTAGGCAGAATCCCAAGATATATATATATTCCTAATGGAATTCATTAAAGACAGTAAAGAAAGATAAGTTCAGATGGACAAACGAGAAATTCTTACTATCTATCCCGGTAATAAAACTCTTTCTGGGTCTGAAAAAGATCTATTCTGGATGGCTTGGATATCCATCAGCCATTTTTCCTTCCTAACTGGAAATTTATGCATCACTCCCATCAGTTATGATTCTGAGGTATCTTATAGAATAAGCTGTGGCCTTTAATACAGCCCTTAAAAATAAGTAAAGGCAAAGCCACTTTGAACAAATAGAATCTGTTGTTTCTAGGAGTAAGACAGATGATTACATTGGAAACTGAGGTCTTTTTTTTTTTTTTTTAGCTTATGAACAGAAAGAAAACAGCCAGTAGAATAATTGGCTTTTTATTATCTCACTTGTGAGATCTTGAATAAAGGATAATAAGTAGACTTATTTTAATATATCTTAAGGCAAGAGTCTAGGAAGTCTGGATTGGATAATCTCCACCGCTCTTTGTAGTGTTTATTGGGTACATAATACATACCTGGCATTTAGGTTATCAGAGAAGAGTACAAATTTCTGGCACAGAAGGGTACAGAGAGCAGGTAGACACATTTACCTGGACAGTGACTTTAGTAGTTCTTCTAAGCCTTATTAAATATGTCCTATTCCTTAAGCAGATTTGGAAGTAACTTCATCTTTGATTTTAAAGCAAATTACCCGTTTGGTAGATAATAAGCATTCATTTAAACTGGAATCAAGGAATTCACTGTGAACAGTTTAAAAACTGTTTTTTCCACAAAACACAAGATTTCCAATTCAACTATTCCAAGTCCACTACCTACAGTTTACTACATAAAAGCAATGATTTAAATTACTTGCTTTAAGAAGAAACAGCCAACCTCCTAATTTGATACAGTAGTCATGTATGGATGTGGCAGTTGGACCACAAAGAAGGCTGAGTGCTTAAGAATTGATGCTTTGAACTGAGGTGTTGGAAAAGACTCTTGAGAGTCCCTTGGACTGCAAGGAGATCAAATCAGTCAATCCTAAAGGAAATCAATCCTGAATATTCATCGGAGGGACTGATGTCAAGGCTGAAGCTCCAATACTTTGGCCACATGATGCAAAGAGCCAATTCATTGGAAAAGACGGAGGGACTGATGTCAAGGCTGAAGCTCCAATACTTTGGCCACATGATGCAAAGAGCTAATTCATTGGAAAAGACCCTGATGCTGGGAAAGATTGAAGGTAGGAGAAGAAGGGGATGACAGAGGATGAGATGGTTGGATGGCATCACTGACTCAATGGACATGAGTTTGAGCAAGTTCTGGGAGATGGTGAAGGACAGGGAAGCCTGGTGTGCTACAATCCATAGGGTCGCATTAGAGTCAGACACGAGTGAGCAACTGAACAATTTGACATAATTTACACTTGGGAGAGTCAGAAAGCTGTTTGGAACCTCCTTAGATAACTGGAGGGAAAGTATTTAGTGATAAAGAGATATAAAGAGTTATTATTTCCTGACAGAGAGGTTGACCATCAATAACTGAAATGGAAGTACTTCTAGAAGGATGAAGCCTACTTCCTGTTAGAAGTGAAACAATCAACTCAATAAACATTATTTGCAAGCTATGGATCCAGGGCTTCCCTGGTGGCTCAGCCAGTAAAGAATCTGCCTGCAATGTGGGAGACTTGGGTTCAGTCCCTGGGCTGGGAAGATTCCCTGGAGAAGGGAATGGCAATCCACTCCAGTATTCTTGCCTGAAGAATTCCATGGACAGAGAAGCCTGGAGAGCTACAGTCCATGGGGTCGCAAAGAGTTGGACACGACTGAGTGACTAACACACACACAGATTTAGGGGCTGATATGGACAATGGTTCCTATTCTCATAGAGTTTTTAATCTAATAGAGAAAGTAAGACATACACATAAGTAACTTTGATACCAAGCAGAGTGTGATCTGTACTATACATACAAAGTGTTATGAAAGAGAGGAGATAAATTCTGACAATGCAATCAGTCAATGATCTATGATGGAGAAATGTGTCACTTCAGGTTGACTTTAAAATATATTAAAATGTCCATTATGCAGAATTGAGGAAAAGTGCATTCTGAATAGAAATGGGAAAAACAGAGAACTTTACATGTGTTTCCCTGGTGGCTCAGATGGTAAAGAATCTGCCTGTAGTGCAGGAGACCCAGGTTTGATAGCCAGGTGGGGAAGATCCCCTGGAGAAGGGAATGGCTACCCATTCCAGTATTCTTGCCTAGGAAATCCCTTAGACAGAGGAGCTTGGCAGGCTACAGTCTATGGGGTCATAAAGAGTTGGACACGAGTGAGCAACTAATACTGTCCCTTAAACTGCAGATGTGCTGTGGGAACCCTAAAGAGTGAGTATGAGGCCATGAGGAACAAGAGTTGGTAATAAATAAATATGTTAGAAAGCAGAATAAGGTCAGATGGCGAAGAGCCCTTGAGTTGCATTTGTGGAGTTTAAAATTTATTCTTTGCCAGCTGAAGGGCTACTGATGTTTTTTGACCATGGCAGTGAAAAGACAGAAGAGTTTAGGAGGATTAATTTGCAAAGGGTAGATTGAATGTAGGCCACTAGAGCTAAGGTGACTAGTTAGGAGACTATTGTGTGTGTGTGTTAAGTCACTTCAGTCGTGTCAGACTCTTTGCAACCATATGGACTGTAGTTCACCAGTCTCCTCTGTCCATGAGATTTTCCAGGCAAGATTACTGGATGGGTAGCCATGCTCTCCTCCAGGGGATCTTCCCAACCCAGGGATCAAACCGGTAACTTTAATGTCTCCTGCATTGGCTGTCGGGTTCTTTACCACTAGCACCACCTTGCAAGCCCAGGAGTCTATTATAACCACAACAGTATAATTAAGGTCATGATGGTCAGGACTAAGGTAGCAGGATTAGAAACTGTGGAGAGAAGTGAAGTATTTAGGCTATTAATTATGGACTAAACAGTTTTGTATATATTGCTTTTAAATTTACATGTATGTGAAATAGTTCCCTTTTATACACTACCAAGAATATTGTTGCTGTTTAGTCATTAAGACAGTGTCCGACTCTTGCAACCCCATGGGCTGTAGCCTGCCAGGCTCCTCCCTACATGGGACTTCCCAGGCAGGGATACTGGAGTAGGGTGTCATTTCCTCCTCCAGGGGATCTTCTTTCTCCACCCAGGGATCAAGGCCATGTTTCCTGTGTCTCCTGCTTGGCAGGCAAATTCTTTGGAAATTTGCCTTTTCCTGGAAAGCCCTACCAAGAAGACAGAAGAGCCTAAACCTCTGTCAAAAAATTCTAAAAGTTAAAATAGATGATGACTATTCATAGCTCATAGTTAACTTTGATGAATCTTTATATTTGTCATTTTAACTTCTCAAGAAAGAGGAAAAGTGCACCCTAGAATTCTTGGATATCAGAAAGGAGAAGATGGGAAGATACTAAAACAAATTTCTCTACAGTCCTCACTATGCTTAACCACTAACACTTGCCGCACTCATAAAATCTACTGATCCTTAATCTCTGGAAATTGTACTTATTTAAAATTTTTAGTCTATGTCATCTTAAAGAAAAATATACTTTAAAACTGGATATTGAGGGATAATAGCATAAAGTGTGGACACGTTCTCAAGTTAAAAACACAGTATTTTCAGAGGTGAGTAGCAAAGAAGAAAAGAGGTAAAAAGAAGGTAACATATACCTCAAGGATCATGCTAAGGACCTCCAAATAATTGGTGCCGTTTTCAATGCCCCAACCCTATTATCAGCTTGGAGATTCATGAACTCTAGGAACACATCTCCCAAATCCCTGTCCAGTCCCATCCTGCAGGTGTGTTCCTCTCTAGGCAGATTACCTATGATTAGACAAAAGAATGATCTATTGTCTGAATGAGATTCATGCTTTAAACCTTAGTCACCTTTGCTCAAATCCTCAAATCACTTGTATCTATCTTCTCTTTCCTCATCTCTGCTTAATGCTAGGTTGAAAAGCTTAAGATGGTATTCCTGTAGGCAAAAAATAGTGAAATATCAATAACTACACAAAGTCCAACCTAAAAATCTATTTCATATGAAGCATAACCCAAAGCTATATCCTCCATGAAGACTTTTATGATTCTCCATGTGCATATGTACACTTAAGTCTGGATTTTCAATTTGGTTCTCACTCTTTTTCTTCCTTTACTTGGACGCTCTCATTATCTATGCACATATCCATCTCTCAATTAGAGTTTTAGCTCTCTGTATATTACAGATCATCTGCCAGTTTCAACAGAATATGTTGCTCATAATAGGTGCTTATTGAACTTAAATGAATGAAACTCATCTCTGTTCCTTTCAAGCCACTATTACAAGGAAATGCAAAGTAGCAGTTGATTTTTATATGGCAGTTTAATTGCTCAGTGTTACAGCCCACTGCCATAATAGTACATACCAAAAAACACAAAGAGAAGAATAGCTACATTAACAGACTTATTTGTTTCCTAAAGAAGTGTTGGTCCTCTAGTTGTGAAATTTATAAGTACCCAAGGCACCAAGGAAGGGCAGAAGAAATGTTATTGTTGCCACCATCCTACAGCAGGGGCAAATTATAACCAAAGAATTTACCATTTTAGATTGTGTTAACACTGTATATTTTCTAGAAGGATGTAAATTGTCTTCATTTTTTATTTAACCTTAAGTAAAAGGTCTTATGAACTGTTCCTTTTTTTCTTTGAAATAAAAAAGCACTATGAATAAAGTTCTCTGAAACTATGTATAAAACATGTTTAAGTCAATAGATATTAGACTATAGAATCACAGTGATATTTATTTCAGTTCAGTTCAGTCGCTCAGTCGTGTCCGACTCTTTGAGACCCCATGAATTGCAGCACGCCAGGCCTCCCTGTCCATCACCAACTCCCGGAGTTCACTCAAACTGACATCCATAGAGTCGGTGACGCCATACAGACAACTCATCCTCTGTTGTATCCTTTTCCTCCTGCCTCCAATCCCTCCCAGCATCAGAGTCTTTTCCAATGAGTCAACTCTTCACACGAGGTGGACAAAGTATTGGAGTTTCAGCTTCAGCATCATTCCCTCCAAAGAAATCCCAGGGCTGATCTCCTTCAGANTGTGGGCAGGAGAAGAAGGGGACGCCAGAGGATGAGATGGCTGGATGGCATCACTGACTCGATGGGCGTGAGTCTGAGTGAACTCTGGGAGTTGGTGATGGACAGGGAGGCCTGGTGTGCTGCTATTCATGGGGTCGCAAAGAGTCAGACATGACTGAGCAACTGAACTTGATCGAAAAGAGAGAAAAAAACAAGTTTCAAAAAATTATTAGGTAAAATCTATAATATTCCACCTGGCTTTAACCTGTCCTACTTTCTGCTAAAATTCTCTTGAACATTCATCTGATTAATACTGTATTAATCTCAATAACTTTTGTTTTCTTTTTTATTTCACCCTCCACGGGATAAAATTTAACAAGGGCTAGACCTGCCCCTTTCTATTCCCCTAACTTTGGACAGTTTAAAAATATATATTAACTAAATAAATAACATTAAAAAAAATCATAAGTGTACTGTTAACATTTCAAAGAAAACTCTTAACTAATATTCTATTTAATTATCTCATCTTCTGAAATATCTTCTCTATTCTTCTTCAGAGTTTTAAGACAATCCTGGATTGTACTTTTGGAGGGATTACTTCTTGAAATCAAACCATTTTTAATTAACCGTCACCTCCCATTTGATTCTTTATAATAAGTATCACATGATAATTGAGTGCTTACTTTGTATGGTATAATGTCTTAGGGGTTTCATATACTATAAAATATATCTAAAACATAGTCTCTGTCCTTAAGGGATCTTCCATTAAGTGAGAGATAACTGCAAAATGAGCATGTATGTGTGCAAGAACACATAAGCATGTGCACAATCACACACACACACACACACACACTATGCTAGTTACAAATGCTGGTACACATAACAAGTTCTTCAGAAATACGGAGATGAGTGTAGGTCCTGACTGCAAAATTACTTGGGAAAGCTTCCTGGAAAACTAGGATGAGACCCTTTAGGAAAGGTAGAATTTAGAAAAGAGAGGACAATGAAAAGCAGAAAAAGTAGAGAAGAAAGGCAAAGAGTTAAGGCAAAATAAATGCACTTGTTTGGCAAAAGCCTTCATTTAGGATAGTCTAAGGGTAAAAGCCACAGANAATTACTTGGGAAAGCTTCCTGGAAAACTAGGATGAGACCCTTTAGGAAAGGTAGAATTTAGAAAAGAGAGGACAATGAAAAGCAGAAAAAGTAGAGAAGAAAGGCAAAGAGTTAAGGCAAAATAAATGCACTTGTTTGGCAAAAGCCTTCATTTAGGATAGTCTAAGGGTAAAAGCCACAGAGCCAGGAGGTGTTAAACATGGAGCATCAAAATGAAGAATATGGATGATAATTTGGCCCCTTTTTCTCTAAAAGTAATTTATGAGAAGCACTAAACCATAGCTACTCTGCGCTTGTAAAGCTTCAAAACATCTTTTCTATCAACCTCGATAATATCTCTATGTCTTACTATTCTGCAGTTGAATAAAGACTAAGTGAAGAAACAGTTTGTTTCAGTGTTTCCTAAATCTAAGGACATTTACATTCTTGGATTCAGTAAGTAAGATACTGATTATTTTCTTAATAAAAATGTTTTAATGATCAATATTTTAGGTATTATTTCATCCTATAGGTAGATCCAGATGAGCTAAAGCATCCTTTGACAGCACATTATTGAATGTTATAATTTCTGTATCAAAATATGTAAAGACATTCTCAAGGAGTACCTAGGAAGATAAACATTTACAAATATACACCTCCTAGAGTTGATAAGGTAAATGTAAACAGATGCCGTGATTCCTTCCAAGCAAAAACCCCACAAGACTAATTAAGAGAAGCAACTGGCTCTCTGTAATATGAATGTGCAAAATTAAAGCATGATAAACTGATATTTACATAAATATTAAACCATTCTTTTATACATTGTCCATGATCTTCTCAGATATGTCCTGAGTGGTTCAGTGAATGACTTTTTCTTCAAATGGAGAAAGTATGCAAGGCTAAATTTCAACACTTTAAAATGACACACACACCACAGTCTTTATCTGTTTGACCAGTGCCTCTAGAATGTGAGAAACGATTTTGTGATAAACAGTCTTATTTTTAAACACGCATTTCTATACAAATCTTTAGAGTTGAGACAGGACAAAACAAACAAAAAAACTTACAGGTGCTATTAGATTTATATTAACCAAATGGTTTCTATCCAGTTATTCAGTTCTCTCATGCTGCAGCTATCTGTTCAATTTTACCTTTAATTTTTCTAAGGCCCATTCCTTTCTTTTATTCATTTTGGTAAGCTGAGCTCATCATCATTTTCCCCCTTGAGCCTGTTCTCTCCTGCCTCTCTTGGTGGGCTTTTAAAGTTGGTATGAAAGTGAAAGTGAAAGGCGCTACGTTTTGTCTGACTCTTTGTGACCCCTTGGACTGTACCATGGATTTCTCCAAGCCAGAATATTGGAGTGGGTAGCTGTTCCCTTCTCCAGCGGATCTGCCCGATTCAGGGATAGAACTGGGGTTCCCTGAATGGCAGGTGGATTCTTTACCAGCTGAGCTACCAGGGAAGCCCTTAAAGTTTCTATGATTTTTCCGAATTTTCCTCTTTGTCCCCAGCACTCAAGAAGCTGTCTTGTCATGGATTCCTTGCCCTCCACAGGCTGTCTTGCATTTAAGTCACATATTGAATCCTTCAAGGGCTCATCTTCTGCTTCGAAACTTTCCCAACTTCAGAATGTCCTGCCTCACATTAGTTTTATTCAGGCATGGTTCACTCAGTACACTTTCAGATTACTCATTCTAAAGCACATCTCTGATTATGTGAGATTCAAGCCCATAACATTAACAGGCTCCATACTGACTAAAACAAACATCTTAGCTTGATCTTCAAAGCACTCAATGATCTCGTCTCCTTTCATATATTCCAAATTCTATTTCCCTTTTTATATTCCAAATTCCGGTCAACCACGTATTCACTCTTCTCCAGACAGATATCGTGTGCTCTTGCTCTGGGCTGATATTCTTTTATTTGAATTGTTCATTGCCTCCAACCTCTGATTACATCTTAGCTCAAACATCTCTTATCTCACTGACTCTGAGGAAGGTGCTTCCTACCATAAACTCCTGTCTTACATTCTTTCACTTTTACAGGATCTGCTTACTTCATGAATTATAAGAGGAGATGGAAGCAAAAGAAAAGGGAGTATCAAGGAAAGTAACCACACAGTTATGGAGTGCCTACAAAAAAATGTATTAAAATGCAAAATATTTTTATATTGTTTATGATCTCCTTTACAGAAATAATGAAGTATTACAAAAAATAATATAAATCAGTAACTCTGAACACAGCACTATGAGGGACACAAGGAACAATTTATTATGTTCCAGGCACTCATTTTGTTTTCAAGAATCCAGTGAGGTTCATATTATTACGACTTACCTCACTTTCAGCTGAGAAAGCTGAGGAAAGAAATAAATCTTAGCTATGAAGTGCTAACTCTGGCATTGGAAGCCCCACAATCTATCACCAGAGCTCAAATACTAGGCCTCTCTGCCTTTTGCTAACAATTGCATCAGCATAATTTACCCCTCGCCTTCCCCTCACCAATAACAAGGACCATACCATGATTTCATTTCAGGACATATGATTGTGCTATTGAAATGTAAAAAACAAACAAAAAACCTTTCACTTCTGTCTAATTTTAAAAGAACTTTGAAGTGCATACGATTATATGCAGCCAAAGTTTGATGAGCGAATTAGGTAAAACTTTTTGTCTTATGATGTACATTAAATGCCTTAACATTCTTTATTCCCAAGCATCTTAAAACTCTATAAAGATGAAGATATAGAATACTGAAGTGACATTCCATCAATAATATCTGACATTGAATATACAAAATGTTAATGGCAGCAGCAAAAACAGATTCAAAGAGAGAATGCTGACCAATATTCTGTAAGATAATTAAATATATGATTACAATTTACACAACTTAGGAAAAGACAAAATTTAGTCTTCTTTCAATTTTTGTCTTTTCTGAATCTATTTCCAGTAAGCCAAGGGAAGCTTTCCTTTTATTCTGTATGGAAAAGACACATAAATATTTCTCACGTGCATTAATTCATATAAGAATAAAATGTACAATAAATGTGGCAGTGCGTTGGACATTAAATACTCAATTCTTATATACTATTTTATATACACTATTTTTCTGAGATATTTTATAATTAAAGTACAATTTAATAAAATGAAAAGTGAAAAATAGCAACTGACAAACAAAAACTACTACTAATCTATCAATGCTGTGATTTAGCCCAATTATTATTTCAGGTTCTAAAATAAAACTATTTTATTGAGTCAGTCAATTTTTTAATGTTAATGTTCTTATCATTGGACACAGTTTTTAAAAACCACCTCCCTACATACTCTCTACATACAATTCACAACAACCCCTATAGATCACATAGGCGCTCAAGGAGTTGCATCAATGGCTTAAACACTTACAAATACATTTCATTTGTTTGAAATAGGTAGTTTTTAAAGAGGGAAAACATGATCTAACTCTTGTTTGCTCTTTAAAGTTTTATTGTTTTAGCATTTTATACAGAGAGTGAGCATTAGAATACTCAGGAGAATAGCTGAAAGTAAAGGTCTCAAGCTACCCACTGCATGGCTGAGAGGATAAAGCAGGGATATAAAAACTTTTGTCAGATTGTACACTTTCCTCTTGTTAGAGTACTGCTACTCTCAAGAGCATATATTCATGTTCTTTCTACCTCGAGTTTTATTACTTCTTTTGTATTATTTAATACATCTAAAGACACTTCCAAAAGACAAATTTTTCCATTTTGAAAAAGTAATGGTTTGGAACCTGATAAAATACATTAATGCTCACCGTGTGTTTTTCACAAAGGTGATAGAGTAAAAGTGCTATAAAGCAATTAGGCATACAATCTTAAAGACATTAATACGTCAAATAAAATGAGATGTCTAAAAAGTCAACAAAAATAATATCCTGTGAAAGGTCAAATGGAAATAGGCCCCAAGAAAGACCGTATTTCTCTTTCAGGCCTCTGACTAGGTATTTAGTGGAAAAATATGTGAAGAAAATATAAGAATGAGGGAAAGTACTGTTCTTACCTCAATAATTTGAAAATAGAAGTACACGAGGTTTAACTCTCAGAAGTATGGACATTAAGTTACAATACATCCTAACTAAATGAATTGTTCAGGATTCAGTTTCTAATTTTTCCTCCTGAACTCTAAGTTTTAGCAGGGTCCATACTTTTTAGTAAACAAGAAACTGATATATTTGGCTTATTGAATAAGGCCAGGCATTTTTTCAAGTGTCATACACATTTCTGAAATCCACAATACATCAATTTTTAATACATCTACTCTCTCAGCTCCATTAAAAAGATGGTAGGGGAAAGATTTTAGAGTAATTAATGATATAGTTAGCTGCTAAATATTAATAAGAATCGTAGTCTTGCATAAAATATAACATATAAACCTTGCCAATACAGACGCACCAGTAATTAAAGTTGAATATGTAATTACACTGATTTATAAGACAGACAAAAAGTTACACTTTACTAGCTTCTATGTAAACTGTGGCTAACAGTTAAACTTTGCATTTTACGGTTTATAAAAACGGGCAATATCTTGACTACAGTTCATAAATGGTTTAGAGACTTGTAATAGTAGTAAAAATTATGACAACTTATTCCATCATGAATATTCTTATTGCACCATACAAACCAAACTGTGATAATGATCCATAAGATGAAGACTTATCTTAGACACTTCTATACACCCAAGAGAATGTTAGTAGCACTAACAATTTGTAGAGGACTGCTAGTATAATCATTACAGGACATTGGAGAGAATCTAAAAGCTGTCTTTAAAGCAATTCTGATACACTTTTTTATATCATGAACCTGGTAAAGTTTAACTCCATTTAAATTTGTACTTTTTACTTACACACCATTTAAAACTTCAGAAGACTACTAAATTTTGGAAGCATGGATGTATAGGTTCTTCCCCTTATGGAGTCTGTTAGCCCCACTTACATGTGCGGCTGAGGCGAGCAGCCTGGGCTGCTGTTCCCATTGCTGTCCATGTGATCCAGGGAACCATTGAGGTCTTCGTGGACAGCCTGCAGCAGGCCGCTGGAGGCGTTATTGATCAGCCCAGGGTTACTTAGCAAAGGTAAACTGCTCTCTGCCAAGGCAGCCTAGTGAAATGAAGAGGGTGTAAAACAACTTTGGAAATGCCCTTTCAAATAATTTTTAAAATGTCTATCTTCTAATGGTTTTCAATTCTGATACAGGTATTTCAGAGGCATTTCAATAAAATGTATGAGAAAGACAAAGGTTCCTAACTGGCAACTTGTGGCAGCAACACCAAGGAAATTAAGTGTGACTTAGCAATAGCAGTTCTCCCAGCAAACTTTCTGATTCAGCCCCCTATATAATGAAATAGTGTCCTCACATGAAGCAAAATACTCCAAGATAATATAAGCAGTTGCTCTGCTTTTTTAAAAATGACCAGAACTTAACTAAAAATAAAGAAGTCCTGACATTTGCCTCCTCTGCATAAAAATTATATATTATAATTAAACTTTAAAGTTTTTGCCACAAGCACCATGTTCCCCAACACTATGATGTGAAATCATTTATGACAGCCTGGATAAATATTAATGCATAGCCACATGCATTTGCAAAAGCTTCTATCAATCTAGCATTTGCAGAAAAACCGAGTGTTCCAGATTTTGCCACAGGGTGTCCTTCTTGCTTCTTCACATCAAAAGTGGCTTGCATTAGAACCAGTGCTTCCTATAGTACTAGGTACTACAACTTACTTGGATGATAAACCAACTATTAAGAATAATCACAATCCCACCTAAATACAAAGTCATGCCAAAAATTTAGATACAAGGATAATGAGAAGCCACATTTAATGATATTACCTGCAAACTGGCATTCAGAGCTGCTCCATAGCCTAAACTGGTAGGTATGTTTTTTACTAAGGTTGGGCTTCTGCAAGAAAAAAAAGATGATTTATTAGTTAAAATGTAAAGAATGTGCATCTCGGTAAACTCAGCTAAAAAGGTATGTTCTGATTTGTTGCCTCACACTACTAGTACAGAATGGATGTATATAAGACCACAGAAATCAGGTGATACAGTTCATACATGTAATTTTTCACACAGTACACACACACACACCAATCTGGCTTAGGAAATATGTAAATTTAATCCAGGAATCTAAGTAATGAAACTTTATGTAGACTATGGTGTGCAGGCAAAGTAGAACACGACCTTGAGGATTCCCCCAAACTGTGGAGGTTTTACATCCAAGAGGAACAACATTCATATAAAATTTTAAAAATGTAAATATACAACACAATTACCAATTTGATGCAATCAGGAAATAATTAATGGTTAATTTCTAGAACACCATGAATTAACATAACAAATTACCATAGTTAATTGAATGACAACATAATGGATTAACTATTTCTTGAATGCAGAAATTAGCACATCCTTGACGACAGAAATCAAAATTGAAGGGCTAAAGAGCAGATAAAATACATTAAGGTCACGTCTTCAGAGAAGGTAGTAGCAGTTTGGGGGAGCAGGTAAATGCTACATGGAGTTAATTTATTCAGTCCCAAATGTATTCTATTTCTGACTTAAATTTGGCAGTCATGTTCTCTAGGGGGAAAAACAAAACAAAACAAAACACGTTGATTCCAAACTTCACAGCCAGTTGTTTTCTCACACTACCATATCTTGATCATCTTAACAGCCTTGACTAGATAGCTGATGTGGCTGAGGAAAAAACTAGGAGGGTCCAAATAATAAAGTTTGGTCAGGAAAATAGAGAGTAGGTGTGAAACAAAAATCACTATTCTTTCCTGATATATTCTCATTAATTCATCAGAAAAAGGTACTTGTAGGAATACTAGTGTTTGTAACATTAGCTTTTCTTTCAAGTGGCATT
>SJYA01000699.1:811869-814369 GCA_006410615.1 Neotragus moschatus | reverse complement strand
GCAAGAGAAAAAGTAATATCGTGCGACTAACAAAGGTGTTGATGATTGAGTGCTCACACTGTAATTAGTGTGTCAGGCCCTCGTTTCTCTGCCAAGCCTCAGCTATTAATTGCACCAAATTAGAAAACTATATCAGAGGCAAAATTATTCTTTCACTTGTCATTTTGAGAGAGGGAATTCATTCCATTCAAGAGGCAGGTTAAAAAGAGGGGAAGCAGATACTAATCTGCTTATGTCATGTAAATAAATGTTCCTGGTGCCCTCTGCAAGGAACTGCGCCAGGCATCTCCAAACTGCTGCAGACACAGTTACCTTCCAAGTTGCCGCATTCCGCCTGAAGTAAGCAAATGTCCGTGTAAACCAGCTGTAAATTTCATTAAGTGTTAACTGCCTGTCAGATGACTCCATGATAGCCTGAAATGAGACAAGATACAGAGTGACATAAAATAATGGTTTACTAACTAGGCTAGATGACACTTTCTCATCCAAGCCTTTCTTTAAGCATTAATGAATTTTAATTTAATCAGGCAAAGTTAATTTTCCTTCTACTTACCTGCCTTATGAGAGTTGCATATGTAAATGGTGGTCTGACATCTGCATTTTTATAAAACTCGTAGTTTGGGGCAATCTCTATAAAAATAAAAACTGTGTGTTAATTCTGCTAATATTTCCCATTGCATATCACTGATTTTTCATATTTTTCCCCTAGTACTGGTGAAGTGATTCAGTGAGAGAGTCACTGACTAGTGAAAGCACAAAGCATGACAGTGGAATTGAATTATATGGAAAAGGCCATTTCTGACGTGAAGTGCAAATGAAGCATCTCTAGTTGTTGGCGGTACTTCAGGAACGGTGCGACCAGCTGGCCTGAGGATTTTTTCCAACAGCCAGGTCCTCTTTTAAGCGGGTGGTTTAGCCCTGTCCTTACATAGACTTTTGCCCCCCTGCCATAATCTTCGCTTTTCTCATCTGATACTTGGTGAAGCACACCAGGATCATCTCTCAGCATCTGTGGCCCTCTAACAAAGGAAACACAAACTCCACACAAGCCCCCATGTTGAAAATAACTTCACTTCTTGTACCAAGGGGGCTCTGGCCTAATCACGGTTACAATGTGCAACTGTGATTATCCAGATGCCCCCAGGGCAGGGGTGAGGGGTGCAGACAGGAGGGAGGGGGGAGGAGAAATTGCACCAAACTGTGCAACCGTGCCTCTCTGATGCATCTTAAGCAAAGTAGTGTGTAGGCATCAGGACTTCCACTAGGATTTCACTGGGTAGCACCTTGATAAAGACCGATGCCTGTAAACCCTGCACTGTCTTGCATAAGGCAACAGTGCTTCCTATCGTTTCTTTTAAATGACTCTTCTCATAGCACTGCTCACAGATGTTGTATGGCTATGGTCTTCCTTTGGAGATCAAAGGATCTCACTGAATTGAGGTGATAATACGGGCTGTCCTGACAGCACATCTCTCAATGTCTCTAATGGGGAGAGCTTGCTTTTCTGAATAACCATTCAGAACAATTCATCATGATATGCTTAGGGAATTGCCCCTATCCGCATTTACCAGGAATAAAACAATTATCACTCCATAAATCATGACTTGAGTTTCCATGTGCTCTGGAATGGCTCATGTACAGTTGCTTCAGCTATAGTTTTCCTCTCCCAAAGTAAAAGAGCTCTACTGAGCATTCATATCCTACCTGATGACATGGGAATGTTGTATTTGTCTGAATGTCGCCTTCGTATGGCTCCCACATTGGGCACACTGGCTGGGGTGATTACTGAGGGTCCCTGGGTAATCGGGGTGACTGGGGCCGTTGGTGTGGTAGGGGTTTGAGGTAAGCTCTGTGGGGATGTCTCCAACATGTTCTTCGACATGGTGACACTAGACACCAGATTTAGCTGCAAAGGCCCAAGAGAAGGGCAGGAAAAAGGTAGAGACAAGAGAAAAAGACTTAAAAAGGTTTGACAAATGAGAGTGGATTCACTTCTACAGCTGTGTTGCCACTAATAAGCTGCAAAAGGAAGCAGCCAATCTCAACTAATTACAGGATGAAATTGTATCATAAGAACTCTAATTAGAGGATGCTGTTAGAGGTTATCTAATAATCTACTGCAATGTTACTTAGGACTAACTCCTTCTTGTCCTACCAGACTTCAGTGAAAGTCTATTTCCTTAAACACAAAGCCAGTTGCTGATTACCGACTGCCCCTGTGGTTAAACAGGTGTAGCCCCCAGTGAAGCGACAACAACAGCAATAATGAAGGATGCAATGTTTTCAACCAACAAGACTTCAAGTAAGTTGCTATTCTGTTGCTGCCAATTTTTTTTTTTTTTTTCCCATAGTCCCAAATCTCAGCTGAGAGGCTCCAGCCAGCTGGAAAATTTTACACTGACCTTTAGTCTCCTTGCTAATTTGGTGGAATGGTAATGACATTACTACATATTCAAACAAAATTGTCTTAATTGCAAATTAGCCGAAGGAGGCTGAAAAT
>SJYA01000699.1:804369-809369 GCA_006410615.1 Neotragus moschatus | reverse complement strand
TCTTACTGAAAAGAAAGTAATAAGTAGAGAATCCAAAAGGTTCTCAAAAGTTTGTTTTATTTTAATTGAAAACTCAGACATTCTACAGTTAAAAAGGCAACAATGTCAGATTAAAAAAGATACCCTTCTCCCTTCTTCCTATTAAAAATGTGTTAGAGTTACCTACACGGATATCTAGTTACAAAGGAAGAACTCTGATATGTTGCATAAATACCTCAGCAGAATTTAAATAAATGTAATTTCTATGCAAAAGAGGACAAATTTTGAATAATGCTAATCGGCGAGTGATACAGAGACATTAGGAGAAAACTCATGCAATATAGTCTGTCTTTTATTTCCTCTCCCACTACAAAACCAAATGATCTTTTTTTTATCTAAAGAAATGGAGAGAGAGGCAAAGCTGGCAATCACTACTCATCAGGCTATACGGGGCCTTATTAAAAAGTATCCCCACAAACTTTCATTAAACTAGAGTTACCCAGTTGATTACTCTAAGTTTCTCTGCAAACATTAGCTGAGTGAGATAAAGTATATTCTTTTCAATAGTCTGTGTATCTGACTACATTATCAGGTTGGCTTCAATATCATATATTTTTAGGGAAACTGCAGTTTTTATTTTCTATAATCTCACCCATTTTCCTTGTCATAAGCTCTCTAAATTAACATAATGTGTACTATATGGTGAAATGTACCAATATGTGCAATACATCTTAACTGAAATAACAACCAGAGAAAGAGAACAAAATTGGCTTTAAAAATACCATGACATCTTGACAAAACAAAAATCTATTTATATGTATCTTGTGATTGATCCAAATCCTCTTCAGCATACCACATACCTCTCTCTTTGTGATTTGTACTGTTCTGCCTTTCAGGGTGCTCAAAAATGGGTTTCTTTTCCATATCTGTAAGCCTATCACAGAAAGATATTCTCCCCGGCTTCAGCCTCAAGGCAGTGATTTCTGCACTGATGGGTGTACTTTGTTTAGTGTCACCCATGGTGTAGATTGGATAGATTTTGTAAAAGATAGCATTACTTTAAAAGAAACATACAATTTAACCAGCGATTACATTTTACTTTCATTTTATTGCCGTATTTTTCACCACACTCATTGTTTTCTAACTGTCGCTAAATTGTTCATTTTCTTAGTCTGTTACATCGCTAGAGCTATTTACTGTTTATAAAGCAATATGCACTTACAGGTTTGGGAGATGGTTTGGGCTCTGAGGGTCGCATGTGCAAGTGGGTCATCATTGCTTGAAGACGTTCGCGTTCTTTAGAAAGCTGTTAGAAAAAGTGAGATCAGAAGCATTTTAGAAATGACTGATACGGCTATTTTGCTGCAGTGATACATCTTATCATTGAGCTTGTCTCCGAGTAATGATTCCTGCATATAAAAGTCTGTGTCCGTAGGAACTTATCTGAGGGGAAACACAACTTTAGCTACAGAGTAGGGAAAAACTTTTATAGCTTTCCTTATGTTAAAAGGTCAGAGAAAACAAATAACACTTCATCTTTTTGTCAATAAGAGAATTGAGGTCAGAGTTGCCTCGACAGTAACAAGTTACTGAAACCATAAATTAGAAGGCCCATGGTGTCTCTTTAAAGTCCTGTGGACACTGTTAGCAATGGACTAGTGCCAGCAGCTGTGAAAGGGTGAAGGGTTCTCAAAGCGAAGTGCCTGCCAGGATTGTCTCCACACTTCATGCGTTCCCACTGAGGTCCAGTTAGTGCCCCCTGCAATCTGCCATCATCAATCTAATTCAATAGAGTGACAGAGACCAGGCAGTGTGAAACGCTGAACTCTGACTCAGAGTAGGCATCTACACTTGCACTGGGTCTCATTACAAGTGACGGACCTTACTTCTCCATCAGTCAGACACAGCAGACAAAAAAAAAAAAAAAGGCATAATTGGTCACACTGCAGACTGTCTCATCAGCCGAACTCTTATGTTTTAGTGTACCTTTTATAAATGGTAAACAGGTTCACAAAAAAGCTTTTTAAACAATAGCAGCAATGATGCTTTCTATGTGTTCTTGATTTTTTTACAAGTCAAAATATTTTTAGGAGCTCCTTGGAAAAAGCAATGACATTTATGTGTTTAGTGAATGATGAATTTAAAACAATTTAAGATGTAGCAAGTGTGAAGACAAAGAAATTGTATGTTTAATTAAATGAAACAAGGTATTGGTTTGATTGAGAAAAAAATCATCATTAAGATGAAATATCAGAGGAAGACTTTGAGGGTTAGGAAATATGCAGCAAAAATGATACTGAGGGGGATACAATTGCTTTCTGATCAGTTTTATAAGCTCTATTTATTTTTGGCCAAATTCTGTTTCAATATTAACAGTAATGTCTTTTATTTAAGTTAGCAGCATTTGATACAATACACATATTACCATCTGTGACATTATACATCATTTGCCATTATTCCAAGACAAGGATTCTTGTAAGTTCTTCAATTAAAAATACACTAGAGGTAGAAAAGAGAAAGATTTTTTTTTAGAGTATTAAATTGTAGACATGATACGATAAAGGCTTTTTGCTATAAAATCTCATAAAAATAAATCAAGATTAGCTCATATAAAAACTGTTTCTGCAATAAAATCATATCCAGTTGGGTGGTTTGGTCTAAATTTTCTTAGGGAAAACTTAGATTTGACTCCTTTGAGATAGCCAAATGTATATTATATAGCCTAAAGACGATAATAAGTCTAAGTGGTAAGTAAGCACCTTAAGCTACAGCAATCCATCCTGAGGTATCAATCATTTCTATCACTGTAAACAATCTAAAATTCCATCTATTTCTATGCATCATTGTGTTAAAAGACACAGGATCTGCCCGGTACCTGATTTAAAGACTGGAAGTCAGAGAAAGGAGTCCACCAAGGGAGCCCTTGACAAACCTGTATCTCTAACTGCTGCACCACCTGCATTTGCACTCGACACTGTGCAGTGCTTCGGTCGTCCAACGCATGTTCGTTGTTAAGGTGCCTAAACAAACACACAACACAAAATACCATGTTAAGCCAGGGCTATTTCAGTAGCATATGTTCCACTTAAAACCACTGACACATTTCCTCCATACTGGGAAAAAATAACACCTTGAAATGATATAAAAAAAAGTTAAATATGCCGATGTGCTTAGTGAAAATTACTTGTGCAATGTAAAGATACCCTTCAAAGAGTAGAAAATGTAATTGTCTCTAAGGTTATCAGTTATTACAAAAAATTTTTCCCCAAATTATCATCAGAATAATAGTAGAAATCACTAAATATATTTCATATAGTCACGTCTTTTTTTTTTTAAAGGCACATTGTAAATACACGAACCAAAAGTAAATCTAAAGAGAACAAAGACAATTCTCTATTCCATTTTTCTTTAGATAACTTTGACTCCTATGATGTTATTTAGTGGGCAATGCCTTATGTTATCAAGATGTGGTGTGAATGAAAGACAGCAAATTATCATCCCAGGGCAATATAAAACTTATAAAGAATGATCACTTGCTATTACTAATAATTAAAGTGCATTGAAAATTCTGAGAATCAGAAGCATCAAGATTGACATTTCATGTCTAGTGTCCTATTTAGGATATATCTATCCTAATCTTACAAAAAAGTAGGGAGAGATAAGACATTATCTTACTCTGACCTTGATTACATGCTAGTCTATTATTATTTCATAATGCTTAAAAAGGTCTCTTTAATGAGTCATAGGTTGATACATCAAAAGTAACCTAGTAAAGAAGTATCTCCAATGAATAAGAACATATTCAATAATATATAATATATCATTTATTTGCTGCCTCTTAAAATAAAAAAAATAATCTTCAATCAATTTAATATCCTTTGGTGTGTCTATTTCACCAATTGGCAAACAAAGACAGCAATTTTAAAAATGTTCTCACCAATGCATCTAAATAAAACATAAAAAAATTATTCACAAAATTAAGAATTTACATATTTATCCATCTGGGTTCAAGTACCATTTAGGAAGGTATACTAGTCTAAAAAGTTTAATGCACTCCTCATTTTACTAAAATTCAACAAAAATACTTTTGTGCCCATTCAAATTATTTACCTCCATTTCTTAAAATTAACAGAGTCAACAAATACATAGATGGACAAATATATAACACACATATGGGAGATTTTAAATGGTATTTATGAGCAAGAACTAAGAAATACATAATAAATATAAATATGTAGGTTTATTTGTTAATAGATCTAGGCTAGGCAAGTAGAAATCTTTGTGCGACTTCACCCCACCCTTTGATAAATTAAACCAGTTCATTTTAATACCCCTCACTGACCATGACAACAAAACTTCCATGTGTCTCAGTACAATTGTCGTAATTGGTTGAAGAGAGATGGTGTACTAAAATACTGGGATGTAACAGGTCAGGTTTGAGGTGTGTAGTTACAGCGCAGAAGAGGCACTTACGCTCCATCTGTCTGTTCTTAGACCAGCTCTGTTTGAGTTTGGTTAACAAACTAACTGGAATGATATACACTACTATATATAAAAGAGATAATCAACAATGACTCCTTGTATAGCACAGGAACTCTATTCGATACTCTGTAATAACCTACATGGGAAAAGAATCTGAAAAAGAAAGGATATATGTATAACTGAATCACTTTGCTGTATACCTGAAACGAACACAACATTGTAAATCACCTATACTTCAATATAAAATAAACATTAAAAAATGCTTTTCATAATAAAATATTAGAAAAAATATAAACTATAATAAGAACGAAAATTCACTCATGATTTCTGAAAATGAGGCATGGAAAGTTATAGTAAACCACAGGTTAGTTTATGACACAAAGTGTCACTTATTCCTAACTCACAGGACATTTAAAAATTGTTTTTCAGGTTCTCTTCCCCCAATTTTAATGAACAATGAGTCTATTTTCTATCAGTGTTCTGCAACAGTAGTTGTATTCCTAAAGTTTGATATAGCTGTATTTTCTTAAGGTTTTTAC
>SJYA01000699.1:774369-801869 GCA_006410615.1 Neotragus moschatus | reverse complement strand
TTTGTATCTCAGACCACATTTTGTTTATTGGCATCTGCACATGCAGGTTCAAAAACATTTGTCTGCCAACTTGAAAATTATATATTGTAAACTCTTTGGTTTAAGCTCTTACAAGTCAATCCATCTATTACATTTAGCTGACATAGGACCAATGGAATGATAATTAATTCTGCAGACAAACTACACTAAAGTTTTGTTGGATATTATTACACCTTGACATTTATAAGACAATAATGAAGAACTAGTGTCAAATCCTTTTAGTGATCTTAGATCCTCAGAGTGACTAGAAAAATGGTTACCTCCTCTGAACACCTACTTCACAGTAATTGAAAAATTTTCCTAGACAGCTTTTAATCTAGAATTTCTTTTTTATCTTTTAGTTTTCTATTTTTCTGCTTTCATCTTTGCTGTTATAAATAAGTTTCTAATTTAGTCTTATTTTTTTATCCAATAGAAAAAAAACCTCTTTGAATATTGAAGAATACATATTATTCATACATATACATGGCTAAGAATATCTATGTTATTCATAAGCAATTGTCCTCTGATGGCTTTTTATTTGGTGCTGGGCAAAAATAGAGGAATTCTACCACTTTTTATAGAGATGCAATGTGAGAAAGCAAGTTTGGGACTCAATATATTTTCTACTATCCTTTGCGATTAAACATATGCAGGATAAATAGTAATAGTGGATAGTTTCCTTTACTTGAATCCAGACAATGGATAAGTTGTCTGATACCAAAGTACAGCTCAAGCCATATAATTTATTTCTAGTTCATTTTAGAAATAAAAATGCCCTAGCATTTTCTCAAAAAACTTTTATAACAAATGCTGGGTACCAAATTTCTGGAGAATATACGTACAAAATACTTGAGAGTTAAAAACTTTACAGCTTTTTGACTTGCCTGCCATTTTTCCCTCCCAGACTCTGTATTCTCTCCATTACTACAAAATAAAAGCAAAGTCTTCTTTCTAAGAAAATCTGTATTAACGGGAATGCCTTCTTCAGTTCACTTTCCATACAGACACTAAATCAGCTTCTTTCCCCCTGAGTAACTGAAATTAATTTAATAAAACATATCATTTTATTTCTCTTCAAATTTCCCATACACATCAGGAAAAAGACAATACCAGTATAAAAATACATTAAATTAATATTTCATTTTAGTACCATATACTGGCATTAGCTCTATTAACAGAATCTATCACATTTATTTGACTTAGAGAATCTAAGCATATCATGACAAAAATGGACTAAAAGGAGGACCTTAAAATCTACTGTCATTTGTTCTGTCATCCTTATAAAGTTAATGGGCTGGAAAAATGGTCAGTCTTTGGAACCAAAGTTGATATTTAATTGAAAGGAAATGCTTTTTTAATTGTAACTTCTTCGGTTTTATTTTTAAATACTAGCATGAATATGAAAAAGACTCATGGAGGGTAAAATGAGAGTTCAAATTTATACAAATTTGTATAAATTTGAGATGAATAAAAATGTTTATTTCCATGTGCCATAAAGGAAATTATATTGAAAGATATATATTTTTTCTTAAAGCTTTATTTTGTTTTGTTGTATTTTTTTTGTTTTTCATTTTTTTATTGTTCTTTTTTTATTTTTATTTATTTATTTTTTTTAAAGCTTTATTTTGAATTTTGCTAGAAATAACAACTTAGAGCAATAAAATGTATGATGACTGAGCTATAAGGCTTAAATTGCTATTCTTAAGAAATAGCAGCAAAAGTCCTCTAAATAATGATAAAGAATAATATATTAATCAGAACTAATATATTCAAATGAAGAAATATGAAATTAGTTCTTCAATGAATGAATATTCTTATGTTCTGTCCTTGTTTTAACAAATATTATTTTTCTTAGATAAGAAATCTTTAGCAAAGTTGCCTAATATTTTAAGGGCTCTTTTTGCTTAGAACATTTGAATCAGCTTTTTACCCAACAAAATGGCAGCTCACAGCTATTCTGGATAGTGCAAATTTTCGATTAAGGCCATGTACAAAGTCCACAGTAATATAGCAGGCATTTTTTTTTCCTTTAATTGGTCAGAAATTTTAAAAAAAGGTTAAAAACTTCCTTGTGGAAGTCTTCATGTAATTTGGTTATACAGTTATTATGATGCCAAGTACTTGCGCCTTGTTGTTAAGGTGCTTCTGCTCTATACCCTGTAGTGTACCATTTGTAAACACATCTTTTTGATGTTTCTGCCAACATCCTGGCAACAAAGCAATGCAATTTCAAATGAGCTAATTAACTTAATTGTTGATGAAGCATGAAACAGTTCATTGACCCTGTTAGCTGCTCCATGACAACATAAGAGTCTCAGCCTGTGAAGTTACTCATCTCCATAAACCTATCTGTAGCTCTCTGTTTAGATCTCTTGCATTCTGAAATTGTGGATGGACAATGATTCATAAAAGATGCATATTCACATTTGAAAAAGAACCTCTTGTGAATTAAAAAATATATTAACTGTATGAAGAAATTAAGGAAATACAAAGTTTTGACTTTAAGTTATAGAAGCCTTACAATATATCAAATAAGCTTAGGGCCATGATTGTTGCGTTATGATTCTTAGGGCAACAAGTCACAACATGGAAAAAATATAGCTATCTTAAAATTGTAGCTTTGATTAACTTTCAGTTTTTTATTCTTACTAAATAAATACATTAAACATTATTTAAAGTAAGAAATAAAAATTCTGCAATAAAAAGAAGCCTTTAAAGTGTGTCTTTTGTTTAAATATATGTGTGTCTCTACACACACACACACACACACACGACTTCTCACATAATCTTACTGGAAATTTTTATAGAAACCTTGAAATTTAAGTGAATTCTTCAAACATATCTTTCAATCATTAATGACACTATTATAGTAGGCTAATTTTTATTATTCATTCAAAGACCTTTTGTGAAATTTTCTCATGAAAAGTAAAGATGAAGAGTTAACCTTCTTAGCCTGAGTTTGCTAATCCACTTGTTGAAATACACAGAAAACATACATAGTGCCTTAGGATGGACCTTTACTATCTTTCTTCAGCTTTCTTTTGCTTATTTACAGCAAAATTGCCTAAAACTCCCATATAATCCACTCCCTCTGCTAAAAAAAAGTTAAAAACCTACTTTAAAAACTGTCCAAAATCTTCACAAATGCTTTCACAGCCTGGCCATTTGCAAACTCCATGGCCGTAGAGAGTGTGAGAGGCCCCAGTCTCCTCATGTGATGAGCTGTAGCAAAAGAACAC
Source organism: Neotragus moschatus (assembly GCA_006410615.1). NCBI lineage: Eukaryota > Metazoa > Chordata > Mammalia > Artiodactyla > Bovidae > Neotragus > Neotragus moschatus. The sequence goes on along the minus strand of SJYA01000699.1, from coordinate 798,609 downwards.
GACGTCAGATTCATCTCAAAAAGCCATAATCGTTTCAGGCTGCTAGCGCCTGTCAGGTTACGATCAGTGACAAACAGGTCAAAACAGGTCAATTCAGCTCAGAGCAGTCAGAAAAATTTAATCGTTCTATTGAATAGTTCAACTGCCAAGGCTAGATGATGTTCCAATTAGAGGAGAAATAAAGCCAAAGATGACTGTTAATAAAGGATGAAAAACTAAGAGGACTGTATAATATCATATGCTAATCCTGCCACATGACCTTAATGTAACATTTACCTCTAAATAAAAATATATATTCATCTGTGGCCAAGTGAAAAAAAAAAAAAAAAAAACCCTGTTTTTAAGAAAGTAATAGGAAAATCACCACGAGATTTTTGAAATGATCTTTTTAGAGATAATATGGACCTTCAGAATAATTTACATTATTTAATATTTATGTGTGAATCATATATATTTCTGCTAGTTACAGTTGATATAAAAATTCTACTTTGGAATGGTATTCATTAGCTATCTCTTTTACAATTATCCAAGACTTTTGATAAGTGAGTATTGTATCAGATAGATCCTAAAGACATCAACCAACTTCTGAAGTATATAATCATCAAATTACTCTCAATTAAAGCAACAGCATGAAAGCATTCAAAAGCACATCATTTTACAATAATGAAATCTAACAAGAAAAAATTTTCATGATACTCCAAGAAAGACCAAAAACATCACCAAATTATAGCATTCTATTTTAAACTGTACTGTATAAATGTGTATTTCTTGGAAAAAATACTTGTTTATGAGAAAAGAGTTTATTGCAGACAGGCAGGTATTCACATTACAGAACACTGTCAATCCACTACACTGAAATATGAATTTTATAACTCTACATCATATGGGATTAAGCCCCTCTGTAAAGAAATCCTGGACTTATGTTCCATCTTTTAAAAGGTATTTTTCACTGAGCAATATTTTACCTTATATATTTTATGTAAATCACATTAAAGGATCTGATTAGGTTACCATATGCCTGCATAAATAGTTAAATGGATAAAAAGTATATGGGTGACCCTTTTACAAAGGTACTTTTTATACAACCAAAAACACTAAGTTGAAAAAAGTGATCTAATATAATGTACTAGTGTCGGTAACTGAAATCAAATTTTTCTTTATGAATTTTGATGCAAATTTATCCAGGGTGTTACCATAAATTCATTTTAATTATATATTTATAATTCCATCATGCCACAAAAACAAAAAAGATGAAGCAGATCTTCTTTCTTCTGGTTTATGATACCTGTGTTTATATGCTTATGTATATCTATCTCTGATTTCTAAGCACATGGTTGTAACATATATTAAGGGGGATATCTATATATGTATGTATATATACATATATATATGTATATATATGCATCTTTAATGATTTGAAACTCATTCTTAAGTTTTAAAATGGTAAGAAGATTCTCATTTCAGCAATCAGGTTAATCATAGCATCTTAGCCATAAAAATATACTGACACAATAATTCTACATGCACTTATTACAAAATAACTTTCTTCAGGAAACTCCCCATTATATCCATCAAACTGCTGGTATTTGAGCTGTTTTTTTCTGATGGAATAATATATAAGATAATTTAAAAGTTTCTACCTATTTGTGTCCTACACATTCTGTCTCTGTTAAGTACAGATCATTATTTTTAGTGTTACAAATAGTAAAAGTAAAATTTGGTGATAAGTAACAAAATATATGCCATGAAATTTACCTGTCTCGCCTTGCATTTAGAACTGAAGACTGTCCATTCACTATGGTATGATGGGTTATTGGTGGTGATGCTTTGGAAGTGGTGGAGGAGGTAGTCGAGGAGGAATTGTTAGTAGTGAGGTCTAGCCCTCCATGCTTAATGCCATTGTCTTCCATACTGTGAACTCCAGTCACTTCTTTCCATAACTGCTGAATTTCGGCAGGACTTAAGCCAGCTATAAAATGAAAGGAAGCCCCACTAATATAACAAAGTAAAGTTCACATAATGACCTTAGTATTATTACCGGATTAATGCAAACAACAAAAGTGATGTTACCAGAATTATTAATATATGATGATAAATCAGTTTTATGTCATCAGCACTATATTTTTTTCTCTTCAATAATCATTTATCTGTTAAAGACTACCAATTCAAGAACAGTACTAGAAATAATAGTATTGGGGCTAATATCAAGGATCAGTTGAAGAAACACAGCAAGTTCCATTTGAAAATTAAAGTATTGGACTTTCAACAGTATTTAATTAAATTTTTTGAACCTTTATTTATTGCTAATATCAGTGAGGAACTAAAAGACAAAGACATTTGGAAATAACACATATAAAAAGAAATAAAAAAAAAAAAGAAGGATGGAAAACACAAATGTCAGGGGAAAACAGTCAACACTCAAAAGAAAAATACATTTGACAATTATTGAGGTATTTTGATCTTTCTCAGACAGGCAAAGGAAATAACTGAATTTCATTTTCAGGTCCTAAATAAGCCAATATGTTTACTTAAATGGATCAATTAAGCATATAATATCCAAATTTCTCTTCCATTTTATGAATGACAGAATGAATCAAATGCTCATTTTAAACAACTTTCTGGTTCAGATTATGCAAATACATCTGATTTATGAGAAATGAAAAGAGAAACTTTAGGTTGCTATGCTTATCACAATTTCAAACAGACAGTTTTACCAAAAGCTGTCATTTTGGTGATTCTGGCTCCTCAAGATTTTAAGACCTATCCTGAGACTAAAGAAATGACAGGATAGCTCAGATTCTCAAAGTTATTAAAAGTTATTTTTTTCTATAAAAAGAGAATGGGTTAATAAAGAAAGGTATTTCTGTTACAAAGGAAATACTTTGTATATAAAGATCATTAATGACTAATTTAATTCTAGCTTTAACCTACGATTTTGAAACTTTTATGACTGTGACTTTTTGTTACCTGGCTGCATGTGTTTAGGTGTCTTAACAGCAAAACTCCATGAACAGATCCTTTTCTGTGGAGCATCAACACATCCTCTGTATCAGAACTTTCACCATCTTGTCTGCTGCCTCTCTGCTCCACTGTCACTTCTTGCCTAGACACTGCTATAGCTTCCTGACTGTCTTCCTGTTTTCACCTTGCCTTTGGATAATTTACTTTTCATCTATCAGCCCAAAGTTATCTCTCTAAAAGTAAATTAAACCATGACACTTCCCCAGCAAAGCCTCTAATGGCTTCTGAGAACACTTAGAAGAGAGAGAGAGAGAGAAAAAAACTTACTGCATCCTATGAAGAGCTGGCACTTATTTTTTATTTTTATGTTACATGCATTTTCCTTATAATTAAAAGCAGTTTGAAATTTATGAGTAAAAGGTTTTGCTTTTCTTTTTTTTTTTTAATTTTTATTGGACTATAGTGGGTTTACAATGTTGTATTAGTTTTTACTGTAAGGCAAAGTGAACCAGTTATACATACACATTTATCCCTTGGTTTTGAATTTCCTTCCCGTTTAGGTCACCACAGAGTACTGAATACGGTTCCCTGTCCAACAACACAAGAGAAGACTCTACACATGGACATCACCAGATGGTCAACACCGAAATCAGATTGATNTGAAGGCAAAAGTCTAAAGAATTATAAATGGTACCATTTGATTTTACCAGATTGAGTGGCTAGTAATATTTTATATTTTGGCTAAAGACATATATTTCTGAGACTATAGTTAAGATGTTAATAATAATTTAGCTTTCAGATTTTATAAATAACTTTGGTAACCTACATACCCACTTACCTTAAAGTAGAATTCCATTATACTATTCATTTGCATTGAAAATTAGTGGTACTACCATGGTATCACAATGATAGGATAATAAACAGAAGGCACGTAAACATTTGATAAATCAGTCCAAATAATGTTCCTTAATTAACAGATTATATTTTAACAATATTAAATATTTATATTTTAAATATTTAATACTTAAATATTTTAAATATTACAGATAAGGGACAGAGAAAAATAATGTCGAAAAGGGATTTCTGTTAGCAAGAATGGTTTCCCAAAGAGTTTACATATTCAAATCTCTTGGGGTTCCTTTAAAATTTCCAGTGTTCTGACCACAGCCCCACAAAATTAAATCATAATTTCTGAAGCCAGAACACAGGCATCAGTAGTTTTTGAAGCTCCATAGATTACTCCAATTGCAGATAATCGGCAGTGGGGGCAGTGATTTTTAAAAAGTAAACTAACACACTGCTCATCAGACAACGTTTTCACATCAACTTGCTTAGTTTTTTTCTATGGATATAAAACTATTTTAAAATGTGAAACAACTAGCTGATCAACTTTGTGCCATTTTGAAGTTTCATGAGGTTTTTTTTTATGTTTTGATGATTTTCAAGAACTAATTCACTTTTTCAGGCAGTATTATAACAAATTCAGGATTGTATTCTATGGAACAGTACTCCCTAAATACTATTAGTCTAAGAGATCTCAGAGATCTGTTATCTCGATTTAGGAGACCCATGGCTTATGTTGGCAAATAAAACAGTTCTGAGATGTTTAGTAACAGAGATATTTTAGATCTCTTTCTTTAGCTCAGTGTTTTTCAAATATGTAAGGAAAAAATAACTCAATAAATTATTTTTATAATTACACTAATTTATTTCAGTATCAAATACTAAGTACAGGCTTAGGATTCAAGTGATCTCTAGCCCAGATCTCTTCCTTGAATTGCAGGCTGCTTATTTGACCTCTCACTGCAACACTAACAGATTCTCCAGTCTTAAGTGTTCAAAACTAAGCTCCTGTTTATACAGCTCCTCTGGCTCCAACTCACTCCTCTGGCAGGTTTCTTTGTCTGATTTATTTAACAGATATATATAGTGCTACTCATAAGTCAATCAATTTTGCAAAGCCTTCATACATGATAACTGATGTAATGCCCAANACAGATTCTCCAGTCTTAAGTGTTCAAAACTAAGCTCCTGTTTATACAGCTCCTCTGGCTCCAACTCACTCCTCTGGCAGGTTTCTTTGTCTGATTTATTTAACAGATATATATAGTGCTACTCATAAGTCAATCAATTTTGCAAAGCCTTCATACATGATAACTGATGTAATGCCCAACCACTATCATCGTTACTTTCATTTTAGAGACAAGAGCACTGAAGTACAGGAAAATTAATCAACTTGTTCAAGAGCACCCTCACATTTCCAAGGGCACAACTCACATAGCCCCTTCCCAGCACTGCTTCCCTGGCTATCTTGTCTACAAGTTCAACTTCGCCCATCTCATATGGTTGCTTAAGTTTCTCTTATCCTTGCTTTTTCATTTTTCTCCTTAAAAATTACCACTATATACTTTATTTGTTGTCCATCTTCTTCACTAAAAGGTAAGTTTTATAATGGCAGGGTTTACTATTGGTTATTGTCAAAGATTTATGCCCAGAGCCTATACAAGTGCCTGCAACAAGTGAAAATTCAATGAAACTAAATTAAAAGATCTGTTCAATTGATCAGAAAACTAGTGTACTGGCAAGCACAATCTGGGATCTGGGAATCAGTGGACTAGAGCATCAGAGAATAATAATCAACTAAAAATCTTAGAGGAAGATTATTCACTTTACCTTAAAACAGTATTTCAAGGATGTATACATGCAATCAGTTAAGTCCAGTCACTCAGTTGTCTCCCATGTTTGCGACTCCCATGGACTGCAGAACACCAAGTCTCCCTCTCCATCACCAGCTCCTGGAGTTTACACAAACTCATGTCCACTGAGTCAGTGATGCCACCCAATAATCTCACCCTCTGTCGTCCCTTCTCCTCCTACCTTAAATCTTTCCCAGCATCAGGGTCTTTTCCAATGAGTCAGTTCTTCACATCAGTAGCCAAAGTATTGGAGCTTCATCTTCAGTATCAGTCCTTCCAATGAATATTCAGGACTGATTTCCTTTAGGATGGACTGTTTGGATCTCCTTGCAGTCCAAGGGACTCTCAGGAGTCTTCTCCAACACCACAGTTCAAAAGCACCCATTCTTTGGTGCTCAGCTTTCTTTATATCCAACTCTTACATCCATACATGACTACTGGCCATAGCTTTGACTAGACAGAATTTTGTTGGCAAAGTAATGTCTCTTCTTTTTAATATGCTATCTAGGTTGGTCATAACTNTGAAGCCTGGCTTGGAGAATTTTGAGAATTACTTTACTAGCATGTGAGATGAATGCAATTGTGTGGTAGTTTGAGCATTCTCTGGCATTGTCTTTCTTTGGGATTGAAATGAAAACTGACCTTTTCCAGTCCTGTGGCCATTGCTGAGCTTTCCAAATTTGCTAGCATATTGAATGTAGCTCATTCACAGCATCATCTTTTAGGATTTGAAATAGCTTAACTAGAATTCTGTCACTCCACTAGCTTTGTTCGTACTGATGCTTCCTAAGGCCCACTTGACTTCTCATTCCAAGATGTCTGGCTCTAGGTGAGTGATCACACCATTGTGATTATCTGGGTCTTGAAGATCTTTTTTGTATAGTTCTGTGTATTCTTGACACCTCTTCTTAATATCTTCTGCTTCTGTTCAGTTCAGTTCAGCTCAATAGCTCAGTCGTGTCCGACTCTTTGCAACCCCATAAATCGCAGCACGCCAGGCCTCCCTGTCCATCACCAACCCCAGAGTTTACCCAAACTCACGTCCATCGAGTTGGTGATGCCATCCAGCCATATCATCCTCTGTCGTCCCCTTATCCTCCTGTCCCCCAATCCCTCCCAGCATCAGGGTCTTTTCCAATGAGTCAACTCTTTGCATGAGGTGGCCAAAGTTTTGGATTTTCAGCATCAGTCCTTCCAATGAATACCCAGGACTGATCTCCTTCAGAATGGACTGGTTGGATCTCCTTGCAGTCTTCTGTTAGGTCCATACCATTTCTGTGCTTTATTGTGCCCATTTTTGCATGAAATGTTCCCTTGGTATCTCTTAATTTCCTGAAGAGATCTCTGGTCTTTCCCATTCTATTATTTTCCTCTATTTGTTTGCATTGATCACTGAAGAAGGCTTTCTTATCTCTTCTTGCTATTCTTTGGTACTCTGCATTCAAATGGGTATATCTTTCCTTTTCTCCTTTGCCTTTTGCTTCTCTTCTTTTAAAGCTATTTGTAAGGCCTTCTCTGACAAGCATTTTGTCTTTTTGCATTTCTTTTTCTCGAGAATGGTCTTGATCCCTGCCTCCTGTACAATGTCATAAACCTCCGACCATAGTTCTTAAGGTACTCTGTCTATCAGATCTAATCCCTTGAATCTATTTCTCACTTCCACTGTATAATCATAAGGGATTTGATTTAGGTCATACCTGAATGGTCTAGCGGTTTTCCCTACTTTCTTCAATTTAGGTCTGAATTTGGCAATAAGGAGATCATGATCTGAGCCACAGTCAGCTCCCGGTCTTGTTTTTCCTGACAGTATAGAGCTTCTCCATCTTGGCTACAAAGAATATAATTAGCCTGACTTCAGTGTTGATCATCTGGTGATGTCCATGTGTAGAGTCTTCTCTGTGTTGTTGGAAGAGGGTGTTTGTTCTTACCAGTGTGTTCTCTTCACAAAACTCTATTAGCTTTTGCCCTGCTTTATTCTGTACTCCAAGGAGAAATTTGCCTGTTACTCCAGGTGTTTCTTGACTTTCTACTTTTGCATTCCAGTCTCCAATAATGAAAAGGACATTATTTTGGGGTGTTAGTTCTAGAAGGTCTTATAAGTCTTCATAGAACCATTCAACTTCAGCTTCTTCAGCATCACTGGTCAGGAGATAAGACTTCGATTATTGTGATATTGAATGGTTTGCCTTGGAAATGAACAGAGACCATTCTGTTGTTTTTGATCTTGCATACAGAAATCTTTTGTTTCAGACTCTTTTGTTGACCATGATGCCTACTCCATTTCTTCTAAGGGCTTCTTGCCCACCATAGTAGATATAATGGTCATCTGAGTTAAAATCACCCATTCCAGTCCATTTTAGTTTGCTGATTCCTAAAATGTTGACGTTCACTCTTGCCATCTCCTGTTTGGCCACTTCCAATTTGCCTTGACTCACAGACCTAACATTCCAGGTTCCCATGCATGACTGCTCTTTACAGCATTGGACTTTACTTCCAACACCATTCACATCCACAACTGGGTGTTGTTTTTGCTTTGGCTCTGTCTCTTCATTCTTTCTGGAGTTTTTTCCCACTGATCTCCAGTAGCATATTGTGCACCTACTGACCTGCTGCTGCTGCTAATTCACTTCAGTTGTGTCTGACTCTCTGTGACCCCATAGACAGCAGCCCACCAGGCTCCCCAGACCCTGGGATTCTCCAGGCAAGAACACTGGAGTGGGTTGCGATTTCCTTCTCCAGTGCATCAAAGTGAAGAGTGAAAGTGAAGTCGCTCAGTCGTGTCCGACCCTCAGTGACCCCATGGACTGCAGCCTTCCAGGCTCTTCCATTTGTGGGATTTTCCAGGCAGAAGTACTGGAGTGGGGTACCTACTGACCTAGGGAGTTCATCTTTCAGTGTCCTATCTTTTTGCCTTTTCATACTGTTCATTGGGTTCTCAAGGCAAGAATACTGAAGTGGTTTGCCATTTCCTTCTCCAGTGGACCACGTTTTGTCAGAACTCTCCACCATGCCCCATCATCTTGGGTGGCCCTACGTGACATGGCTCATATTTTCATTGAGTTAGACAAGGCTGTGGTCCATGAGATACATACAATAGTATATAACAAAGTTTTAAAGTTATGTAATTAAAAAATTTAATGCCCATCAAAAAATTGAGAAACCCTATTTCTTTTTGTATGGTGACTTGGGTTTGCTGCTGTTCACTGCCAGTACTATAGACAAGGATTAAAAGGTTTCTTCTTTCAGGAGTTGAAAGAAAAACAGTAATTCCTAATCAAATTCCATATAATACCACAGATAAATCGAGTAATTCTTTGTTCCTAGAGTCAGAGTTTGTAGAGTAACTACTAGGTACGAAGCACTGTGCTAAGAATTAATGAAAATTTGGTAATTCATATCTAGATTCACATCTAGATTATACATCCTTCGGGCACACACAATTTAAAAATTCCAGTGGTTTCACATACTGGTAAAAATTATTAATACATGAGCAGCTCTCTGAAAATAATAAAAATAATTCTTTCCATGTCCTTTTATTTTCTATATTCAATAATAATTTTTTTATTAAATAAGTAATTTTAATATGGCATTATGTAAAGTCAGTCTACTTGAATTAATTAATTTAATAATGGTCTGTTTATTTTTAGGGCTACTCAAAACTAAAAATAATAAAAGTAGATGTTTGTAGAGTATTATATTATTCATATGTTATATTGAACCAATCTGATATTAAATAATTTGAATTATTAAAATATTAATTTTTACTTTTCATCTTAAATTTTACAATTTGAAAAACCAATATACACACATGGGCAAGATAACTGAATTGCAGAGAAGGGTATGCCTTGCAAACTTAAATTTCCAAATTAGTCCTGACTGCTGGGTCCCCAGAACTCCGGGTCCCCAGAACTCCTCTCCAGTGGCAACAATTATTGCAGTTGCTGAGCTGTCCCTCAGAGAGCCACGTGTTGATTTATAATTTGCCAAATCTAACATCTTATTGATCTGTGTTTGACTAGGGGCTTACTATAACCTGTATGCAAAATGCCCATGTTTAAAATCTATTTTCAATGAGAGGTGTACCAAATAAGCATTTTGTTCAAATGCTGAATTATAGGGAGTAAAACTAGTTTTTTTGCTGAAACTGAGACCAAAGGCAAGTATCTCAACCAAGGAAAGGAATTTCTAGGATACAGGAATACATCTGACATAAAAAATGTTCTGCTATGATTTAACTACTAAATGTTCACAGTTTGATATTCTCTTACAAAAACAATGATTTCTCATTTTTCTTATGATATGTTAATGTGGCAAAGTTGATGTTCTCCTTTAAAGTTTTCCCACAACTCATAAAGAATTGACAAACAGAACTTTTTAAAAGACATATAACCTAAACATTAAATTCAGTTTAATCTCTATCTTCCTATCTCATTTAAAATTTCTCAAAAACTAACTGAATATATTTTTAATATTTCCCCATGTATTTATTTATCCCTGTTAGCTTTTTTAAAACCCAATTTTATTATNATTTCCAAATTAGTCCTGACTGCTGGGTCCCCAGAACTCCGGGTCCCCAGAACTCCTCTCCAGTGGCAACAATTATTGCAGTTGCTGAGCTGTCCCTCAGAGAGCCACGTGTTGATTTATAATTTGCCAAATCTAACATCTTATTGATCTGTGTTTGACTAGGGGCTTACTATAACCTGTATGCAAAATGCCCATGTTTAAAATCTATTTTCAATGAGAGGTGTACCAAATAAGCATTTTGTTCAAATGCTGAATTATAGGGAGTAAAACTAGTTTTTTTGCTGAAACTGAGACCAAAGGCAAGTATCTCAACCAAGGAAAGGAATTTCTAGGATACAGGAATACATCTGACATAAAAAATGTTCTGCTATGATTTAACTACTAAATGTTCACAGTTTGATATTCTCTTACAAAAACAATGATTTCTCATTTTTCTTATGATATGTTAATGTGGCAAAGTTGATGTTCTCCTTTAAAGTTTTCCCACAACTCATAAAGAATTGACAAACAGAACTTTTTAAAAGACATATAACCTAAACATTAAATTCAGTTTAATCTCTATCTTCCTATCTCATTTAAAATTTCTCAAAAACTAACTGAATATATTTTTAATATTTCCCCATGTATTTATTTATCCCTGTTAGCTTTTTTAAAACCCAATTTTATTATTTTTTGAGTCGATTTTTTAAAACTTAAAATAATTTATTTTTGGCTGTGCTGGGTCTTTGTTGCTACATTGGCTTTTCTCTAGTTGCAGAAAATGGGGGCAACTTCCCTTTCACTTTTCACTTTCATGCATTGGAGAAGGAAATGGCGACCCACTCCAGTGTTCTTGCCTGGAGAATCCCAGGGATGGGGAAGCCTGGTGGGCTGCCGTCTATGGGGTTGCACAAAGTCGAACACAACTGAAGCGACTTAGCAGCTTAGCAGCTCTAGTTGCTGTATGCTCGCTTCTCATTGCAGTGGCTTCTCACTGCAGAGCAGAGGCTGTAGGGTGTGAGCTTCAGTTGTTGCAGCACGTGGGCTCATTAGTTGCGGCTCCTGTTCTCTAGAGCACAGGCTCACTAGTTGTGGTGCATGGGCTTAGCTGCTCTTCAGGATGTAGGATCTTCCCAGATCAGGGGTTGAACCTTTGTCTCCTGCATTAGCAGGCAGATTCTCTACCAATGAGCCACCAGGGAAGTCACCCTCAGTTTTTTTTTTGTTTTTTTAAGTTTGTTTTGCTTTACAATACTATATTCGTTTTGCTATACATTGACATGTAGTTTTTAATGCATAACACCATTCACAGGTAACTTGCAAAGTTTTAGTATCACAACAATAAAATTTCATTCAAACTTTATCTCACTGATGGAGTTTCCAGGATGTAAAACTCCAAAGAAGATTTCCTTAAGTTACAAATAGAAGGTTTATTGGTATGTGAAAAGGAATACTAAGATGGTAACAATAATTCTTCATGACTTACATTGTTCATAATGCTAGTACTATTACTCTTATTATATATATGTTCTATGTAAGCCCATTATCACGGATTAAGCAAAAAATTAAGGATACCAGAGTGGTGTTGAATTAGAAATTTGGCTATTTAGAGTTTCACAAGCAGAACATGAAGTCAAAGCCAAATAGCTGACTTTAACTGAACACTGATGCCAAAGACGACCTTCAGCAGAGTCCTAACTCAACATAAAGGATATTATTATACTTTATTTCAAAATATATCTTTTTTTTAAATTGTTCAAAGTTCTCTGATTCCAAGCTCATCTAGTTTGACATATAGATTTTGTTAGTTCAAAATTGCACTGATTTTTATCCAGAATNAAGCCAAATAGCTGACTTTAACTGAACACTGATGCCAAAGACGACCTTCAGCAGAGTCCTAACTCAACATAAAGGATATTATTATACTTTATTTCAAAATATATCTTTTTTTTAAATTGTTCAAAGTTCTCTGATTCCAAGCTCATCTAGTTTGACATATAGATTTTGTTAGTTCAAAATTGCGCTGATTTTTATCCAGAATCCCCTGTTTGGTCTCTCAGATTGGTAATGAAAATGTTTATTTTAGACAGCTATTATAAATTAAAAAAAAATTTTAAAGTTGTAATGAAACATATATGTATATATATGTGTGTGTATACGAACACATATGTACACATATATGTATGTGTTTTTGTTGTTTGGTTGCTCAGTCATGTCCAACTCTTTGCATCCTCCTGCACTGTAGCCCACCAGGCTACTCTGTCCATGGGATTTCCCAGGCAAGAATATTGGAGTGGATTGCCATTTTCTTCTCCAGGGTATGTATATGTAAGTGCCTAGAGTAATACTAAATTTGTGAATATATACTGTGTATTGGGATACACTGACTCCATCTTATGTCATAAATATATATCAAAGTTTAAAGTGCATGTCACTATAATTTCATATTTTTAACCTTTTAATTTTTTAATCCTGTTTAAGTACCATAGTAAACAAGGGTCAGTCAGTCAGTCAGTTCAGTTGCTCAGTCATGTCCGGCTCTTTGCGACCCCATGAATCGCCACACGCCAGGCCTCCCTGTCCATCATCAACTCCCGGAGTTTACCCCAAACTCACGTCCATCTAGTCAGTGATGCCATCCAGCCATCTCATCCTCTGTTGTCCCCTTCTCCTCCTGCCCCGTCAACTCTTTGCATGAGGTAGTCAAAGTACTAGAGTTTCAACTTCAGCACCAGTCCTTCCGATGAACACTCAGGACTGATCTCCTTTAGGATGGACTGGTTGGATCTCCTTGCAATCCAAGGGACTCTCAAGAGTCTTCTCCAACACCACAGTTCAAAAGCATCAATTCTTCAGTGCTCAGCTTTCTTCACAGTCCAACTCTCACATCCATACATGACCACTGGAAAAACCATAGCCTTGACTAGATGGACCTTTGTTGGCAAAGTAATGTCTCTGCTTTTGAATATGCTATCTAGGTTGGCCATAACTTTTCTTCTAAGGAGTAAGCGTCTTTTAATACTACATCATGAAGACATGTCACTAAATAATTATTAGTTGATATTTAAAGTACACTGTGCATTAAATACTTTTACAATCAGTAGTTTATTCAAGATGGATTACAAATCTATCCTTTCTTATTTGGCTTCTGTATACCAACAGTTACTCTATATACAAACTTAGCGATCATAATTTAATTGCCTACTTCACATTAAAATCCAGGATTTTAGTAACTGTAGTAATGTTCACGATGACTTTAAATACTCAGTATTTAAAATGCCTTACTTTAAAATGATAAAATATAACCTTGCATCATTTTGCAACACAGAGAAAAATGTCTGTGAATCTCTTTATCAAAATTATAAATTTCTGATGTCTAATTCTCATGCACAAATGTTTATACAGTTGAAAAAAGTCATAGCTTTAAAAGTAGTCTGAACAAGCTGTGTTAAATCATGGGGATAAATACTGCTAGTATAGCATATTTTTAAAGATACAATGAGACTATTATCATTGCATATTAATCCTACTTGGTTTTCATATGGTTATTTGTAACTAATTAATCAACCAACCAAAACCATATGCAAAGTTAATTGAGAAGCTGTTAAAAAAATAATTAAAACATTTTTGTTCAAAACAGCCAGTAGCTGAGGCAAAGATTCAGCTTTTTTCCTTTTATAATTACTTTTTTACTTTCTCCCACTTTAACTTTGAAATTCTAAAAGTGTACTATGAACTCATGCTCCTTTAGTATAGCTGGTTTATCTGACACATTCCTTCTGAGTTTGGCTGATGAGTCTCCACAATGGCACTTCCCATACATTTATCTAAACAGTTGAAAACACAATGATGACTTCCATCTCTTTTGTTTGGACCTAGAGATTATCATACTAAGAGAAGTAAACCAGACAGAGAAAGACAAGTATCATATGATATCACTTATATGTGCAACCCAAATGAAAAATGACATAAATGAACTTATACATAAAACAGAAATAACCCCACAGACATAGAAAACAAATTTATGGTTATCAAAGGGGGTAGGGGAGGGAGGATAAATTAGGAGTTTAGGATTATACATACACATTGCTGCTGCTGCTGCTAAGTCACTTCAGTCGTAAAACAGCTAACCAACAAGGCCTTACTATATAGCACAGCAAACTACAGTCAATATTTTTTAATAACCTATGTGAGAAAAGAATCTGAAAAAGAATATATGTGTATATATATATTCTTTCTATATATATTTTTNAGGATTATACATACACATTGCTGCTGCTGCTGCTAAGTCACTTCAGTCGTAAAACAGCTAACCAACAAGGCCTTACTATATAGCACAGCAAACTACAGTCAATATTTTTTAATAACCTATGTGAGAAAAGAATCTGAAAAAGAATATATGTGTATATATATATTCTTTCTATATATATTTTTGTGTGTATATATATATATATATGAATCACTTAACGCTTTAAACTATCACAACAGTGTAAGTCTACTATATTTCAGTTGAAAAATTGTTTAAATCCATTTTCTGCTCAAACCAAGATTGCTCAAATATTTTCAGTTTTACTTCTTTTCCCGCAGTATTTTCCATTCTGTGAGTTTCGTTTCTCATGTATCTTATGGAGATACGAATGGAAGAAAAGTAAGTGGTGATCGATCACTTTATATAGTAGAGAAATAGTGAATCATTACATTGTGTAACATCAGGGACTAACTCAGGGCTGTAAGCCAATCTTTTCATGATGTATGTAAGTCAAATCACTATGCCGCACACCTTAAATTTATACAGTGCTGTATATAAATTATATGTCAATAAAACTGGAAAAAAAAAACAAGAAAAACAAAGGAGATAATTCTATCAAAAAAAATCTCAGGAATAAGAGAAAATTTTCATTTAAAAACTATTAGAATGCTTATATCATAATGAATTTCCTTGTTCACAAGATATTTGTATGCTTGATTTGAAAGAATACAGTTCAACAAATATATTTTATATAAGTTACATTTTGTTTCTATGAGCATTTAAACATTTTTTAAATGTTTGAATGGTTTTAACTCAAATAAAATCATGCCGGTTTATTCCAATTCTCTTTGGAATGACACAGAAAAAATGGTTTTACTGCCTTGTTTTTCTTTCACAATTTAAACTTTATCTCTCTTGATTTCTTCAGAGTGATGCAATCAGGTGAATTAGAATATATAAAGTCAAATGAAAGAGGAATTCTGGGGAAATTAAGCCATGGAGACAGTAATTTGATAAACAAAGAGAAAACCATCTACAAAAATGTGAATATTTAAAAGGCTCTTTTTTTTCTTTTTATTTTTTTATTGAAGGATAATTGCTTCACAGAATTTTGTTGTTTTCTGTCAAACCTCAACATGAATCAGCCACAGGTATACATACATTCCCTCCGTTTTGAGCCCCCCTCTCATCTTCCGCCCTATCCCACCCCTCTAGGTTGATACAGTGCCCCTGTTTGAGTTTTCTGAGCCATACAGCAAATTCCATTGGCTATCTATTTGACATGTGGTAATGTAAGTTTCCATGTTACTCGCCTAATTATAATTTTTTTGTATACTTAATCATTTTTTATTTTCTTCAGTGTCTCCTATATAGAGGCAGAAAAATGCATAGTGAGTATTACCACAATGTGAGCTCCACTGGAACAAGCATAAATGATTTGAATTAAAGTTCATTTGGATTAAAGCTTATTCCAACAAAATCCTAATGGAAATTAGAATATGCTTTCCATTATATTTATAGATATATGAATTTTACCAGTATTGAGAATTTTAGCACACAAAGAACCATTTTGTTTACTATTCTGTTTTCTTTTTTTTTACTTAGAACCCCTTCCATTTCCCCAAAGTTGAGTACAATAATGAATACATACAATTATATATTTGTATGGTATCGTGTTATTGAATTATTAAAGTACATCCGAGTTTTTCTTATCAGAAAAACAAGAATACAACTGACAACTTTTTAAAGCTATAATTCACAATTATAGCAACATCATTTTAGAGAAAGGAGGATCAATATGGTCCAGGATGTATGAGGAGGTCCCTCAAGCATAACTTGGAATATTCTCTGTAGGAATACATAAAGCCTCCTTTTTATATGTAGGGATTTTAGTGTGAAGATTAGGGAATGTCTATCTTTTTCTTAGCAGTTGTTCACCGAAACTCCTATCAGCTCACTTATGTTAAATAGAGTGTTGTTAGCCTTCTCACTAATCCAATTCCCTGCAGATCTCCAGTATATATTTAATACCTTGAATTGTGCTGTTCTTACACATTATCTTCTGTAAAACAAATAAATACACATTTAATATCTAACAAAGCACTTGAAAGCAGTTTGGTGCTGCTGCTGCTGCTGCTGCTGTCGCTTCAGTCGTGTCTGACTCTGTGCAACCCCATGGACGGCAGCCCACTAGGCTCCTCTGTCCCTGGGATTCTCCAGGCAAGAATACTGGAGTGGGATGCCATTTCCTTCTCCAATGCACAAAAGTGAAAAGTGAAAGTGAAGTCATTCAGTTGTGCCCGACTCTTAGCGACCCCATGGACTGCAGCCTATCAGGCTCCTCCATCCATGGGATTTACCACACACTTAAATAGCAGTGTATGATGAAATCTCTGAGTCTCAAGACAAAGAGGCATGCAACCATGATAACAATCATGTTTTTTTCAATTTTTATTTTATAAAAGGGTATAGCTGAATTACAATGTTGTCAGTTTCAGGTACCCAGCAAAGTGACTTAGTTATACATATGCTGCTGCTGCTGCTAAGTCGCTTCAGTCGTGTCCGACTCTGTGCGACCCCATGGACGGCAGCCCACCAGGCTCCTCCGTCCCTGGGATTCTCCAGGCAAGAACACTGGAGGGGGTTGCCATTGCCTTCTCCAAGCTATACATATACCTGCATCTATTCTTTTGCAGATTCTTTCCCCATATAGATCATTACAGAGTACGAGTAGAGTTCCATATGCTATACAGTACGTTTTTATTGATTACCTATTTTATCTATAGTAGTATGTGCATGCTAATCACATACTCAAAACTTCTCCTAACTTTGGGTTTTGCTTGTTCTCCTTTGTCCAGCTGCTTTACTTGTAAGATTAGGTTGTTTGAGATGTTTTGTTTCCTGAGGTAAAACTGTGTTGCTGTAAACTTCCCTCTTAGAACTGCTTTTGCTGCCCCACAAAGGTTTTAAGTCACTGTGTTTTTGTTTTCATAACAATCATGTTTTAGTAATAAATATGAAGGTCATAAAAAAATTTCTCAAGGTATAATGTAGACAGGCCTCACAGTGATAGAAACGCTAGCTTAGAAATGACATGTGCACCAGGTTTTGTATGTACCTTGAGGCAGCGACTGGACTGGTAGTGCCGCCTGGCCAGGTGGGATCGAGATGAGTCCCTGACGCTGAAGGCTGAGCAGATGCTGCTGCTGCTGGAGTTGTTGCATCTGGAGAAGCTGCTGCTGGAAGACAAGCTGCTGGGCTGCCAACTGCTGCTGCTGCTGCTGGTGTCAGAAAACCCAACCCAGTGAATGAAAGGCAGAATCTGTGCAAACAGTTCTTGTATAGAAAAACACACGTTTGTTTCATTGCCCTGGTACATTTGTGAATGGTCATCCCACCGTCAAAGTTCAAGGGAAGAATGTGAGCAAGTTCTAGATTTTCAGTTACTTTTCTTTCAAATATTAACACAGCAGCAGAGAAAAGAGGATGGAACAAGGTCTGGAGAAAGTGTGTCACGATGGTTCAGACTTTTTAAATGGGCTTATTTCAGATGATAATAAATTCATTTATACTCAAAGAATGACACTTGATGGAAACAGTCAACTTCAGCAGCACTTTTTATTTTTTTTTCCAACTCAGTAAGTTTGATCTGCAGAAGTCCATGACCGTAGTCTCTAGTGATCTATTAGTAAACTGGGATGTAGCCTTCATAGGACAGGCCTGTTAGCTCCCTCTCTTCCTCTTCTCTCTTACCGGAATATATTAAAGGCAGAATTATGTTCAAGGCCCCAAAATGTGCCCTTATTATAAGGAAAAGTATAAGTTCCAATTTTGTGAGGCATTACAAGACAAACCAGACTCCTTTTGGACTCAGGAGGGTATGAGAAGGCAGTCACACTTCAGAGAAAGACAAGCTGCTGTGGAAGACCTTTCCTTTTTAGTTTGGGAAAAAGAGAAACTTCTGATGCGCTCACTGGAAAACAGACTGCATAATGGAGCAAGTCATGTGGATTGCCCAAAGCCTCCGGAGAAATAAGGGAGCAATTTCTATTCTGTAGTTGATGGCTGTCTGAAATTCTATTCACAAATCCAAACAGAAACAAAGCCTCAGGGGGTCAAAACTGTTTCCTGTACGTTTGCATAATGGGCAGCTTGAAGACAACAGCTCTGATACCTGCTGATCAATTTAACTACTTCAACATGTTTTGTTTGTATTATGTTTATATTTGATGCAGTTTGCTGACAAGTGCAAGCTAGGCCTGAGAAGCCAGCTTGTCAGTTTGATTTATGAGCATATCAAACTGGAACTTTCTACTCGCCATTCCAAACCTACAGTAGCAGTCATTAATCAGGGGCCTGTGACTTTGAAATCTGTGCCCAACCACTTTCTCCGTTTCCCCCCCCACAACCCCCAACAACAGGCTCAATTTGCATGCATGTTCTCTGAGCTGCATCACTGAGAAAAATAAGGTTCCCTCACCAACTTAGATTCTCCGTGCATACAAGATAATCAGTACTTTGTCCACCACACAGCTTGCTCTTTGTACACTGTGATTCATTAGTGAACATTAGACGACAGCAGCATTGGATTATAACTCTCAAGTCCCATGCTACAAAAAAGGAGAACAGGAGAGTTCCACTGTCACTGCTACTAAGCTCAGTACAAATGTATAATAGTGCATCTTTGACAGCCAGAGCCTGGTGACAGGAAGACCAAAGACTGCCCTGGCCTCTCTGTGCCCTTCCCAACCTCGCTCTCCTCTGCGTGGACGAGCTGGCCGGATCCTACCTCTTTTGCTTGCTTTCCAGGGTGCTGTTGCTGTGGCTGCTGCTGTTGCTGCTGCTGTTGTTGCTGCTGCTGCTGTTGCTGCTGCTGCTGCTGTTGCTGTTGCTGCTGCTGCTGCTGCTGCTGTTGCTGCTGCTGCAAAAGCTGAAGATGTAACTGCTCTTGCTGTTTCTTGTAAAACTCTTGTAGTTGTTGCTGAATAAACCATTTTGACTTTAATAAATAAAGGCAAAAGTTGCATGTATTATAAACCTCCTAAACTCTTCTACACTGGTATAGGGTAGAGTCTCCATTAAGATTCGTCTCACAAGAACAACAACCAATATGCACTGGATTCCGGGAGACAGATCTACATACATTTTTTTTTTTTCCCAAGCCAGTTCTGAAATGGCAATTCAGAGTCCAAAATATCCTAAATGAAGGGGTATAGAAAAACCTGTATTCTAAAGTGCTAGAGCCAAATGAATAACCTAGATTATTATATCTGCTGTCTCCTCTACCATTTATAAGAACCGACTACCGAGTTATGTAAGATCAGGGTGACCAGTTCTTACCAGGAAAAAAACTGTAATACATCAGATGGACAGAAGATCAGAGTTAGAAATATGAGTTGGTCTGTGGTCACCATCACAGAAGATAGCAAAGTAACTACATCTATAAGAATTCAGGTAAAGCACATTATTTTCTCTATGAAAAATTAAGTCTATGACATAAAGTCCACTTCATATAAACTTGAAGCTCCAATAATATATATACATTAGGAACATTAGTTATTTTGTTATTTGAAAAAGATAAATCTCATGAATTGGTGGCTCAGCTGCTCAACTTTGTTATAATAAGTAGATACTTCTATTCCTAAATTCCAAATGAATTTTGAAAAAGAAAATTTGAGATGTTATTTTCTCCGTTGTAACAGAAGGTCGGTATCACTTTCATCCTTATGTGCACTAGAAGGAGTATTGGAGGGTTAGGAATTTCAAAAAGAACAATTACCTGTAGGTCTCCTCGCACTTTTGCAGGCAAGTCTACAAATCCAATGCACCTAAGCATTTAAATATTGATTTTTCCCATGTTGAAATGACACTTCTTTCGGCTCTTACTCTAGATGTTAATAACTTTAAAAAGACTAAGGGGTTTTAATTTTCCTAAGCAGTTCTGCAATTACAATGCTATATTTTTATATTCCAGGATACAGACAGGTTGTCCTTTCCAGTGGAGAAAGAATTTGTCATTTATGCCCACGGCACTGTCAACACAGGTGCTAGTATTCCATAGTAGGTAACCCACATTACCTGCTGCAGCATGACTGCCTGCTGCTGCTGAAGAAGAGCTTGGAGTTGCTGAGGAGACAGGACTTGCTGCTGAAGGATTTGCTGCATTTGCTGAGGGGTGATCACCTGGGGAGTCATCATGGCCACTGACACAGGCACCTTGATAGAGGCAGAAGGAGAAAGAGTGGATGTTCCCAAATGTTAACAGACTTCATAGCCCTATGGCATCCCTACCAAAT
Organism: Neotragus moschatus; assembly: GCA_006410615.1. Taxonomy (NCBI): domain Eukaryota; kingdom Metazoa; phylum Chordata; class Mammalia; order Artiodactyla; family Bovidae; genus Neotragus; species Neotragus moschatus. The sequence continues at coordinate 777,901 of SJYA01000699.1, read as the reverse complement.
CCTTTATTAATGATGACCAATCAATTTTTATGGAATATTTGTTATATTATTTAACTATTTAACAATGGCATTAAGGTACCACAGTATTTAGACACTGGCTTTTCAAAGGCATCAGATATTATCAGATTCCACCTTTACATTCCATACCTCTTATGTATTATGCTAAGATGTGTTGCTTTGACTAGCATAGTTAGAAATAAATAATATGTCAGTTTTCTCAATACTTCATAACTAATAATCTTACCAATGGCACAGTGCTACAACTTAAAAACTTTTCAAAATAGTTTACTGGTACGATTAAGATAGATGTAATAATGATTAAACAACTGGAAAAATACACATTTAAATATCTGTTATCAAAGCTAGTAAAAAGAATGTCTGTTCAGTGTACTTACTCATAAAATAGAACCACCATCTTCAAATTATATATATATATATAATACATAGTACTAGAAAAATATACACAGTAATACATATTACTACATGAATACATATAGTAACTAATATAGGATATTTGTTTATTTACTTATATACTCTGAGAAAGTAGCTACACAAATAGGTCCTCTCAAAGAAAGGATCTTAAGTTTAATATTATAGCTTTTCCTTTAAGCATTTTCTTATTTCAAGCTAACTAAACTGATACCAGGAAGTCTGGAAATATAAAGATTACTCAAATGTTTATTCATTAATTTGAAAAAAAGTTAAGGTATTTTGCTCAAAATGTCCTTTCTACCATTTACTTCCCCTTCAAAGTTGTGAATAAAGAGCTGAAAAGGATATGAGGAGAGAGAGAAAGAAATAGAACAGAAAAATGAAGCAAGGAAAATGCAAAGGAAAAAGCAGGGAGAAAGTCTGAGAGAAAGAGAGAAAGTCTGTGGAGAGACAAGTAAAGGTAAAGGTTGGCAAAAGAGGTGAACAAGGAGTCCTCCTACACAGAAGCTCAACTGGATGGCAGTCACACTCTTTGATGACATTTCTTATACTAATCGGTAATCAAACAACTTGTCAACTTGCCAATTTTGCAACTTTGAAAAAGCAATCACTTTCTTTCCTAGAAAAAACAATTCATTTTTACTGTAAATAAAAGCAAGTAATTATATAAACACTGGTTTTGAAGAAATTCTTAGAACAACATGTGTCTTTGAAAACAGAAAAAAAGAATCGTAGACATGGTTCACAATTTATCCTGAGTCATTTTTAACACAGTTCAAACTTTTTGAGTTTGGCACTTTATGTTATAAAGAAAGCATAAATTAATAACGAAAACAAATTTAGAAGAAAAAAAGAAATTCAGAGTGAATTAACTCTTCTCTCTTAAAAACAAAGAGAAACACACTTCATATTTCATACTAAGAAAAGAATATTTTCTATCCTTTGCTATCTTGAAATATGGATTCATTACATGTCATTTTGTAACATGAAGGGAAAGAATCACGGAATAACAGAAAGGAGCTCAAAAGTGATTTTAAAAAATGTTCCTGAATTTTTTAGAACATACTCTCATACCTTTAGATTACTGTACTTGAAAATATCATAATAAGGCTTTCTGAAATGTATGCTATAAAATTAACTGATCCAATAGGTGTTGAGCTGTTTAAAAATTTAATTGTTCTTTGATAAACAAAAAGAAATGGTTAGAAAATAGTTTGGGAAGAAGAAAATCTATATACAAAAAAGCCTTTTGTTCCAGTAATCATGTGCCTCGTACTGTCTCCAAATAACAAGGAATCAAACTGAAATGAAAGAACAGATAAAGAGAAGTTAACTTTTAAAAGTGCTGCCAATCCAGATAAACAGACAGATGAGTAGGTAGCTAGATCACATATACATAGGCAGTTCAACACATACATAGATACCTTCTATAAAGTCAATCATATGATGAGAAGCTTGCTACATTTCTTACCACTTTTTAGCATATGGAACCGTTTCACTTAAATTATCTCTGTCTGCAAACAAAAGTACATTAGGTGCAACTGATAACAAATGTACTTGGTAATAAAAGTTTCATGAATGCAATAATACAATGCAAGTTTTCAGTCAGGTTTCACTTATACAAATTATACTAACTATATCTTGTTCTTAGTCGGACTGATTTGGTGTATAAGTAAGGCTTAAACAAGTTTTCCATCTTTGCATTCTTTAGAGTTCATTAGCCCTTTTACCATGGTTAAATTAATTGTTTTTTTAATTCTTAAAAATGATTTGTGAGTGTCTTTCTTACATTTAAAAGTTTATGACATAAATAACCATCAAATCAACGTTATTCTCAAATCCTATGTATCATTCTGAAAATTTTAAGCATTTTCTGATTTACTATCTAGGACACTGCCATCTAAAATTGGCAAAATACAGATATAAGGATGGATATGTAAGGGGGGAAAAGGTAACTAACAGCATTCTACTTCCATATGTACTAAACACAAACTGTAATTATATTTATAGGAAAGCACAAGTGCACTTTTGAGGGATTTCTAACATTGCAAATAAGCCAATACTATCACTTCTAAATTCACATTACATAAACTCATCCAAAATAAAACATTTGGGGCTACTAAAAAATATTTTAATAAGTAGAAAATTCATCTCTTCTACAACAAATGTCAATTACATGTTATATGTAGACTGCTCCATTGGCCTTGTTTAGAATATGCAGAATTTCTCCACTTTTAAGTGAAACATTCTAAGTTACACGTTTCCTTTATTCCTCCTTTATCACTTTTGTTACTGTTACATTGCATTTCTTTGCTACTGCAAGCTACTTCAGGAATTCACTGACAAAGATGAATAGAGATTAACTGAGTACATAAAACTTTTGGAAGATTATGCCACTTTATCAATATTTAAGCAGGTAAAAACAGCATTAGATTTAAGTCTATGGATAACTTTCATATCTAAATATATACCTTTGCAAGTTAAGTGCTAAGCTTAAGGAAATCTTTTCCACTGCTGCTGCTGCTGTTAAGTCACTTCAGTTGTGTCTGACTCTGTGCGACCCCATAGACGGCAGCCCACTAGGCTCCTCCGTCCCTGGGGTTCTCCAGGCAAGAACACTGGAGTGGGTACTTTTATTCATGCAAATATTCTAATGAGAGACCACAATTTAGATGTGATAGAGGAGGGGAGGGAGATGTTTATCTCAGACGTTTTCTGGTGAGAAGGCAAATAAAAGCCTGATTACATCTAAAAAATATAGTACATTATATAGTACATTATGCACCTACCAAAAGGAACAGCTGGTTTAAAATGAGTATCCCAGTGAAAACTGTAGTCTATCAATTAAACTCTTCAAGAGTGAAAAAAGGAGACACAGTCAAAGGAGACAACTCTGGTTGAGAGATTTTTCTTTTTTTTTTCCTCTCTTAATATTTACTATACTGACAGAACTAAAATTCCCACAGCGATGCACAAAATAAGGCTTTCATTTACCCTTAGTTATTTTCTCATTAGCTGAATTAAGCACAAATGATATGTAGCTCTGTGTAACAACATATGGGGGTAAAGACAGGGTTATATATTCTGAGATGAAAGAGGA
>SJYA01000699.1:686869-769369 GCA_006410615.1 Neotragus moschatus | reverse complement strand
ATGACATTTACATGTGTACTGTCATGCAAAACTATTTCCTGCTACATTGAATATAATACTGTGACTGAATAAAACAAAATTCTGACTTAGTGATATCAATTTTCTAGCAGTGGTCAGTTATTTAGAAGAAGTTTTTTAGGGAAAGTCTAATAAGGAGAGAATGTTATTCTCACATTTGGTACTTTTGGCCAGCGCTTTGATAGCTAGTTTAGTTACACTTTCAAACATTATGGCTAACTGGATAGAAATCTGGAAAGAATAATTTGACCCAAAGGATAATACGGTTTCCTTAAAAAAAAAACTGGATATACAAATTCCACCACTGCAATTTTGAAACCACAATGGCATGGTAATTTTTCATAAGTAAAAATCTAATAATATTTCCTGAAATAGCATCACATTCAATTCTCAATGAAGCTTATTTGTTATAAATTACTGTTTCTTTATTCTCTTTTATATCATACCTAATACAAATTTAAGTTCCTAGATTCAGAACACATATCTCAAACCCAATTAAACTGTCACAGTACCATGAAAACATAGTTAAACAAATTCTACTTAGAAGATGCATTAAAAATGATTACTCTTTACAGATGAAATATAAGTGATAATACTGGACCTACTAATTGAAAAGATGTCTCTAGTTTGTTTTTACACAGTTATTTAGCGACCAGTGACAACAATACAACTAGTACACATTGTTTACTTTCACAAGTGACCATTTCATTTTTCAATCATTTACACCACACCAGAGGGTCAACCAGATGACACCAATACAAATATTTCTTTTTATGAAGGATGATAATACTACGGAAGATGTAGATAGCAACCAAAAGCCTGGGTGCTATGTCAGACTTTGAAACCAGAAAAATTCAAGTCAAATACTGAATCTCTCACTTGTTTGCTTCATCACTTTGGTCAAGTCATTTAATTTCTCTGAGACTATTCCTCTATCCATAAAATTAGAGTAATAATAGCTATTTTACTTGGCAATTCTGATAACTAATTACAATAACACATGTAAATACCTAACACACAATAACCACTCAAATGATCTTCCTTTCCACTTTATTCTGATGACTTTTTTCCTTCAAAAGATTTATACATAATAATTGTCCTCAGTTTACACAACTTGAATGTTAAGAGAGGCTATCTTTTCTGTAATCTCCACTCAGACTTGAAATCTAAAAACATTAAAATCATCAGGGATCTCATAATCTGCACTGAATCCTGAGGGGTTTACATCAGAAAGTAAAAAAGGTTAAAAAAAAAAGTTACTCATGGTGTGTGTTGCTAATACTAGTGCTCTGTGAACACTATTATGTATACATAACATACTTTCATACGTTCTACTATTTATTCAAGAAGAATATTCTGGTACAAAATATATGACAAGCTAAAGATTTTGATTTTGTTTGTTGTGCAGCAGGCAAGCTTTGTCTGAATCCTTGTCAAACCCAAGCCTGGCCTCAGAGTAGCTTAAGCCTGATAAGGGCTGTTTTGCAGCAAGTTCTGTTACCTCTTATTTGGTTTCTAACTCTTGCTAATGAAATTCCTTGTGTCTTAGGTTTCATTCTCTGTTTCTGGTTTAACTTGTAATAGTAAGTCAGGCTTTGCAGTATTTAGATATTAATCTTTCTCCAAATTTGGCCCTAATCACAATTATGTAACTTGAAGAATAAGCCTTCCTGAATTCATTCATCCAACCAGTGTCTGCTAACTTGCTATGGTAGAGGGGAAAGCACAAATTATACTTAACAATGGCAAGCATCATGACAGAAGAATGTACAGAAGAAATAAGACACAGATGTTAGCATGGCATAATGAAGAAAGGCTTCAAGGTAATGAAGGTAATGTTTAAGGTGGGTTTTAATAAATGAGTAGGAATCAAGGATATTGAAAGTCTTCTCTAAGTAGAAGTTAAGCATGGGTGAAAGCAACAGAAAACCATTCCTTAGGATAGGAGAGTGGGGCATGCATAGTATAGGTAGGTAGGAGCCAAATGGTCAGAGGTCCAGGTTACTAAGTGCAGAAGTTTAAAAATTCTTCTATAAGCATTGTATGAGTAGAGAATTAGGAAACATGGGGCTTCTGAAGAGTTTAAGAAAACTAATAGGACCAATTTTAATTTTAGGAATATTCATAGCAAAATGCTAGTTAGAGGTTATCACGGACATTTAAGATCACTTGCATGGTATAGAGAGGAAAGGAGGAGATGAGAGATGTTAAGGATTTAAACACAGGGGGCTTGATTAATTATAGAGAAAACAAGGGATTTCCAGAAAAACATCTACTGCTCCTTTACTGACTACACTAAAGTCTTTCACTGTGTGGATTATAACAGGAAAATTCTTTAAGAGATGGGAATACCAACTTACCTGTCTCCTGAGAAACGTGTATGACAGTCAAAAAGTAACAGTTAGGATCTCACATGGAACAACTGGTTCAAAATTGGGAGAGGAGTATACCAAGGCTATATATTGTCACCCTGTTTATTTAACGTCTATGAAGATTACATCCTAAGAAATACCAAGCTGGATGACTCACAAGCTGCAGTCAAGACTGCCAGGAGAAATACTAACAACCTCAGATATGCAGATGATAAACACTCTAATAGCAGAAAATAAAAGAGGAACCAAAGAGCCTCTTGATGAGGGTGAAAGAAGACAGAGAATAAGTGGCTATTATGGCATCCGTTCCCATCACTTCATGGCAAATAGAAGGGCAAAAAGTGGAAATGGTGACAGACTTTATTTCCTTGGGCTCCAAAATTAGAGGAAAGTGACTGCAGTCATGAAATTAAAAAAAGCTTACTCCTTGGAAGAAAAGCTATGACAAACCGAGACAGTGTATTAAAAGGCAGAGACATCACCTTGCCTACAAATGGGCATGCATGAGTGCTAAGTAGCTTCAGTCCTGTCTGACTCCTTGCAATGCCTGCTAGTCTCCTCTGTCCATGCGATTCTCTAGGCAGGAATACTGGAGTGAGTTGCCATGCTCTCCTCCAGAGGATCTTCCCAACTCAGGGATCTGACTCACATCCCAGGACAGGAACGCCTGGCGTACTGCAGTAGATGCAGTTGCAAACATAGAGACGGAACAACAACAACAACAACAAGTGAAGAAGCTGTGAAAGAAGAGGAGTGATCTAGATGACTCCAAGATATCAGAACAGGTCATGGTTTCATTGATTAAGGTAGAGAATGCATGAGTGCATTCTTGATCACTGAGTCTATCAGATTCTTTGTGACCCCATGTATTATACCCTCCAGGCTCCTCTGCCCACGGAATTTTTCAAACGAGAATATTGGAGTGGGTTTGCAGGAGGCCATTTCCTCCTCCAGGGGATCTTTCTGATTTAGGGATTGAACCTATGTCTCCAGCATTGGCAGGTGGATTCTTTACCATTGAGCTACCCGAGAAGCCCAAGGTAGAGAGTACGGGAAAATAATTAGTTTTGAGAGGAAAGAAACGCATTATGTTCAATGTTGGGCATGCTGACTTTAAGGGCTCTGTGATATCCAGGCTGTTAAATGAGTATGGACTCTGATTTGGGAATTATTAGCATATCAACGTACTTGAAATAATAGTGTAGATGCAGTTACTTATGAATCTGTATGGGTGAGTTGACTGAGGAGAGCAGAGAGCTGAGGATAGAATTTTGGGGTGTTCATTTCCTAAATAAATATTTATCGCACAACCTTAATATGAAAATTCTTGTGCTTGGTACTGAGGAAATGATAGTGAAGCTGTAAAAAACTGACCTTGTACCTACCCTCTCTCCCTAACTTTCTTCTTTCCTTTCTCCCTCTCTTCCTCCCATCAACATATATTTATTAATCAGTTGATATATGTCAGACCCATACTGAAAGCATTAATTGCTCAGTCATGTCTGACTCTTTTTGACCCCATCGACTGTAGCCCACTAGGCTCCTCTGGTCCATGGAATTCTCCAGGCAAGAATACTGGAGTGGGTAGACATTCCCTTCTCCAGGGGATCTTCCTGACCCAGGGATCAAATCAAGGTCTTCCACACTGGAGGCAGATTCTTTACAGTCTGAAGGGGAAGGCAGATGTTTCCTTTCATTTGAGGAAGCCTAAACCCATACTAGAAGCTGATACTAACACTACAGGAACAAAAACATAACAAGGTTCCTGTCCTTGATGTGTTAATATTCTAATGGAGGAGAAATAAATCAGTAAACTGGTGAAATATATAAAATAGTTACAAAGTTTGATACATTCTAGAAAGAAATTAAAAAGGTGTTAAACAAAAACATAGTTCAGTTCAGTTCAGTTGCTCAGCCATGTCCGACTTTTTGTGATCCCATGAACCACAGTACACCAGGCCTCCCTGTCCATCACCAACTCCCGGAGTCCACCCAAACCCACATCCATTGTGTCAGTGTTGCCATCCAACCATCTCATCCTCTGTTGTCCCCTTCTCCTGCCCTCAATCTTTCCTAGTATCAGGGTCTTTTCAAATGGGTCAGCTCTCTGCATCAGGTGGCCACAGTATTGGAGTTTCAGCTTCAGCATCAGTCCCTCCAATGAACACCCAGGACTGATCNAAGTGGTCTGGTATTTCCATCTCTTTCAGATTTTTCCACAGTTTATTGTGATCCACACAGTCAAAGGCTTTGGCATAGTCAATAAAGCAGAAATAGATGTTTTTCTGGAACTCTCTTGCTTTTCCCATGATCCAGCAGATGTTGGCAATTTGATCTCTGATTTCTCTGCTTTTTCTAAAACCAGCTTGTACATTTGGAATTTCACAGTTCACACAGTAAGGTAGATCATTTCAGATAGCAGGGTTACAGAACACTTTTCTGAGAGTTATCATTTAAGCTCAGACTTGAAGGATGAGAAAAAGGTGCATATTAAATAGGATCAAAGAGGATTCAAACTAATGGCAAAAAAGCTAACACTAGAACGAATTTGACCTGGAGCAAGGGAATGAGGTGAAGATGAAGAGCAAAGCCAGATACAGTCCTTGTTTACATCCTAATAGAAGACATAGGCAGCAAGTCACTAATCATGCAACTAATTTCTTACATGACAATTATAGGAAGTAATATAAAAGGGAAAGCAAAAAACAGATGAGAACTGTCATTTGAGGATACAGAGAAGAACCAGCACCTAGGAAGGATACTGAGAAGACTTAGCATATAAAGTCTCATTGGAAACAGCAGAATGGTATCAAACCTGAGAAAGAGCATTTTAAGAAAGAAATCATGATCAACAAAGTCAGATGAGATGAAGAGTTTAAGGTAAGGATGAAATAATTTTTTGTGTCTTGGTCATTATGAAGGTTACTGAAATGTGTTAAAATAACCTCAGGTGAAAGTTGGTCAGAAGTCAAATTATAAAATGATGAGGAGTAAAGGGAAGTAATACATTAGAGATAACAGAATGAACTGCCAAACCAGAAAAGTGCATGGATTTCAGAGAATCTTAATTTTTTAAGACAATCTGGGATATGATACTTCTTTGAGGTAAGCAAACTAGTAGTGAGAGAAGTATTGCAGGAACATGAGGAAAAGGCAGACTAAAATGCTTTAGTAGGTAGAAGGCTGCAACACCTGAACAACAGATAGTCAGTCCATCAAGGAAATGAAACGGCGATCTATAGTAAAAGAAAATATTTGCAAACCACACCCCTGATAGGGGTTGATGTCCAAAATGGGGCTCCCCAGGTGGCACACTGGTAAAGTATCTGCCTGCCAATGCAGGAGACACAAGGGACTCTGGTTCGACTCCTGGGTAGGGAAGATCCCCTGGAGAAGGAAATGGTGACCCTCTCCAGTATTCTTGCCTGGAAGCTTCCGTGGACAGAGAAGCCTGGCAGGCTACAGTCTATGGCTTCGCAAAGAGTTGGACACAACTGAATGACTAAGCATGCAATGTCCAAAATATACACACACACAAAAAAACTCATGAAACTTAATAGCAAAAAAATAACAAAAATAACCTAATTTAAAATGGGCAAAGTGCCTGAATAAACATTTTTCCATGGGACATACACAAATGGCCACATGAAAAGGTGTTCAACTTTACTAACTACCAGGGAAATAAAAAATGCAACTCAAAACCACAATGAGATATTGCCTCACTCTGTTAGTATGTCTACTGTTTTAAAAAAGACGAGATAAATGCTGGTGTAGATGTGCAGAGAAGAGATCTTTGGTACATTGCTGGTGGAAATGTAAACTGGCACAGCCACTATGGAAAACAGTATGGAGGAGCCTCAAGAAGTTATAGTTAATAATTAACTGGTTTACAGTTGTAAAATGTTCCAGCAATTCCATTTCTGGGTATTTATCCAAAGGAAATTAAATGACCGTCTTGAGATATCTGTACCACCAGATCACCAAATCATTATTCACAACAGTCAAAGTATAGAAACAACATTAGTGTCTGTCAACAGACAAATGGATACAGAAGATGTGGCAAATACCTACAATGGAATATTATTCAGCCTTTAAAGAGAAGGAAATCCTGTCATGTGCCACAACGTGGATGAACCTGAAGGACAATATGCTACATGAAATAAGCCAAAGACTAATATGTCATGGTATTACTTATATGTGGAATCTTAAAAAAAGAAAGAAAGGAAAGTCAAACTCATATAACAGAGAGTAAAAAAGTGATTGCCAGGGTTTGGAGAGGTGGGGGAAATAAGAGGTTTATAAAAGGATACAAACTTTCCATTATGGGATGAATATATCTGAGGAGCTGAATTATAACAAGCTGACCATAGATGATAACACTGCATTATATAACTGAAATTAAATATGAGAGTAGAACCTAAAGGTAACAAAAATAAAATAATAAAATGGTAATTATGTGAGGTGACTAATGTGTTAGTTAACTTAATGGGATAATACTTTCCCAATGTATACACATAATAATTTTGCATACTTTAAATATTATACAATTTTATCTCTCAATTTTACCTCAGTAAAGCTGAGAAAAACAAAACAACAATAACAAAAACCAGTAAGGTAGACTATTCCTACATATATCACTTGAGTTTGTTGTATGGTGACCTTCTCTTCCATGATTTCTTCTTACTGAGTGTTGTGTGTGTATATGACTCTTGATACCTCATACCATGCTGTTTTCGTTTACTCGCTAAGTCCTGTCATACTCCTTTTTTACCTAATGAACTGCAGCCCACCAGGCTCCTCTGTCCATGGTATTTTCCAGGCAAGAGTATTGAAATGGGTTGCCATTTCCTTCTCAAACCTCATACTACACATTAGAACAAATTCTAACAGATCAAATAATTAAATGTAAGAAATGAAACCAGAAAAATTCTGGACAAAATACATGGAATAACTGTCCTATAAACTTGGAAAAGTAAAGTCTACAAACCATGGCATTAAACCAAGAAGCCATAAAAGAAAGCACCAGTAAATTCAACTGCATTTTAAAAGTCTGCATAGTAAAAACAAAAATCAAAGTTAAGTTAAATGATAAATTAGAGATGATAATTGCATTTTGAATTTCCCTATAGATCAACAAGAAAAAGACCAACAATCCAATAGAAAAAAATAACAGGCAAAGTATGAAATAGTTTATAGAAAAATGCTTCTTTTACACATGAATATATTCAACATAACTCAAAAGAAACCTAATTAAAGATACTCTGAGAAGCCCATCAGATTGGGAAAGTGTTAAATAACGCTGTGTTGGTAAAGTTGTAGAAAGTAGATACTAGTTAATGAAAATATAAAATGACAACATATCTACAGATAGCATTTGGGTGAAAGCATGGCTCAGTGGTAAAGAATCTGTCTGCCAATGCAGGAGACACAGGAGATGTATGGGTTCAATCCCTGGGTCAGGAAGATCCTCTGGAGGAGGAAATGGCAACACACTCTAGTATTCTTTCCTGGAAAGCAAAGAGGAGCCTGGCGGGCTACAGTCTATGAGTAGCAAAGAAAGAGTTGGATACAACTGAGTGAATAACAAACATATCAATCAAAATTTTTTTTTTAATTAAAAAGCAGTTATATGTGACTTCCATGAAGGTCTAGTGGTTAAGAATCCACCTTGCAACCTAAGGTACACTGGTTCTGTCCCTAGTCTGGGAACATCTCACATGTTGCCCATGCCCTGGGGCAACTGAGCCCATGTGCTACAACTAATGAGCCCCTGCCCTTGAGTCCATGAGCCACAACTACTGAGCCCACGCACCACAGCAGCTGAAGCCCATGCTCCACAAGAAGAAAAGTCACCACAGTGAGAAGCCTGTGTAACAATGAAGGCCCCACACAGTCAAAAATAAATAAATAAATAAAGTTGTTATAGTGAACATTAAAGTAACAAATAACTCAAAGTTTTTTGAAAGAAGTATGTCCCAAGAATCAAAGAGTCAGTCAAATGCAAAACACATTGGTAAATACTTCCCTGCTGCTGCTGCTGCTGCTGCTATAAGTCGCTTCAGTCGTGTCCGACTCTGTGCAACCCCATAGACGGCAGCCCACCAGACTCCCCTGTCCCTGGGATTCTCCAGGCAAGAACACTGAAGTGGGCTGCCGTTTCCTTCTCCAATGCATGAAAGTGAAAAGTGAAAGTGAAGTCGTTCAGTCATGTCCGACTTTTAGCGACCCCATGGACTGCAGCCTACCAGGTTCCTCCGCCCATGGAATTTTCCAGACAAGAGTACTGGAGTGGGGTGCCATTGCCTTCTCTGAAATACTTCCCACTTGTTTACAATTATTATAAAAAATTATCTGAGCAAAACCACTGGCATAATCATACAAAGTAACTTAGTAGAGACTCTCATGCCATAGTGGCACTTAAAAGATAGAGTCAGGCTAATGGGACTTTCCAATGGAATATATTTTAAAAGTGTTCCAATATAGTATTAATAAGCAAGGATTCTAATTTGAAATAAACAGGTGAGAGAAAAATTAGATAAAAAGTATCAGATCGCTTCAGGAACACCATGGGAATATAATTCATATCTGTAAGGTACATTTTTTACTTATGGATATTAAGGGCTTGATAAATGCTATTGTCTTATACAGCTAACAAAACCTGGAAGAGGTAGACAGTTACTAATCCCTTGGTTATAGGAATATTAAAAGTACCAAATTCTGTATCAAGCTCTTAATATCCACCTTTAAGTTTTTAGGGAGCCAGGCTTCCTGACTTCCCATTTCCCTCAAAAGACTACATCTTTGACACTCTTAACCTTCTGAACACTAATTCTAAATCTATTAATCAGGGATTTTTTCAAACTTTTATGGAACGTCTTTTATTCACTCAGTCTCTGAGAGAAGACAACATTGTTTTGCTGTCATGTACTTCACAAAGCTTCTAAACCTACAGACGTATCAGTCCATAACCTCTGAGTCTTAGACAGAGATGTCTAGTATGTATTAGAACAGTCAGAATATGTGAAAGGTAAGAATACTAGAGTACTAGCAATTCTTCCCATTAAGGAAGTGGCAGTTCCAGATCCCATCCTCCCAATCTACAGATCTGGATCAAATGCAGGGTATCAAACCCTCAGTTCCTAAGAGGCCTATGTCCCTCCTTCCATTTTTGTCTTGCGAAACCAAGAGGAAAGAAATATGCTGGTATGAAATATATCCAGCCTCACATCTAGGAATTTCTAAACCTTATGTTACAGCTGTTTTTTTAATATGATTAACTTTCATATAGACACTCTAAACAAGCAGCATTGAAAAAGTTTTTCATAGTGAATCTAAATTGTCTTTTATTATTATTCTATTATCAGCCCTCTTCCACTCTACTCTCCACCCCCTCACCTACCTCACTGTCCCATCGCCTCTCTCTCCCATTTTCTAACCATCTTTTTTCTGTCCACTGTTAACAGTGAAGGAAGCATTATTTGTTCAAACTGAGACAATATGGTTATCATACCTTGAATCAAAATCTCTAAGGATGTAAATGGCATAGTTTGGTTACTACGTAGGTGTTGCCAGTAAAGATCGTTCTCTCTGGACAAAAACAAGGAATTGCAATTGTAACTAAATTCCATCTTGGGTGGGTGCAGGGAGAGAAAAACTTCCCAGAGGCCTTTGAAGTAATGAAAAAGTATTCAAAATGGGGCTAGGTCCCATGAATTTAGCCAAGTATATCGTGCTTTAGGTTACTTCTTCCTAAGCTTCTAAGGAAGACTAGACCATTATGTTTAGCACTGTGTACTAAGGGCTTAGTGTGGTATTTAACACAAAATAGATATAAACAAAAATGATTCTGAAAAATAAATTAATGAAGGGATATTCCACACACCAGCGATGGTTCCTCTGAGTGGTGTTGTAGGATGTGGTGACTAGAAAATAGGAAAACAGAGATGTTACCAAGGGCATAAAAAATATAACATAATGCTTTGCCTATGGTCTTTTCAACATACTAGTCCCTTAAATACTAAACTGAAAATGAGTACAGTTGGGATAATTTTGAAAATGCTCACCTGAGTGTCTCAGTATACATTCCTGTTTCCAAATAAGGAACAAACTAACAAATAAAAAGAATCAGAACAAATTTTATTTCATATGTCCCCAAAAAAGAAAACAGAATTTGGCATACATGTTTCTTTTGGTATATTCATAAAGAAGCATCATAAAACAAGATAACTCCACTGGCTTCTTGATTACTTTTGAAAGACTCACTATAGATATGCAAAGATACCAGGTGACAGCCATATTTCTTATATTTTAGCCACAGAATTTTATACATTTTGTTTCAAATTCNGAAGTGGGCTGCCGTTTCCTTCTCCAATGCATGAAAGTGAAAAGTGAAAGTGAAGTCGTTCAGTCATGTCCGACTTTTAGCGACCCCATGGACTGCAGCCTACCAGGTTCCTCCGCCCATGGAATTTTCCAGACAAGAGTACTGGAGTGGGGTGCCATTGCCTTCTCTGAAATACTTCCCACTTGTTTACAATTATTATAAAAAATTATCTGAGCAAAACCACTGGCATAATCATACAAAGTAACTTAGTAGAGACTCTCATGCCATAGTGGCACTTAAAAGATAGAGTCAGGCTAATGGGACTTTCCAATGGAATATATTTTAAAAGTGTTCCAATATAGTATTAATAAGCAAGGATTCTAATTTGAAATAAACAGGTGAGAGAAAAATTAGATAAAAAGTATCAGATCGCTTCAGGAACACCATGGGAATATAATTCATATCTGTAAGGTACATTTTTTACTTATGGATATTAAGGGCTTGATAAATGCTATTGTCTTATACAGCTAACAAAACCTGGAAGAGGTAGACAGTTACTAATCCCTTGGTTATAGGAATATTAAAAGTACCAAATTCTGTATCAAGCTCTTAATATCCACCTTTAAGTTTTTAGGGAGCCAGGCTTCCTGACTTCCCATTTCCCTCAAAAGACTACATCTTTGACACTCTTAACCTTCTGAACACTAATTCTAAATCTATTAATCAGGGATTTTTTCAAACTTTTATGGAACGTCTTTTATTCACTCAGTCTCTGAGAGAAGACAACATTGTTTTGCTGTCATGTACTTCACAAAGCTTCTAAACCTACAGACGTATCAGTCCATAACCTCTGAGTCTTAGACAGAGATGTCTAGTATGTATTAGAACAGTCAGAATATGTGAAAGGTAAGAATACTAAAGTACTAGCAATTCTTCCCATTACGGAAGTGGCAGTTCCAGATCCCATCCTCCCAATCTACAGATCTGGATCAAATGCAGGGTATCAAACCCTCAGTTCCTAAGAGGCCTATGTCCCTCCTTCCATTTTTGTCTTGCGAAACCAAGAGGAAAGAAATATGCTGGTATGAAATATATCCAGCCTCACATCTAGGAATTTCTAAACCTTATGTTACAGCTGTTTTTTTAATATGATTAACTTTCATATAGACACTCTAAACAAGCAGCATTGAAAAAGTTTTTCATAGTGAATCTAAATTGTCTTTTATTATTATTCTATTATCAGCCCTCTTCCACTCTACTCTCCACCCCCTCACCTACCTCACTGTCCCATCGCCTCTCTCTCCCATTTTCTAACCATCTTTTTTCTGTCCACTGTTAACAGTGAAGGAAGCATTATTTGTTCAAACTGAGACAATATGGTTATCATACCTTGAATCAAAATCTCTAAGGATGTAAATGGCATAGTTTGGTTACTACGTAGGTGTTGCCAGTAAAGATCGTTCTCTCTGGACAAAAACAAGGAATTGCAATTATAACTAAATTCCATCTTGGGTGGGTGCAGGGAGAGAAAAACTTCCCAGAGGCCTTTGAAGTAATGAAAAAGTATTCAAAATGGGGCTAGGTCCCATGAATTTAGCCAAGTATATCATGCTTTAGGTTACTTCTTCCTAAGCTTCTAAGGAAGACTAGACCATTATGTTTAGCACTGTGTACTAAGGGCTTAGTGTGGTATTTAACACAAAATAGATATAAACAAAAATGATTCTGAAAAATAAATTAATGAAGGGATATTCCACACACCAGCGATGGTTCCTCTGAGTGGTGTTGTAGGATGTGGTGACTAGAAAATAGGAAAACAGAGATGTTACCAAGGGCATAAAAAATATAACATAATGCTTTCCTTATGGTCTCTTCAACATACTAGTCCCTTAAATACTAAACTGAAAATGAGTACAGTTGGGATAATTTTGAAAATGCTCACCTGAGTGTCTCAGTATACATTCCTGTTTCCAAATAAGGAACAAACTAACAAATAAAAAGAATCAGAACAAATTTTATTTCATATGTCCCCAAAAAAGAAAACAGAATTTGGCATACATGTTTCTTTTGGTATATTCATAAAGAAGCATCATAAAACAAGATAACTCCACTGGCTTCTTGATTACTTTTGAAAGACTCACTATAGATATGCAAAGATACCAGGTGACAGCCATATTTCTTATATTTTAGCCACAGAATTTTATACATTTTGTTTCAAATTCTTTTTCTTTACAGGAACTTCAACACTGTAAAAGAAATAATAATATAAGCAAAAGCTAATAAAGCTGTTACTGGGCATATTTCATTTTTAATCAATTATTTCATATTGGGAAACCTCTGATTTTTTATTGCTTTGCCCTTTGTGCTTCAGAATGAAGTAACTACTAAGCCATTTTCTGAAAGTAATCTGTTTAAATTTCTGTCTCCCTGACATAGTGAGGTGAAAAATATACTTACTCACTTAGGTATGCACAGTCCCTAGCAGGTTGCTGGTAAAAGGTAGACCTCAGTAAGTATTTACTAACTACTATAAATAAATGTAGGAAAAGTTTACAAAAGTAACCTTTCTTTAAAAATTGTTTAACCTGATATACATAATGTATGATCCATCTATTTTAAATATTAAAATAGAAAAATCACCTATAATTCCATTATCTTTACTATCAAAATTGGTGTATTTTTTGTATTTTTAAACCTCTTTTAACATGAAATTTATTTCCTTTTGTTTAGAAAAGTAATATACCATCATTAACATTCATTTTAAAACTACTAAAAAACAAAAGGAATTAAAAGGTTATAGTATTACCATTCAAACCCCATTCCTTATATAGATATACATAGTGTTTGCTTTGTACGGTCTGGATATGAAAGAATTTCTGTTGCAACTATTTAACTAAATAACATAAGCCCCCAAACACCACAGTTAAGATTCAATCACCAAACATATTGGGCTTCCCTGTGGCTCAGCTGGGAAAGAATCCGCAGGCAATTCAGGGGACCTGGGCTCAACCCCTGGGTTGGGAATACTCCCTGAAAAAGAGAATGACTACTCACTCCAGTATTTGGCCTGGAGAAGTCCAGGGACAGTATAGTCCAAGGGTCGCAAAAAGTCAGACACAATAGCTTTCATTCACCAAGCATATTACCTATGAAGAACTGCATAAAGTATACACTTTGCTGCTAGATCTTCAGTCCATAAATCACTATGTAAGTAACAGGTATTTATCACAATCCATAGCAGAAGGTTCAGATAATCAACACCCAGAGTTAATGCACAACCTGGGCCTAGAAAATGTGAGATAATAAACGCACACTTTCTTAATTTGCTGTTTGTGGGAACTTGTATGGCGGCACTATTAAAGTAATATACTAGGATAAAACTGATTCAAAGACTTTATTTATTTTTTTTTTCAGTTCTCTGTGGCTATAGCGATATTGTCTTCAGGCAGCATTTGCTATTACAGAGGCAGAAATATCTGAAGTCAGTTCACTTCACCCACGTAATTTGAGGAAACTTTTTCTCCTCATCTGAGTAATTATAAAATTATTTCCTTTGTGCTTATAACAAGAAATTTGCCAATATCAAGCTATATACTTTTCTCCCTCTTTCCTTCTCTCTATCCTTATTTCTTCCATTCATTTTTAAGAATGATTTCTTAAATTTCATGTTGGATTACTATTTCTATTTCAAATATTCTGATCTGCCATTCAAGAAATGTTTGTATTCAGGCACTTGCATTGTTTTTAGGTCCAAACTTTGCTCTGCCATATCTGTGGTTGTCTCACATTTCAAAATCCTTTATACATTTTCTTGATATTGTGGAGAATAAAAATCTCTCCTCCATCTTAGGAATTTACCTGCAGTGTCAGCAAGACTTTCAACTGCCAAATCTCTCTCTCTCTTTTAATTCTTAAATTGAATTTTGATGTTTCAGCAATCTTTATACCACCATGTTTTCATCTCACTGCCTTTGAACTTATACCATTTCCCTCTTATCTCAATCTTATCAGTTCAGTTCAGTCAGTCCCTTAGTCATGTCCGACTCTTTGTGGCCCCAAGACCTGCAGCATACCAGGCCTCCAGTCCATCACCAACTCCCGGAGTTTATGCAAACTCATGTCCATTGAGTCGGTGATGCCATCGAACCATCTCATCCTCTGTTGTCCCCTTCTCCTGCCTTCCATCTTTCCCAGTATCAGGGTCTTTTCAAATGAGTCAGTTCCTTGCATCAGGTGGCCAAAGTACTGGAGTTTCAGCTTCAGCATCAGTCCTTCCAATGAATATTCAGGACTGATTGCCTTTAGGATGGACTGGTTGGATCTCCTTGCTGTCCAAGGGACTCTCAAGAGTCTTCTCCAACACCACAGTTCAAAAACATCAATTTGTCGGTGCTCAGCTTTCTTTATGGTCTAACTCTCATATCCATACATGACTACTAGAAAAACCATGGCTTGGACTAGATGGACCATTGTTGGTAAAGTAATGTCTCTGCTTTCTAATATGCTGTTTAGGTTGGTCATAACTTTTGTTCCAAAGGGCAAGCATCTTTTAATTTCATGGCTGCAGTCAGCATCTTCAGTGAATTTGGAGCCCCCAAAATAAAGTCTGTTTCCCCATCTATTTGCCATGAACTGACAGGACCAGATGCCATGAATTTAGCTTTCTGAATGCTGGGTTTTAAGCCAATTTTTTCACTCTCCTCTTTCACTTTCATCAAGAAGCTTTTTAGTTTTTTCTTTCTTAGTTTTTAGCTTTCTACCATAAGGGCGGTATCATCTGCCTATCTGAGGTTACTGATATTTCTCCCGGCAATCTTGATTCCAGCTTGTGTTTCTTCCAGCCCAGCGTTTCTCATGATGTACTCTGCATAGAAGTTAAATAACCAGGGTGACAATATACAGCCTTGACGTGCTCCTTTGCCTATTTGGAACCAGTCTGTTGTTCTGTGTCCAGTTCTAACTGTTGCTTCCTGACCTGCATACAGATTTCTCAGGAGGCAAGGTCAGGTGGTCTGGTATTCCCATCTCTAGGAATTTTCCAGATTTTATTGTGATCCACCCAGTCAAAGGCTTTGGCATAGCCAATAAAGCACAAGTAGATATTTTTCTGGAACTCTCTTGCTTTTTCGATGGTCCAACAGATGTTGGCAATTTGATCTCTGGTTTCTCTGCCTTTTCTAAATCCAGCTTCAACATCTGGAAGTTCACAGTTCACCTACTGGTGAAGCCTGGCTTGGAGAATTTTGAGCATTACTTTANCAATGTAAGACACTAATAATAAGAAAAATTGAGGACAAGGAGCCAGGGAAGAAGTCTGTGGGAAATTTCTGTACTTCCTGATCAATTTTTCTATAAACCTAAAATTGTTTTAATAAATAAAGTCTATTAATTTTTAAAAGTATAGCCATGTCCTAAAAAAATACACTAGAGAAAAAAAACAACAAAATGAATGATCCTATGAAAACACAATTAACATAATTTTATCAGTATTGATCTTACAAAAGGCAAATAATCAGTACTATAAGTGAAAAAGAGTATAACCATAGATCATATAGGTATTAAAATGTAGGAATATTATGAAAATTTTATGCTGGTGAATTTAAAATTGTAGGTAAACTGAATGAATTTCTGGGAAAAAACAAACAAACACACAGTGAAAGTAGTAGAAAATCCGAACAATCCCACATCTGGAGAAACTGAATTAGAAACTCTCCTACAGGGAAATAAATATCCAGGTCCAGTTAAGTTAATCAGTGAATTCCTTGAAAATATTTTTTAAAGAAAAAAAAATGCCAATTCTATATAAAATCCTCCATAGTTTATCATTTGAAATCAATTAATATAATTGATTACATAACATGCATATATTTTACCACAATTAATTTAATTCACCACAATAATAAAGAGAAAGTATAATATGATTGTTTCAATATGCATAGGAAAAAAAACTGTGAAATAATACCTACTCAGGATGAAAATCTTTGGTAAATTAGGAATAGATGGGAACTTTCCTAATCTGTGAGAATAGCTATAGAAACCTATAGCAAACACCATACCTAGTGAGTGGAGAATTATAGAAAGCTCTTCCCCCTATCCCCATAAGATAGGGGAATGAAACAAAGATGCCCATTTTCTCCCAACCTATTCACCATTTTACTGAAAATCCTAAACAGTACAGTAAGTCAAGGAGAGCATAATAAAGCAGTAAGTCAAAGAAATAAAAGTATCACTACTTATGAATAACACAGCTCTGTATATAGAAAATCTAAAAGGATTTAATCTGCATCAGAAAGGTTAAGTGATATAGCAATGTTGCTGGATGCTAAGTTAATATCTAGAAACAACTGTGTATATACAGAGATAATAGTAATATTCTATTTCTTAGTCTGGATGGTGATTACATTGATGTATTCATCTTGTAAAAATCCATAGTTGTATACATCTTCTGATTAATGCACTTTTTTGGGTATATGTTAAAAATTATTTTATAATGTGTTTAATGAGTATAGATGTTAGTGTACAAGATGAAAAAGTTCTAGAGATGGGCTGCATGACAATGAGAATATATTTAATACTACTTAATTGTATACTTAAAGATAGTTGTGATGGTAAATTTTATGTATATTTCCCAATTAACAATTAAAATTGTTTAAAAATGATGAATGGCATTAAGAAATTAAAGATAGGTGAATCTGAATAACACACAGAAAAAATCTAAGTCAGAAACTTGTAGCCCACCATTAGAGACATTTTGCCTTCCTCCACTCTGCACTGAGCAAAACTGTTACAATGATAACAGATGGAACACTACATTATTATAGAATTCAAAATTCCTCAGTTTTAAGGTAGTAGTCATCATAAGATATATCACTGATTTAATAAGCTTATGGGAGGAAAAAAAACCCACTATAATTATACTTACCTGTATACATATCTGAAATATAAAAGTGTGTCTGCCTTACAATTGAGAAAATGTGGAATATCTATTAAAAATGAGAAAAGAAGGGTTGGTTTGTCTATCTCTGGAATGTAAACCCAATATCTCAAAGTAGGCCCATTCCTTAGTCTTAAGGGATCTTGACCACAAGAATATTTGTGATTATGATACAGAATCCAAAGAACATCATCATTATAGGGACTAAAATTTATTCCAGTGCTATTTTACTTACATATTTATTAAATAAACATGAACACACACTCTTTAGTAGGCTAATTACTGTGGATACAAGATTGTGAGGGTGGCCTCAGTCCCTGAAAGAAGTTGTTGTGTTGTGTTTTGTTTTGTTTCATTTTCTGCAATGAATCTGAGGTGGAATCATCCATTATCCATACTGGAATAACTAGATGAAATGATTATTAAGTGCACAAGTGTACATTTTCCATAAAGAAAAATCTACTCTGCTCCTTCAGTCAAGCTGTATGCCTGCTGGTTGCAAGGACTATACAAATGTTGTTATAGTTGATCGAAAGCTAGTTATTATGTTGGCCAAAGGGCCACTCTAACACATGAAGTGCGTTTGTACTCTTTGGATAGATTTAGTCTCCCAGGCACATGGCTTAGATAATGAATGTAGCTGGATTTTGGCCCCAATTGGCCAGTGACCTGGTCTTCTTCACAACTTACTCAATGATGTCCAGTCACTTGGCCTGGACATGCGTGTAAGCTCAGTCGCTCAGTCATGTTTCACTCTTTGTGACCCCATGGACTGTAACCTGCCAGGGGCCTTTATCCATGGAATTCTTCAGGCAAAAATACTGGAGTTGGTTGCCATTCCCTTCTCTGGGGGTCCTTCCTGACCCAGGGATCAAACCTGAGTCTCCTGCTTTGCAGGAGATTCTTTACCACCTGAGCCACCAGGGAAGCCCAGACAACACTGGCTTAGTGATAAAACACAGTTGCCTCCTTTGCTGGCATTTATGGTGATACCTGGACAGCAGACTCTCTTGCGTTAAGATTATGAGTGTGTAATGATATATCCTGGGAGACCAGGGTTCAATCCCTGAGTTGGGAAGTTTCCTGGAGAAAGAAATGGCAATCCACTCCAGTACTATTGCCTGGAAAATCCCATGGACAGCGGAGCCTGGTAGGCTACAGTCCATGGAATCACAAAGAGTCGGACACGACTGAGAAATCGTCTTCTTTAATGATATATCCTAATGAATTGGCAAATAAAGAGAGGCTTAAGAATGGACAGTGATGCATGTGACAAAGGAAATAGATATTATCTCTGCTCCACAGAAGAACAATACTTTGTTTTTAAATACATTTCAAACTATAATCCTTGAGATTACAGTTGGGGCATCTAAATGTTTGTCTTCAAAGAATGGTATAAGATGAAGAGAAAGAGGGGTTCAGGGCTTCAGGCATGGATATACACTCCTGCCAGAGAGGCATACTAATAAATTCTGCTACCTTTTCATGTCCAGGGTAGGTAACTATGACCTCTGAGATTTACATGTAATAAATTGACTTTTCTAAAAGGCTGTACACAGAAAGCCACTTTAAATTTGCAACGATTATTTACATTAAATAACTTATATCTTAAAATAAGAACAATGAGAGGAGTCCTCAATATTTTCTCATTCAAAAACAAAGGAAATTCACAGGGCTTTTTTTGGAATTGTAATGATTCTAAATTATTTCTGATTACGAAGAAAATGGTCTGCTACTTCAGTATCTATAATTACATTACAGTACAATGGAGAAAAGTCACTAATGGGTACCTCTGAGGTCAGGACTGAGACTGCAGCATTCAAATTTGTTTATTAATGAGCCCAGGATAGGGCTCTCCTAGGATGTCAAGATTTGTTAATAGAACAAAATCTGAAGTACTGTTGAAACCTTAAACAATGACACTACCTAAGAATATCACCCCAATGTACAGCCTCTGAAATAAGTAATGCTCTTTAAAATGCCTGGGCCATGTATGGAGGGAGAGAACTTAATCAGAGAAACTGCCACTTTTTCATCATTGGCAAGAGGAAAATGGGATATATACGACACTGAGAAAAATTGCTGCAAATATATGTGCACTTTTGGTCACTGCTTTTTGATGAAGAAAATATTGTGCATAATAACTCAAGAATGTATTTAACATAAATTATATTTGCATGAATTATGTTTATTCATATGGTCAGATACATAATGGCTTGCTTGATAAATGGCTGATTAGTCTTATAATCAGCCCAAGAGAGACCTGCTTCAAAAATCTCTCTCCTGAAGGCATCTGACTTTCTAGATATTTTGTGTTTTGTCTTTAAACACTGAAACGTTGCTAGATTTGAGCCCCAGTTTATTCCCAGCTTCAAGTCTGCAATCGGGGCACTGATTCCTCCAGATTCCTGCATCTGGGATGTCTAGAAATACCGGACAATAACTCACCACAAACCTCAGAGTTCCTAGAAGTACAACTGAGTGGGCAATGAAGCACCACTCCAAGAAAAGGGGGATTTCATAAAGAGAAAGCATTTCAGGGGAATCATTACTTCTTTCTTTAATAATATGAGAAACTAATATTTTCATAATATGAAGAGAAATAATGACTGCAGAAGTCAGCAGTTTTAATCACTGTGTTTTGATCATGAGATGACGCCCTCTCCCTGAGAGTTCATGAGACGTTCAGAAGTGGAAAATGTCTTCAACGTTAAGGAAGAAAAAAAGATGAAATATTCTTCTATTGTTAGGTAGTCTCATATGGCAAAACTGGCCTTATTTTTTCACTTCATGCCTTACTTCAGTAACAGTCTGTATTCTTCTAACTCCTTCCTCAGACTGACCTGAATTGTCACATATTCTGGGACGTCTCCCCTGATCTGTAGTCCTCTTATAGACCCTTGCATTCTGATCATTGATTACACTGTATTGTAATGATCAGGCTATCTGTCAGACTCTACACTTTCCTTTTGGCTTTCCATATTCTGACTTGGATATTAGCCCTATGGGGCGTTTCTTTTCTTGCAAGGCTAAGCAGAATACCTACTCCTGATTTGACATTCACTAATAGTGAATGAAAGAATGAAGTCCTTACAAAGCAATTCAACTCTATTATATAACAACATAAAATATCTCTAGCCATTGATATTTGGCATATTGATATTTCCCAGGTGGCACTAGTGGCAAAGAAACCTCCTGCCAATGCAGGAGACATAAGAGATTTGGTTTCCATCCCTATGCTGGGCATGGCAGCCCACTTCAGTATTCTTGCCTGGACATTCCCAAAGACAGAGGAGCCTGGAACACTACAGTTCATGGGGTTGCAAAGAGTCGGACACAACTGAAGTGACTTAGCACACACATGCGTGAACCTTCTGATACTTGGTATCACTTCAATTCAGTTCAGTCGCTCAGTCGTGTCTGACTCTTTGCAACCCCATGAATCACAGCATGCCAGGCCTCCCTGTCCTTCACCAACTCCCAGAGTTCACTCAAACTCATGTCCATCCAGTCAGTGATGCCATCTAGCCATCTCATTCCTCTCCTCCTGCCCCCAGTTCCTCCCAGCATCAGGGTCTTTTCCAATGAGTCAACTCTTCTCATGAGGTAGCCAATACTGGGTATCAAATATGGTTCTTGCTCTTGGTTCTAAACTCCTTTCTGGAAAGGAACTAAATCAGATTATAAAAAATGAATCTTCAGGGCTTTTAGGTGGAAAGTTTTGAGATCAGTATTATTTCAATGAACCCATAGATCTGTGTTCAGGTACATGTTTAGAACTATTCTCTTTCTGTTCACATAATGAAAAGGGTTTGTGGGTCCAAGAAAACAGAAAAATTAATATACAGATATAGTGGTTAATTACAGTATAGAAAGTTAATATTGCAAAGCCTGAATAAGTGAGTGTTATAATTAACTTAGAGAAATTAAAACAGCATAGGATTTTCACTTTTATCTCATTACTAGGCAAGAATGACCAATTAGGGCAAGTACTATACAATCAATTTTATGAAATATAAGGGTGCCTATTCCTTATTCTGACTGTTTCTTCATAAGTTCATTATGTTATAAATAATATACACTTTTTTTTGCAAAGATGAACTGAGTTTTAAAGGTTGAAGTACTGTATTTGAAATCACTTTTTAAAATAAAATGTATATGAGGGTACAATGTCTGCCACTTCTTGATTTTGATTTTTACTTGTTCTGCAAGTGGTTTACAAGTTTACCTGATTTTATATATTCAGATACATATAATCGGAATTTAATTCTAGTTGCTGGCATTTAAAAACTAACTAAAACATCAGCTCAGTCTTTAGCGTTTCACAGGAGTTGTACCCAAACAGAAGATGTCAATACTGTGATTTATTTCAACATATGGGGCTTCCCAGGTGGCTTAGATGGTAAAGAATCTGCTTGCATTGCAAGAGACCTGGGTTCAATCCCTGGGTCAGGAAGATCCCCTGTAGAAGGGGTATATTCCCTGAAGGAGGCAAACTACTCCAGTACTCTTGTCTGGATAATTCCATGGACAGAGGAGCCTGGCAGGCTACAGACCATGGGGTCGCACAGAGTCACTGAGTGGTTATCACTTTCACTTTGATGCACATTCTTATGAATAACAGACTTTGCTTAAATACCTGCCACCTTTTAGAGGCTTTCAGTGAAACACTGGAAGCAAAATTTTTGCTCCCCAGTGCTGTGTTTTAAATAACTCCATTATTAGAATTGGCTCTCACTTGTTCCTGCTGACTCAGACGGTGAAAATTCTGCCTGCAATGCCAGAGACTTGGGTTCAATCCTGGGGTCACAAAGATCCTCTAGAGAAGGAAATGGCAATCCACTACAGTATTCTTGCCTGGAAAATCCCATGGACAGAGGAGCCTGGCAGGCTACAGCCTGTGGGTTCACACAGAGTCATACTCAGCTGAGTGACTTGACTTTCTTTCTCACTTACTAGTCTGTTTTTGCAAACTTCTAGTTTATTTAGTTTATCTTACTCATTTGCTTTATGTATAGATTTTGTAACAATGAAAGAGCTTCAACGTGAGAATACTCAACACAATATCTTTCCCTGCTCAACAATACACTCTGTCTGCATCTATTTGCTATGCTTGGTAGAAATAAAGCACTGATCAGGTAGCTGAGAAAAATGTGCAAAACTACCAACTGTGATTGACAGCTTGATTACGTTGAGGATGGGAGTGAGGGTGAAATCAGTAGCCCAATTCAGATGATCTGCCGAAATGGCACAACCCATTAACCTCACAGGATACCTAGTAAACTTAATAGGTAGACTTGCATTTTTTCTTAAAGGAGTTTGCATTCTATAAACTTCAGTATATAAAGGAATATGTAGAATTTATATGAATATTGTAATAACTGATTATTGAAGAATGCATGCTAATATATATGGATAAACAGGCTACATTTTTATATATAACAACAACTCAATTATGTTATCATTTGCTTTTGAAATAGGTATATATTTATATCTTCAGTTTTTCATTTATTTCATAAAATAAATCCTTTGAACTTTACCTAATAGTAATGTCTACAAGGTAGATATGAAAAATTTTTTAAGATATATTATGTTAAAATCTTCATAATATTTAAATAAATATTTCATCAATGTGCAATAAGTCAATTAATATATATTTAGTGTCTACACTTTTATAGCATAATATAATTAATAGTAGTAGCAGTTCAGTCACTCACATGTCTGACTCTGTTACCCCATGGACTGCAGCACGCCAGGCTTCCCTGTCCATCACCAACTCCCTGAGCTTATTCAAACTCATGTCCATCAAGTCAGTGATGCCATCCAACCATCTTATCCTCTACCGTCCCCTTCTCCTCCTGCCTTCAATCTTTCCCAGCATCAGGGTCCTTTCAAATGAGTCAGTTCTTCACATCAGGTGACCAAAGTATTGGAGCTTCAGCTTCAGCATCAGTCCTTCCAATGAATATTCAGGACTGATTTCCTTTAGGATGGACTGATTGGATCTCCTTGCAGTCCAAGGGACTCTCAAGAGTCTTTTCCAACACCACAGTTTAAAAGCATCATTTCTTCAGCTGAGCTATGCTTCAATTCTTCAGCCTTTTTATAGTCTAATTCTCACATCCATACATGACTATTGAAAAAACCACAGCTTTGACAAGATGGACCTTTGTTGGCAAAAGAATGTCTCTGCTTTTTAATATTCTGTCTAGGTTGGTCATAGCTTTTCTTCCAAGGAGCAAACGTCTTTCAATTTCATGGCTGCAGTAACCATCTGCAGTGATTTTAGAGCACCCAAAAATAAAGTCTGTCACTGTTTCCACTGTTTCCCCATATATTTGCCATGAAGTGATGAGACCAGATGCCACGATCTTAGTTTTCTGAATATTGAGTTTTAAGCAAACTTTTTCACTTAAATCAAGAGGCACTTTAGTTCTTCTTCGCTTTCTACCATAAGGGTGGTGTCATCTGCAAATCTGAGGTTATTGATATTTCTCCCGGCAATCTTGATTCCAGCTTGTGCTTCATCTATTCTGGCATTTTACATGATGTACTCTGCATATAAGTTAAATAAGCAGGGTGACAACATATAGCCTTGAAACACTCCTTTTCCTATCTGTAACCAGTCTGTTGTTCCATATCAGGTTCTAACTGTCATTTCTTGACCTGCATACAGATTTCTTAGGAGGCAGGTCTGGTAGTCTGGTATTCCCATCTCTTTAAGAATTTTCCACAGTTTATTGTGATCCACACAGTCAAAGGCTTTGGCATAGTCAATAAAGTAGATGTTTTTCTGGAACTCTCTTGCTTTTTCGATGATTCAACAGATATTGTCATTTTGATCTCTGGTTTCTCTGCCTTTTCTAAATCCAGCTTCAATATCTGGAAGTTCACAGTTCACCTACTGGTGAAGCCTGGCTTGGAGAATTTTGAGCATTACTTTGCTAGCATGTGAGAGGACTGCAATTGTGTGGTAGTCTGAGCATTCTTTTGCATTATCTTTCTTTGGGATTGGAATGAAAACTGACCTTTTCCAGTCCTGTGGCCACTTTTGAGTTTTCCAAATTTGCTGGCATATTGACTGAAGCACTTTCACAGCATCATCTTTGAGGATTTGAAATAGCTCAACTGGAATTCCATCACCTCCACTAGCTTTGTTCGTAGTGATGCTTCCTAAGGCCCACTTGACTTTGCAGTCCAAGATGTCTGTCTCTATGTGAGAGTGATCACACCATCGTGATTATCTAGGTCATAAATATCTTTTTTGTATAGCTCTTCTGTGTATTCTCACCACCTCTTAATATCTTCTGCTTCTGTTAGGTCCATACCATTTCTGTCCTTTATTGTGCCCATCTCTGCATGAAAAGTTCCCTTGGCTCTCATATTCTTGAAGAGATCTCTAGTCTTTCCCATTCTTTTATTTCCTCTCTTTCTTTGCATTCGTTACTGAGGAAGGCTTTCTTATCTCTCCTCGCTATTCTTTGGAGCTCTGCATTTAATTGGGTATATTTTTCCATTTCTCCTTTGCCTTTATCTCATCTTCTTTTCTCAGCTATTTGTAAGGCCTCCTCAGGCCATTTTGCCTTTTTGCATTTCTTTTTTCTTGAGGATGGTCTTGATCAGTGCCTCCTGTACATAATGTTACACATCTCCATCTACAGTTCTTCAGTCACTCTATCAGATCTTCCTTTGAATCTATTTGTCACTTCCACTGTATAATCACAAGGGATTTGATTTAGGTCATATCTGAATGGTCTTCCCTTGTGGCTCAGCTGGTAAAGAATTTGCCTGCAATGCAGGAAACCTGGGTTCAATCCTTGGGTTGGGAAGATCCCCTGGAGAAGAGAAAGGCTACCCACTCCAGTATTCAGGCCTGGAGAATTCCATGGGCTCTATAGTCCATGGGATAGCAAAGAGTCAGACACGACTGAGCAACTTTCACTTTCACTGAATGGTGTAGTGATTTTCCCTACTTTCTTCAATTTAAGGTTATGTTTGGAAATAAGGAGCTCATGATCTGAGCCACAGTCAGCTCCTGGTCTTATTTTTGCCAGCCTTATAGAGCTTCTCCATCTTTGGATGCAAAGAATATAATCAATCTGATTTCGGTATTGAGCATCTTGTGATGTCCTCATGTTGTCGTCTGTTGTGTTGATAGATGATGGTGTCTGCTTTACTGATATAATTAATAAAGGATAGACTATTTGCATTGTAAGCTACTTCACTGCAATCTAGTGCATTTGATTGCTAGCTAAATTCTGTTTAAATTCCAGTAATTAAATATGATATCTTGTGGTTTATAATAGCTTCTCCAAAAAATTAGTTATAGGAAACTTGAACGAGAAGGGATCTGAGGCCAAGTGAATTTGAGAAATGATTTATATGCAAAGATTCAAAATGCATTTTGTCACATGATTGGCTTATCTGGAAACATACAGATAGTCTGTAAACAGGAAAAAATAACTCTCTGAATAGTCAATAAAATGCAAATTAAAACAATGATTAGGAATTAGCTTTGACTGATCACATTAAGGAAGACAAAAAAAGATATTCTTCAACACTGGCAAAGAAAGGGGGAAATGTTCATGCCCATATATAGAATGGGCAAGCTAGGTTCATTGTTCTTTACATTGGCAGTAACTTTTTGGCTGGGGGTATGTACCAAAAATATGTTCACATTTTGTGCTAGTAATTCTTTCATGAATGAAATCTAAGTAAATAAAGGATGTCAATCTACACACACATGCAGTCTAAGAAGCTGAATTTTTTTCTGGCCTTTTTTAGATATATGCATATCTATAAATCTATAATTTTTGTTTTTATTTATTTTTTAAAAAATAAATTTTTAAAAAGATATGCAAAAGTTTTGTGAAAAAAAAGTTTGAAATTATTTACCATAAAATTGCATAGCAAACTTTAAAGTCTCTAAAAATATCTGGAAATAAAACAAAGCAGGAACTAGTCAGCTTTATGTTTTTTAACAGTCAATATTCTGAACTTATAGAATTTCTTGATATAGAATCTATTGAACTGGACAAAGGTATTTATAACTCAGTGATCATAATCAAAGACAAATAATACAGACACAGATGACCCTAAAATGTTTTATCATTCAGTCCACAAAGCTGAACTCCATGTCTCAATTTGTTGCAAGGAAAGATGAGAGCTAACTCATTATTTGAAGAAACCACTTGAAGTGAATGGACATTTGCAGAAATATCAAGCTGATGTCAAAAGATGCCAATTTTTAACATAATAGATGCTGCATTACTTTCATCTTCTCAGATATGTTACTTGTACTTCTATTATTATAATATCCATTGTTCTAAGACAACATATCCTTAAATGTAGGATCCTTAATAGTCCAAAGAGACAGGTTAAAAGTAGTTACAGACTATTATTACCACTACTTGAAAGTAAATCTAGAGAAGAAAGACTAATCAAGAAGGAGGGCAATATTTACAGATTTGGATTAAAACAGATCAGTAAAGAAAATAGGACCTGATAGTTTCAACAGAAATGAGGAGTGATGCTATCTCATGAGAGGTGAAGTGGGGAATGTAAATTAGGAACAACCATTTGCATCTGCTTAAATGAAATAAAAAAGCCTTCCTAAAAAAAAAAAAAAAAAAAAAAAACCTATGTTAGAGGAAACTCCTATTTTTTATGGCATTATTTCATTTAAATTGTATGTTATCTCATTTTAAGTGAAACAATCAGTTCAACAACAGATTATTCCAGTGGTCTAGATAAGCACATATCTAAATATGAATTTCAAATAATAAAGTAAAAATATTACTGATAGGAATAATACAAATAAAACTTAGTTTTAGAATTACATATATAATAAAAGCCATGTCTCTAAATAATTTCTCCACCAAGAATGCCACATAAAAGTAAAATTGCTACTTCATGTGATCATAATTCCAACTTAGAAAAGACTGGTTGAATCTCCTTGCAGTCCAAGGGACTCTCAAGTGTCTTTTCCAACACCACCGTTCAAAAGCATCAATTCTTTGGTGTTCAACCTTCTTTATGGTCTAACTCTCACATCCATATATGGCAACTGGAAAAACCATAGCTTTGACAAGATGGACCTTTGATGGCAAAGTAATGTCTGCTTTTTTTTCTGAAAAAAATAAAAGTAAATAAATAATCTAAAAAACAAGCAAAATTTGTGTTCTAAAAGAGATTTTACAAATCTGTAAGCCAGAGTGCACTCTCCTCTTTAGATAGGGGAATGAAGCCTCGGAGTCCAGGAGAAGGCATTTTGTAACACTGACATGTACATAGTAGGTGATAATGAAAATGCACTGCCAATATGTATTATACCATTAATATAAATGCAGTTCAGTTCAGTTTAGTTCAGTTGCTCAGTTGTGTCCGACTCTTTGTGACCCCATTAACTGCAGCACACCAGGCNTGATGGCAATTTGATCTCTAGTTTTTCTGCCTTTTCTAAAACCAGCTTGAACATCTGGAAATTCATGGTTCACATACTGCTGAAGCCTGGCTTGGAAAATTTTGAGCATTACTTTACTAGCATGTGAGATGAGTGCAACTGTGCAGTAATTTGAGCATTCTTTGGCATTTTCTTTCTTTCGGATTGGAATGAAAACTGATGTTTTCCAATCCTGTGGCCAATGCTGAGTTTTCCAAATTTACTGGCATATTGACTGCAGCACTTTCAAAGCATCATCTTTCAGGATTTGAAATAGCTCAACTGGAATTCCGTCACCTCTACTAGCTTTGTTCATAGAGATGCTTTCTAAGGCCCACTTGACTTCACATTCAAGGATGTCTGGCTCTCAGTGAGTGATCACACCATCGTGATTATCTGGGTCGTGAAGATTTTTTGTACAGTTCTGTGTATTCTTGCCACCTCTTCTTAATATCTTCTGCTTCTGTTAGGTCCAGACCATTTCTGTCCTTTATCAAGCCCATCTTTGCATGAAATGTTCCNGATGTCTGGCTCTCAGTGAGTGATCACACCATCGTGATTATCTGGGTCGTGAAGATTTTTTGTACAGTTCTGTGTATTCTTGCCACCTCTTCTTAATATCTTCTGCTTCTGTTAGGTCCAGACCATTTCTGTCCTTTATCAAGCCCATCTTTGCATGAAATGTTCCTTTGGTATCTCTAATTTTCTTGAAGAGATCTCTAGTCTTTCCCATTTTGATGTTTTCCTCTATTTCTTTTTTTTTAATTTATTTATTCTAATAGGAGGCTAATTACTTACAATATTGTTTTGGTTTTGCCATACATCAACATGAATCCGCCATGGGTAAACACATGTTCCCCATCCTTATTTCCCCTCCCTCCTCCCTCCCTCCCTGTACCATACCTCTGGGTCATCCCAGTGCACCAGCCCCAAGCATTCAGTATCATGCATCAAACCTGGACTGGCAATTAGTTTCTTATATGATATTATACATGTTTTAATGCTATTCTCCCAAATCATCCCACCCTCTCCCTCTCCCTCAGAGTCAAAAAGACTGTTCTATACATCTGTGTCTCTTTTGCTGTCTCATATAGAGGGTTATTGTTACCATCTTTCTAAATTCCATATACATGCGTTAGTATACTATGTTGGTATTTTTCTTTCTCGCTTACTTCACTTTGTACAATAGGCTCCATTTTCATCCACCTCATTAGAACTGATTCAAATGTATTCTTTNCTATTTGTAAGGCCTCCTCAGACAGGCATTTTGCTTTTTTGCATTTCTTTTCCATGGGGATGGTCTTGATTCCTGTCTCCTGTATAATGTCACTACTACATACAAAATAGATAATCAGCAAGGACCTACTGTATAGCACAATGAACTGTCCTCAATATTCTGTAATAACCTATATGGGAAAAGAATCTGAAAAATAATGGATATATATATGTGTATGTATAACTAAATAACTTGGCTGTATACTTGAAAGTAACACAATATTGTAAATCGGCTATGCACGTGTGCTCAGTCATGTTTCAGTCATTTCCTATATAAAATAAAAAATTAAAAATAATAAAATAAACGATTGACTTCTGTTTAGTATAACAGGCTAAGCACCCAAGTCTAGCTTCCTTCTCTACCTTTGTTTCAAAAATTACATCAGGGCTGGGAAAGTAAAATAAAAGGTGTCAGCCTAGGACCAGAAAGTTTAAGAAATCGGATATAAAGTGAGCAGCGGAAAGGTCTGCATTGACAAACCAAAGAATATGGGAAAATGCAGCCCCAAATGCCAGTAGTAAACTGTTACTTCCCACAGAATACAAAGGGCAAAGGTGGGCCATGGTACAATCATCAGGGGAATTAATTAAAATCTACCACTGAGAATGGACAGGCCTGTGAAACACCTATTCCTCTCACACCCTCTCCAAGTCACAGAGCAAAACTTCTCACAGAAATGGCTTTTGCCCTCAGGATAAAGTCTGAGAAATGCATTATCAGTCTAAGAAAACAAACTGTCTGGAGAAAACACCAGTATGGTTGTAGGAATGCCAAAGGTAGGTAGGCAGAGCAGAGCTGAGAGTTAACTCTGAGACTCAATTACAGACTTGAAAGTGAAGAAGGCCATGCTAAAGGAACAGCAGCAACTATGGTGGCAATAAGGTGAAGACTTGAAAGTGAAGTCTGCCTTTCAACACATTACTGATGATCAAGGGAAAAGTCTATTGTTGAAAGAAATCGACACAACGGGGCAGAAAATTTAAGATATTTAAGTGTATTATTTAAGTAATAAAGATAACCACTAGAAGAACTCAAAATAATAGTAGAAATAGACTCTAGGTTCATACGCCTCACTACAACTGACATATGCTTGAAAATCTTTCTAATGACAAATCTAAAGCAGTAACCACCTACTTATTTACTGTCCGTTGCTCTAGAAAAACAATTCCCTTCACATTCCAAAAAGCAACAGTTGGGAAAATATGAATGGTAAGTTTCTTGAGGGCAGAGAGTATCTCATGTTCCATTTTCAAGACAGCCCAAAACATAGAAACTAGAAAAGGTGTTTTCTATACATACTTTTTATAAAAGTTTCTATATACACTTTTTAAATGTTGTCCAGGCACTGTTTAATTTTTTAAGGTATTTTTAAAAGGCTAATTCAACTATGGGACTAAGAGGTGGTTAAAAACTGAAAGGCATTAAAACAAACATTAAAGACATTTAAAAATGAAGATTAGAACATCAAAACATCAATAAGATACTAAAAGTGACACATTATTTTCTCATATTCACCTGAAAACCCAGCAGTTGATCTGAACTTGGAGAACTGTATGAACCTAGTGAGAGAATGGTATCCTCATCTTATACGGGTATAGAAAACACTTCCATATTTCTACCCTTGCTTATTTCTTTCTCAAGTATTTTATTTACACATTGTTGAAAATAATGGCAACATAAATCAGTATAACCTAAGTTGAATTAATCACAGTTTTCCAATTTTAAGAATTACTATGCTTATGTTTTTAAAGTTGGTCCATCACATAACTATAGCTGGAATTTAGTAGTAACTCAACACCTAAAATTTTAAATTAATTAAATAAGGAGTACCTACCAAACTTAGCATTTAAACAGTAATAGCTTGAAAGGTTTTAAAAATACTTACATTAGTAGTACTTTGTTAGTAAAACTGCCTTTACTAGTACAAACTGTGATTTATAAATGCATTGCAATAGTAACAAATTTTATACTAATTCAAGCACAATTATTTATGGTAAGCAATAGACTGTTAAAATATACTTAAGCATTAAATAGAAGAATAAGCATATGAACTATTGCTTGAAATCTTGACATCTTGAAATATTTCAAATGACTGTTCTGGGGAAAGCTTCCTAAAAAACTCTCATTTAGGATGAAAATATCTCTCATCTGCTAATCAAATATATATAGTACCATTACATAATTAAGAAGAAAAATAATTTGATATATACATAACAACTTTATTTAAAACATTAAATAAAATAAAAAAGTCATTAACCAGTAACACTGACAAGTCACTATTAAATGTATTATAAGATGCAAATATTTTTAAAATATATGTGCATATTTAATAAATGAATTGAAGTCATCAAGCATTAAGTATCATTTAATTTAACAAATGATAATAAGGTATTTATAAATGCAGACTTGGTAAAAAAAAGTAAACATCACCAAAATTACTTCCAGTAACTTGTACTATATAGTAAACCTTTTCTCTCCCTACATTCCATAATTTTTTTTTCTATTTTTGAAATACAGCACATATTACAGACTAAGAGACAGAAAATATTTTTTAACATCATATTATCAGTAGGCTTTCTTAAGTTCAACCATCATACATAAGTTGATATTCATGAGTTCCCAGGTAAAAAATTGAGCCAAAGAAGTTAGTTGTATTTTGTAGCCAAAACTCCAATA
Source organism: Neotragus moschatus (assembly GCA_006410615.1). NCBI lineage: Eukaryota > Metazoa > Chordata > Mammalia > Artiodactyla > Bovidae > Neotragus > Neotragus moschatus. The sequence continues at coordinate 737,329 of SJYA01000699.1, read as the reverse complement.
ATAATATATTTCTGAAACTATCTTACTGTTAAATCTATTTTACTCAAAACAACTGGTTGGTGAAGACACAGTTTTGTGCTTCACACACACAACAAAACAGCCAAATAAATNATAAGTTGATATTCATGAGTTCCCAGGTAAAAAATTGAGCCAAAGAAGTTAGTTGTATTTTGTAGCCAAAACTCCAATAATAATATATTTCTGAAACTATCTTACTGTTAAATCTATTTTACTCAAAACAACTGGTTGGTGAAGACACAGTTTTGTGCTTCACACACACAACAAAACAGCCAAATAAATAGCTGCTGCTGCTGCTGCTGCTAAGTCGCTTCAGTCGTGTCCGACTCTATGCGACCCCATAGACGGCAGCCTGCCAGGCTTCCCCGTCCCTGGGATTCTCCAGGCAAGAATACTGGAGGGGTTGCCATTTCCTTCTCCAGTGTATGAAAGTGAAAAGTGAAAGTGAAGTCGCTTAGTCGTGTCCGACTCTTAGTGACCCCATGGACTGCGGCCTACCAGGCTCCTCCATCCATGGGATTTTCTAGGCAAGAGTACTGGAGTGGGGTGCCATTGCCTTCTCCAAATAAATAGCTAAAACTATGCTAAGTATATTCAATACAGCATAAACTGGGGCAGGACCTAAGATTCTGTATTTCTAACAGATTTCCCAGTGATGCTATTTGCCCAAGGAACATACTGCGTAGGGAGGTTCTAGATTAAATGTTTCCTAATTGTGAGTAGGGCTTCCCAGGTGGTGCTAGTGGTAAAGAACCTGCCTACCAATGTAGGAGACTTACGAGATGCAGATTTGATCCCTGGGATGGGAAGGCACCCTGAAGGAGAGCATGGCAATCCACTCCAGTATTCTTGCCTGGAGAATCCCAAGGACAGAGGAGCCTGGAGGGCTATAGTCCATGAGGTCTCAAAGATTAGCACACAGCTGAATTGATTTAGCACACAGCACAATCATGACTAATCCTCTGAATCATCCAGAGCACTTTGTAGAAAAATACAGATTCTCTGACTTGCATTGAAAATACCAAATCTCCATGTGTGAGTGAGACCCAGAAAAATGTGGACTAGATGACTAAGTGTGGGAAACACAGATTTAAAGACTGTTAAAATTTAACAAAAACTTCATTCTTTAGTGTTTTACTATTTTCAACAATGTTTACATATTTCAGAAACTGTTCATGGTCAGTAAGAAAAAATTACCATTAGATGGCATATGGAGACTATCCTTTGCCATTATGTTTTCACTCCAAACTATACTTCCTTCCTGATTCTACAAAGAGATATTTAAATAAAATATTATGAATGAGAAAAGAAAAACAAAACGCCACAGAAACAAAACAAAGGCTATAACTCTAAAGTACCCAGTGTATGCCAGCCCCTCTGCTAGCTGCAATGTGTACACTCCTCACTGTGCTGCCTGGAAAAATGAAATGGTATTCCTCCAAAGTCATCACAATCTATCAAAGAAAAAGATGGAGCAGCTTTCCATCCCATAAATCTGCTCCCATTTATCTGTATGGTAAAAGTCTGCTACCATACAGATTTTTATGGTAGCAAGATAAAACTACTTTATCCAGGAGGTGACAAACTACAAGAATTATTCTATCCCAGAGAGCAGAGAAGAGGGAGAGACTTGAGTGGGTGACAGTATGGAGGTAGGAAATGCTGAGGCATATTTAGGGCAGAGTGAATATTTTCATTATTTTTGAGAGTCTGTTAAAAATAGAGAATAACAAGACACACGGTAGGAGAGGGAAATTTTAGAAAAACACGCTGATTAAAGAATGCCAAATAAGTGTTTTGACTGTCAAACAGAAGAGAAGATTTAACAAGACTAGAAGATTTAATGAGAGTCAAGTGTTGGTTCAAGATAAGGAAATGTAAACTAACTAAAGAAATATTGAGAGTTGCCAGAATTGGAAAAAAAAAATCAAAGTTTTGAGGGTATGAGTTGGAACAGTGCCCGGTGTTGCCATTCTTTTTGTATTCTTGTCTGAAGTGGGTGGAGACAGAAATCCTTAGTTTATAGGAAGTGGAAAAAGCTAAGTAAAGGTGTTCAAGACAGCTAAGATGTCTCAAATATTCAAGCACTCTTTTAACATGGGGGGTGGGACAGAATCTTTTTTAAAATAATGTTTGTAGTGGGGTTATAAATATATATTACAGGGCTTCCCTGGTGGCATAGTGGATGAGAATCTGCCTGCCAATGCAGGAGACTCTGGTTTGATTCCTGGTCTGTGAAGATTCCACATGCCGAGGAATTCCACACCCCAAGGCCAAAACTACCGAATCCGTGCTCTAGAGACCATGAGCCACAACTACAGAAGCCTGTGTGCCCTAGAGCTTGTGTTCTGCAACAGAAGTCGCTGCAATAGGAAGCCCGTGCACCTTGACAAATAGTAGCCCCTGCAGGCTGCAGTCAGAGAAAGCCTAAGCAAAGGAACAAAGACCAGCGCTGCTGCTGCTGCTGCTAAGTCGCTTCAGTCGTGTCCGACTCTGTGTGACCCCAGAGATGGCAGCCACCAGGCTCCCCCTTCCCTGGGATTCTTCAGGCAAGAACACTGCAGTGGGTTGCCATTTCCTTCTCCAATGCATGAAACTGAAAAGTGAAAGTGAAGTCGCTCAGCTGTGTCCGACTCTTCCTGACCCCATGGACTGCAGCCTACCAGGCTCCTCTGTCCACGGGATTTTCCAGGCAAGAGTACTGGAGTGGGTTGCCATTTATATATAAATAAATAAACACGTAAATAAATAAAGATTTTAAAAAGTAAAAAAACTACCAGAAAAATTCCACAGGTGGTGTGAAATAAAAGATTGATATTAGAGGCAGTTCAGTTCAGTTCAGTTCAGTCGCTCAGTCCTGTCCGACTCTTCGTGATCCCATGAATAGCAGCACACCAGGCCTCCCTGTCCATCACAAACTCCCGGAGTACACTCAGACCCACACCCATCGAGTCAGTGATGCCATCCAGCCATCTCATCCTCTGTCGTCCCCTTCTCCTCCTGCCCCCAATCCCTTCCAGCATCAGAGTCTTTCCCAATGAGTCAACTCTTCGCGTGAGGTGGCCAAAGTACTGGAGCTTCAGCTTTAGCATCATTCCCTCCAAAGAAATCCCAGGGCTGATCTCCTGCAGAATGGACTGGTTGGATCTCCTTGCAGTCCAAGGGACTCTCAAGAGTCTTCTCCAACACCACAGTTCAAAAGCATCAATTCTTCGGCGCTCAGCCTTCTTCACAATCCAACTCTCACATCCATACGTGACCACTGGAAAAACCATAGCCTTGACTAGACAGACCTTAGTCAGCAAAGTAGTATCTCTGCTTTTGAATATGCTGTCTAGGTTGGTCATAACTTTTCTTCCAAGGAGTAAGCATATTTTAATTTCATGACAGACCCAAATTTGGATGTTGGCTTACTCCTGTCTTCCCTGGTGGCTCAGACAGCAAAGCGTCTGCCTACAATACGAGAGACCCGGGTTGGATCCATGGGTCAGGAACATCCCCTGGAGAAGGAAATGGCAACCCACTCCAGTACGCTTGCCTGGAAAGTCCCATGGATGGAGGAGCCTGATAGGCTACAGTCCATGGGGTTGCAAAGAGTCACAGGACTGAGTGACTTCACTATGCTCAGTTTCCTCGAGAGGAAAAAATAGGTGTAAGTAGGCATAATAAAAGTTACAAGATTTTCTTGGCAGTTTAGTGGTTAACACTCCATGCTTTCCACTGCAGGGAGCACAGGTTCCATCCCTGGCTGGGAAACTAAGATCTCACATGCTGGCTATGGCACTGTCAGAAAAAAGCAAAAACAAACAAAAAAACAAATATCACAGCTGTTTTCTATATGGTAAGGAGTAGGCTTGTCTCATAAAACCTGACATATTTTATACCTTCACCAACACCCCAGTGATAGGCAAAACAGAAAAACATTTAAATTCAGTTTGCAGAGCAAATTTGTTTTGTATGGAATTAAGAAGTAAAAAAAAAAAGGGTTTCGTTTTCATTAAGTATGATATAGGCATTCTTCCATCAGAAGTCACAGAAGTTGGAGAGAACATACTTCCAATCATTTACCACTAATTTCTGAAACTTTACTATTTAAAACCCACTTTGTAAAGCAGAAAGATTTGCTGTTGGACATGGGCTTCAAGAGCAAGGCCTCTTTTGCAGTCTGTCTGTTGCGTCTGTCTTCCTTCCTTTCTTACTCCCTCCCTTCCTTCTTTCCTTCCTTATATTGTTTTCCTTTTACTTTAGTTTTGATTTTATGAACAGAAATGTTTTTTGGTTTAGGGAAATGTTACCCCCTCATATCTTTGTATCTATACAGCATATACTAAATTCAGGATTAAGCAGGGGCCCATATGTCTAAGAGCAATTTCAGTGGTTGGTTTACTGGGTTGCACTTAATATTTAAAACTGCCAATACAGTGAAAAAGAGACTATCATAATATTTATGCATATATTTCACTCAAGTTACATGTTCTCTTTTTACTTAAAAGGTTTTTCTAAAAAGTAAAGAGCTATATTTTATTAATTACCAAAAATTAATCAATTACATAAAAAGTTCAAAATCTTCAGGTATCTAAATGTTTCATAAAATAATTAATGGTCTTCAGATTTATATTAATCCACCTTAAACTTTAAAGAAGGAAAGAACACTCACATTGTGATTAAGTTTTTAGAGTCTCTTATAAGAAAATAGTTGCTAAGTTTTAACTCTAATGAGCAGCTATTCTTTTGGTTAAAAATATCATAAAGTATAACAGATATGGTGAGAGTAAAGCTGTGATAACTTGAAAATTTTAACAACCATGAATATACCCTTCCCTTCTTTCATATAGTTTGTCCAAGAAATAGGAATCTCTAAAAGATATCATGGCACTGTGGAAAAGGGACACAATGATGGTCACACGGCATAAACAGATTTAGTAAATAATATAAAGAGAGGTACTAAAATAGCTATGAGTTTACTCATCCTCAAATTTCTGTCCATTTCAGATGAAAGTGAATTTCTATTTCCTTTAAAGCTGTATTAACTCCATTCGTGCCCTTGAGGCCAGCACTCTCCCCCAATTATCTTTCAGACCTTGTTTGAACTCTATTCTTTTCCTTCTTGCTTTTTAAATCTTTTCATCTCCACTGCCACCTCTCCCCAAGACCTTTCCTCAATTCTACCCCCTCAAGCTCCCATCACATCATCTCCCTATTAATCGGTAATTTTCCCAAAGGACTAGGACAACACTTGTTTTCATATAGACTTTTAGTTACCACTCAAGTCACTGCCATGGACTATATTCTTTGAACCTCTCTTACCAAATCCAATCAGTTTGTTTATGTCTCATTTCACAGTCTTAAAACCACCTCTCAGTCTCTGACAATGCTTTTTAAAAAAATCTCTTCTAGTGTTTGACTGCAGGCTCCTCCTCCGTCTTATCTCCTGTCACACAGACTCACATTCTTTACTGATTATTCTTTCTTTCCTTTCACCGAGTGTCTCATCTTGAGAATTCTCTGTGGTTGTCTTTCTTTATGCAGTTTTCTTCAAAACAATGAACTCTGATCTCATGCACATGGTATGACTTCCAAAGATGAACAATTTCCAAGTCATTGTTGTCTGCTGAACATGGATATTGTCCCAGCAGTGCAAATATACCTCCCAAAGAACCTTTATCACCTTCAACTTCCTATTGTCCACCGTCAATCTGCTATTGTTTCTATGTTCTAGTTATCACCAGTATCCAATTTAAACAAATACAAATATCCAGCACAAAATACCAGAAATCTCAATATTTTTGTGTTCCTACAAAAAATTGTCAACATACTTTTTATATCAAAGTGCTGTATAAATCTGTATAAATCTACCTTAAATCTGTCCTCTTGTTTCCTTACTCTGTCCTTCCCATAGTTAAGATTATAATTTTTTATTTTTGCACAATATTCTCTTACCTAGACACACAAACTCCAGGATTTTTCTATTTCCAATCACTTCTTACTTTTGCTCCCAGGAAAGAAAGAAGAAAGTGAAAGATAGTCGCTCAATTATGTCTGACTCTTTGTGACCCCATGGACGATAAGCCTATCAGGCTCCTCTGTCCATGGAATTCTCCAGGCAAGATTACTGGAGTGGGTTGCCATTTCCTTCTCCAGGGAATCTTCCTAACCCAGGGATTTATCTCAGGTCTCCTGCATTGCAGGTAGATTCTTTACCATTTGAGCCACCAGGGAAGCCCAAAGATATCTTTAGATAGTCTATTTATGTTACATCAATTTCATTGCTCAAAATCTTGCAGAATACTTAAGGATCTCTAAAAACCTACCTCAAACTTCTAATTCCAGTTGTGGTCCATTTAAAGATTGCATATCAACTAAGACTATTTAAAGACTGTATATTAAGCTTTCCCTATAATGTTTTCCAATTCCCCAGATACATTATGCCCTACCTTGAAAACCGCCTAACTTTTTTTTTTCTTTCTCTTCTACAACTTAGCTTATTCTATTCTCAATCCCTGGAATTTGTTCTACACTTCTAGTTTGATGAACTTCTATGTTTTGTTTTGTTTTTTCCCCCCTCAAAACTTTACCTCAAATAAACCTCTTCCATCTATCCATCCTCAATTCCTTGGTACAATAATTAAACCTCTTTTCACAGTTTGCATTGATTTTTCAGCCCTAAATTATGTATTTTCCATTTTCATAGTGTAGTGATTATTATTTTGCTGAAAATTTTTGTAGCATGGTGAGTTATACATAGGATGTGCTTAGTGAATATGTGTTGAATAGAACTGAGTGTCAGGGACTATGTAAGAATAATTCCAATGAATACAGACATACAAGATCAAAAGAGTGATCAATGTGACTACATTGTTGCAAAAGTACACATGTGGGGTAATAATTGAGCTGGACTTCATATAACAAGTAGAATCTGATTGGCTGATCAGAAAAAGGAGGAGGTTACAGAGCAATAACAGCACAAGAAAAGAATACGAAAAAAAAATGGAATATTGAATGTTCACAAACAGAAAGGAGATACATCAGGCAGAACACAGCATTTATTTGTGAAATAATAGAGGATAAGGTAGAGAAAGGAAAAGAGCCCAGAAACAGGGGCACATAATTGCAAGACTTAGGTTTGTAAAGCTTTATCCAGTGGTCACTGGGAAGTCATTAAAAGCTGTACACAAGTTATGAGAAAAGAGAAAGGAGCAATTATTTATCCTATGATGGTATCAATAAAATAGGGTTTACATGCTAATTAACAATGATAGAATTGATCGTTCCAGACACTTTGTAGGAGTTTCCTAGAAGCACAATTTCTCACCAAATTCTTATCTCTGTATTCTATTTCTACAGCTTTAAGTAGTCAATTTACAACAAGTGCTATGAATATATTTTACAGGAGCAAAGTTGTATGTTAGTCACTTAGTGTTTTCATCTGGTCAATTCAAGCACCCATTCTGAGCTTTGCCTATTTAAGTGGTTTTGATATTTCAATATCAGACTTAAAGTACTATATTGTCCCCCTTTTCTCTGTGTTTTAAAATCAGGATGACTCACTGATCACTTATTTTCAATTATTAAGACATATTATTTGTCTGATGGATAGTAGACAATCTAAAAAGCCAACAGAATTCTATTTAGCAACTGGTCTTGCTTGAATGTGTAGGAAACCAAGGAAAATAAAGAGAAAATGTAAAAGATTACTGGAAGTATTAAGCATATTCTTCTAAACATTAGCAAATAAATTAGCAATGTTCTTTAAAACTTTAAAAAACAAGTCTTTTTTTTTTTTTTCTTCTTAGCTGAAGTCCTAACAAAAGAACAAAAGCAATAAATCAACAGTCTGGGAATTTGCAATTCACTTTATAACATTTCTGGGAGAAACATTAAAGATCCTTGAGTTTTTCTTTCCTGAAACCTCAACTTATAAATAGGATTATCTCATAGATCTGATTGAGATCTTAAAAGTGTCTTCAAGAAACCACAAGTAGTCCAGTAATATACACAGTAATTTCAAAAGTGATCATGAAACTGATCTGGTTTTTTGAAACCTATGATCAGTACATGTGATTAGCAAACATTTGGAAAAACTGAATGGTTTCTTTCTTTGACTGATATGCAGAATTAAAATTAAAATACACATATGTATAATATTATACCAGAGAAGGCAATGGCACCCCACTCCAGTACTCTTGCCTGGAAAATCCCATGGATGGAGGAGCCTGGTAGGCTGGAGTCCATGGGGTCGCTAAGAGTCGGACATGACTGAGTGACTTCACTTTCACTTTTCACTTTCATGCATTGGAGAAGGAAATGGCAACCCACTCCAGTATTCTTGCCTGGAGAATCCCAGGGACGGGGGAGCCTGGCGGGCTGCCGTCTATGGAGTCGCACAGAGTCAGACACGACTGAAGCAACTTAGCAGCAGCAGCAGCAGCATAATATTATACATATGAACTGTGGCTCAAGAACAAAGAAATGTCAAATCATCAACAGTTTCCCCTTAATTCAATGAATAATGAAGCGATATAAGGAAAGTCACTTAGATTCTTTAGTTTTCTCAACTATAAAACAAAGGAGTTGAATTAATAATTCTAAAGGCTCCTTTAAGCTAACGTGTCCTATCATTACATGGCTGAAATGCATTTTGTTTGGACATCCTCTCCTCTTTATTTTGGCATGATCCCTCTAATAAAGCAGAAGGACTACATGCATAATATACAGAAAGACAAGATCAAACATGCAAAAAAGTATTTTTCCACCTACAATATGTAAAAAAATATACTTTTCACTCTTAAGAGAGTATGAGATATGCAATTTATAGGTAACATGGATTTAAAGGAGAAATAATGATTAAACAACAGTACACATGTTAATTCTTTTATTTCTTTTAATGTTATATTGGTTACTGTTAGGTAGTTAGAATAGGAAAAAGGAGTCCAGAAGGCAGTGGCTAAAAGAAAAAGAAAGGAAAAGCCCACAAAAATAGAACAAAGGAAGGTCCGAGGACTGGAACGAGGACCACAGGTAGAACAGACAGTACTCCTGGTTAGCCCGATTTACACAGGGCAGGTCCAGGGGGAGAGGAAAAAACATATAAAAAGAGGAGCCAAAGGGCCAGGTGTCTCACTCTTTTTCTCTATCTCTCTCTCTCTTTCTTCTCTTCACATCTTTTGGGTTGGCATGCCCTCACACCTCAAGAATATATTTTCTTTTATTTTCTAAATAAAACTGAGCTATAACACGAAGCTGTAACACTGATCTGTCCAAGAGAGCCGTGACAAGGTCTGTCCCAGGGCCGTAATACTGGTCCGTCACTTCAAATTTTGTTGTGATGAGACAGAACCGAGGAAATTACACTCCCCCAACAGTTACCTTTGCATCAAGAAAACTTTCACTAGGTTTGCATATATAACATTAAATTCTTAAACCTTTACACTTATTTATCAAATTTTGATATTACTTTGCCAACATTCTCTCTCAAATTACACAACCGTATGTGAATTTATGAATCATGCTTACTTTAATAAGAATTTATCTCTGATATATTTACCTGAGACTTCCTTTTCACTGCAGTATCTCTTAAGAATACTTTTAGTAAAGAGCACTTAAGATCTCTCAAGATCTCTTGAGATTTCTTACTCTCATTCTATACAATCTGTTTTAAGCCCCACTAAATATTCTACACAAAAATTCTAAATTAAAATTAAGATATTATAGTTATCCTGGAGTGTGATGTTACCAGACACTGGATCTGAGTAATAGATTACTTCTGCCAATATTCTAAAATATCTTACACTATCTCTCTTAAGAGAGAACACAAAGCTCCCAGCTAGAATGATAATGACAAATTCAGGGAAAAGAACTTAGTTGCAAGAGCTGGAGCATTTCCTGCAGCTCCTTAATGTTAAATATGACAGAAGGTCCATCCTGAAAAGCTTAACAGATTTATTCTTTATTAATTTATCAGAAGTGTGAATCTATTTGCACCAAATTTATTATCATTCTGATAAGGAATATAATTAACTGAAGTAAACAAGTACAATTTCATCTAAGTTGTATGGTGCATTATGTGCTTATAGCATGACTGAATTCTGGTAATAGTAAGCTTTCTGAACTCCACTGGATAAAGGTTTAAAGTACAGTTTCATGTTTATATTTAAAGTACAGTGTGAAGTTTCAGGTTTATATTTGAATGCCATTGGGAATCATGTACTGCTTAACTTGACATCCTAAGGATTAAATATATGAAAAATTTANAAAGAGAAAATGTAAAAGATTACTGGAAGTATTAAGCATATTCTTCTAAACATTAGCAAATAAATTAGCAATGTTCTTTAAAACTTTAAAAAACAAGTCTTTTTTTTTTTTTTCTTCTTAGCTGAAGTCCTAACAAAAGAACAAAAGCAATAAATCAACAGTCTGGGAATTTGCAATTCACTTTATAACATTTCTGGGAGAAACATTAAAGATCCTTGAGTTTTTCTTTCCTGAAACCTCAACTTATAAATAGGATTATCTCATAGATCTGATTGAGATCTTAAAAGTGTCTTCAAGAAACCACAAGTAGTCCAGTAATATACACAGTAATTTCAAAAGTGATCATGAAACTGATCTGGTTTTTTGAAACCTATGATCAGTACATGTGATTAGCAAACATTTGGAAAAACTGAATGGTTTCTTTCTTTGACTGATATGCAGAATTAAAATTAAAATACACATATGTATAATATTATACCAGAGAAGGCAATGGCACCCCACTCCAGTACTCTTGCCTGGAAAATCCCATGGATGGAGGAGCCTGGTAGGCTGGAGTCCATGGGGTCGCTAAGAGTCGGACATGACTGAGTGACTTCACTTTCACTTTTCACTTTCATGCATTGGAGAAGGAAATGGCAACCCACTCCAGTATTCTTGCCTGGAGAATCCCAGGGACGGGGGAGCCTGGCGGGCTGCCGTCTATGGAGTCGCACAGAGTCAGACACGACTGAAGCAACTTAGCAGCAGCAGCAGCAGCATAATATTATACATATGAACTGTGGCTCAAGAACAAAGAAATGTCAAATCATCAACAGTTTCCCCTTAATTCAATGAATAATGAAGCGATATAAGGAAAGTCACTTAGATTCTTTAGTTTTCTCAACTATAAAACAAAGGAGTTGAATTAATAATTCTAAAGGCTCCTTTAAGCTAACGTGTCCTATCATTACATGGCTGAAATGCATTTTGTTTGGACATCCTCTCCTCTTTATTTTGGCATGATCCCTCTAATAAAGCAGAAGGACTACATGCATAATATACAGAAAGACAAGATCAAACATGCAAAAAAGTATTTTTCCACCTACAATATGTAAAAAAATATACTTTTCACTCTTAAGAGAGTATGAGATATGCAATTTATAGGTAACATGGATTTAAAGGAGAAATAATGATTAAACAACAGTACACATGTTAATTCTTTTATTTCTTTTAATGTTATATTGGTTACTGTTAGGTAGTTAGAATAGGAAAAAGGAGTCCAGAAGGCAGTGGCTAAAAGAAAAAGAAAGGAAAAGCCCACAAAAATAGAACAAAGGAAGGTCCGAGGACTGGAACGAGGACCACAGGTAGAACAGACAGTACTCCTGGTTAGCCCGATTTACACAGGGCAGGTCCAGGGGGAGAGGAAAAAACATATAAAAAGAGGAGCCAAAGGGCCAGGTGTCTCACTCTTTTTCTCTATCTCTCTCTCTCTTTCTTCTCTTCACATCTTTTGGGTTGGCATGCCCTCACACCTCAAGAATATATTTTCTTTTATTTTCTAAATAAAACTGAGCTATAACACGAAGCTGTAACACTGATCTGTCCAAGAGAGCCGTGACAAGGTCTGTCCCAGGGCCGTAATACTGGTCCGTCACTTCAAATTTTGTTGTGATGAGACAGAACCGAGGAAATTACACTCCCCCAACAGTTACCTTTGCATCAAGAAAACTTTCACTAGGTTTGCATATATAACATTAAATTCTTAAACCTTTACACTTATTTATCAAATTTTGATATTACTTTGCCAACATTCTCTCTCAAATTACACAACCGTATGTGAATTTATGAATCATGCTTACTTTAATAAGAATTTATCTCTGATATATTTACCTGAGACTTCCTTTTCACTGCAGTATCTCTTAAGAATACTTTTAGTAAAGAGCACTTAAGATCTCTCAAGATCTCTTGAGATTTCTTACTCTCATTCTATACAATCTGTTTTAAGCCCCACTAAATATTCTACACAAAAATTCTAAATTAAAATTAAGATATTATAGTTATCCTGGAGTGTGATGTTACCAGACACTGGATCTGAGTGATAGATTACTTCTGCCAATATTCTAAAATATCTTACACTATCTCTCTTAAGAGAGAACACAAAGCTCCCAGCTAGAATGATAATGACAAATTCAGGGAAAAGAACTTAGTTGCAAGAGCTGGAGCATTTCCTGCAGCTCCTTAATGTTAAATATGACAGAAGGTCCATCCTGAAAAGCTTAACAGATTTATTCTTTATTAATTTATCAGAAGTGTGAATCTATTTGCACCAAATTTATTATCATTCTGATAAGGAATATAATTAACTGAAGTAAACAAGTACAATTTCATCTAAGTTGTATGGTGCATTATGTGCTTATAGCATGACTGAATTCTGGTAATAGTAAGCTTTCTGAACTCCACTGGATAAAGGTTTAAAGTACAGTTTCATGTTTATATTTAAAGTACAGTGTGAAGTTTCAGGTTTATATTTGAATGCCATTGGGAATCATGTACTGCTTAACTTGACATCCTAAGGATTAAATATATGAAAAATTTATTTATAAATACTTTTATGTAAATATATTGTTGCATGAATGGTGCCAATAATAAAAATGTGATTGTGTAGTTTGTCAATACTGTGCATAACTCATTTTACCTAATGAAAATTAAAAATGTAAAAAATTTAACTGCAAAGGAAGAGAAAGAAAAATGAATTGTAGACAGAACTCAATAAAAAAGATTCTTTTACATAACTGATGTGTATGCGCATGTGCTCATGGGGTGTGCAAATTTATACACTAGGATGACTTGTTTTCGTGCCTTTCACTGACTATGCTACAATAAGTGATGTAGAAATAGACAAGGAACAGAAATACAAGTAATAAATATAGAATATACAGTTTATCAACGATGTTAAGAAATATGCAAGAACTATAGAGTGAACTGTTAAAAGTTAATGCATATTATATTTCATATTTGTAGAGACTATCACTAGTAGCTCATTACAAATAACTTTAACTGTGGAAGCAAAAATACAGTCTGCTGGAATGGGCACCATAAATTCACACTATTGCCACATACATATTCCAGTGTGTGTATCAATTTATTTGATGAAAAATATATTAACAACAACAAAACCAGACAACTAAATAAATAATCCTTTCATCAGCCCCTGATTTCTGCCACACTAAGGCTTTGGTGAATCATCAAGGGGAGTAAATTATTCATTATAAATTTCAAAGAAGAGTCTCCATTGAAAAAGCTCTGCTACTGGTCCTTCTTGGAACCAACATCAAGAGAATTCATGGCAGTCTCAAATATTGCAGTAAAATAGAAGGTGAGAGGCAAATTACTCAGGAGAGGTGTCTAGAATGAACTGAGCTCAGGGAGCTACATCCCAGCTGAGTGGGGTGTGTAAAGATAATTATTAATAACTTGAGTTACACTAGGAAAGAAAACGATTAATCAAGGAGTTGCATACAACTGTCAGTCAAGGCTTTAAAAACTGAAATCTTTCTTCGCTTTCCAATGGAAAACCTAGGTTTATAATAGTGCTCTAAATACAGTCACTATAATATAGCATGTTGGCATTAGCAAATCATTTATAATATAAGTGTTTGAAATATTTGATTATCTTAATTTCATATCAAAGACTTAGCATATCAGTCTTATTGTAATAGGACAAATTACTCAAAATAAACATGATGAATTAACAAATCTGATCTACATTGCTTCAAAATAAATTCAAACTTATACTAACACACATTCACACTAATAACAAACAGTTACATCTTACAATATAGGTTTCATAGGAAGAACTTTCCAAAATATTTACCACAACATTATCCCATCAGGTTAATTGTCTTCAGCTTGTTAGTTAAAATTATCAACACCATTACTAAGTAGTAATTTATCTCTAATTCTTGGTTAATCTCTGCTGATACATTTATAACAGAAAAGGGAAGAAACTAATTGGTGATAAACTGGGACTCCACATGCATCCCCTAATTCCTTATTTTCATGTGTTCTGGCTGGATACAGACAGCTGATGGTGTAATCACTTTTGCTAACATTCTTTTCCTATGATTTTCTTTAACTGCCAGAGGACATCATTTAGGTCCAGTGAGGCAGGGTTCTTTCTCTTTCACTCAGCTTAACAAATCAGAAAACATTTAGATAACTGATTTTTGTGAGTGAAAAACTTAGTGTGTAACTTAAATTAATGAGTATTTTCTACTCAGTAAGCAACATTTCCATCTTGATCATGGCATAAGTTAATATCCAAAACTTCTTGCTTAGTGTTAATACCAAATATCAATTCATATTTAAATTTATGTCAAACAGAATTGCCTCTTTGGTCCAAGCAAGAGTACATTGATGATACAATGGATATCGAGCCAGACATCTTCTGTATACTTTCTGCGTGTTAGTCATCAAGCTAAGTAGTTTTGAGATTATCAAATGTAAACCTATTACCATTCTATGAGGTAGATACTATCTACCTAATTTTACTATCTGTCCTATTTTACAGATTGTGAACATAAGGCTAAAAAAAGTCAAGTAATTACCCAATATTCAATTTAGAAAGCTGATTTCAGAGTCCACAGGACAGATTATTTGGTACTGGGTAAAATTTATGGAAAGCCTAAAAAGAGAGAGAAATTTGGAACAGAAAAAGATTCTTAAAACCATTGTCCTCTTTTCCTTGACTTCTCCAATCCACAATTCCCATCAAAATGAAACATTCAGGAGGCACTCATAATAGAGTCAAGATCTGTAGGGGAAAGACCTGATGTGCTCAATGTAATTTAATTTGAATGTGATACATAACAGCTAGACCAAGACCAACCAAGTCTTACTTTTAATTTATAGATCCAACAAACTTTGTTCATCAAAATATGCATATGATCCAGTGGTAAAGATTTTGAAATTAAGACTCCAAAGACAAAGACTGAGCATTCTGCATAATTGCCTTAACAGTTAGAGCCAACAGGCAGAGTTCTTTGTAAAACAGCATTCTTACAGGTGTAAAAACCTGAAGTAAAGACTAACAGTACCATTATCTGCAGGTAGGTGCTAATAAAGGCATTCAGGCAGATGAAGTGTCAACAAGGTCGATCTCTTGAGGAGTGAATTTGGGTTACTACCATGTGGCAGGGAAACCGAAGGTTGTGAAATTTAGGATTGTAAGCCAGGGAAAAAAGAAAGGCATCAATACTATTACTAAAGTCTGAAAGAAAAGTAAACTAAAGATTTGCCAGATTAGAGTTATACACCATTTGAAAAAACTGACTGTGAAAAACAAGTATTGAAAAGTAATCTCTCACAGTGAAACTCACTTAACTCTCATATTTATGTCTTTTAAAGCCAGAACTCAATGCCTTTCTCTTATAAAATTCAAACTTATAATAAGAATATTAAATCGTTACTCTTAGAATATTAAATGTACAACCTATGGAGCTCAAAGATTTCCTAAAAAAAAAAAAAAAGGTAGAAACAGTTTAAGATTTACAATTTTTAGGTAGAGTCATCTCTACCTAAGTAGAGATGATATAAGTAATTGTGGGTACAATTACTACTGCCCAGAATTGCAATGAATTAGTAGATGCACATTATACCTAGTCTATTAGTATAATTTCCAGTAATCTCATGGTGTTCAGACTTACTCAAGTACCACCCCAGCATATTAGTAATATGAAATTTAACAAATACTAAGAGAGAGAGCCATGCTCATCACACAGAAACTGTCAACTACAAATAACAAATAGTCTTCGTTTTAGTTTGCATCTGGATTTTAAATCACATTATGTAGCCATTTTAGCTCACAAAAAGTTCGTATCTAATATAATCAGTAAAGGAAATAAGCCCCTACTTAGTACTGAATGTTTCCCTGGTGTTGTGAAGTCCAGAATCACCATTTGCAAAGTCACTCAGTGACTAATCTGAAATATTAAGTTTGGTGCACTTCAGGGATGGTAAACACCTGATCCATGCACTGTCATGCTCTCTTTACCCACCAACCACAGAAGACCTCACTAATTTATGCTGGCTTGCTTTTTACCTTGGAGACCAACTATAGTCTCAAATACATGGCATCATTTCAGACTCTTGTTCAACACAGTATTCAAGGCAGTCATGAACAATGTGGTATACCCCTGGAAAGACCAATACATTGGTGATCTCACAAACTTGGGCTATAAATTCAGGCTTGCCATTGAGGAAGTGCATGGCACTTGTGAGCCATTTACTTAATTTCTCCACAGTTTGTTTTTATTCAGAAAACATTTCAGTGAAAAGATATAAATGCTGTAGATTTATATTTCTGTCAGTAGAATACAGAATAATTTTTTAAAGGTAGAAACAGATTTACATAAAGAATAAAATATTATTAGTTAAGCCATCTCACTCTTCAGGCTAAAGAAAACAATTTTTCCATTGAGATTATTTTAGGAAAAAGTGTTACCAATTAGGAATATTGCCTGCTTAATTTTTAATGAAGCATTTTTAAAGTATATTTTTGAATTAATCTTCTTTACTAAGTTAAAATACATAGCTATTTTTGAAGTTTAACTTATTTTCTTCAAAACATACAGCAAAAACTTAGAAATTAAGATTATTTTAGTCTTTCACATAAATTTACATAATTTGAACAAAACTTGCCACTACTTATTAATTTTTGCTATTCTTTCAAAAATTATTACTATTATTAGGAGAACAACACTTTAGAATTAAAATGAATGAAACCCTAAACTAGGTAATTTCAGACTATTATAAATCCTAATTTCATATACAAAATTTATTACCAGTACCCTGCATTCATTATTTCTATAAAACAGTATGTTATCGCTTTTTTCACTTCTATTTTTGCTTTGCATCTAACATTTTAAAAAATGTTTAAAGATTGTATATTTTCCACAAAGAATAGCATTCCATGTTTATCTGACATTATTTTTATTGATAAAAATCTTTCTTTTTTTAACCAAGGTATGAAATTAGATATTTCTGTTTTATTATTTGGTTATGAGTCTACAATCATAAATTAAGAAATATTACATATATGGTAGTAGAAATTATTTTTTTGGGTGAGACAGTTTAGGAATATTCTAGATCATAGAATCTAAAAAAACTACATCAATTCTTCAAACAAGCAAAAATTCTATAAATGAAAATATATGACTTACATATTTAGAGATTCCTTAGGAATACAGGTAGTGTCCATGCTAAATAGAAACATGAAGTTGCTCTATTTAAAAATTCTTGAATGGCCACTTCAGGACTGCTATTCATTTCCAAGGCTAACTGGTATGTGAATTGGGTCACAAAAGCAATTTTCATTGAATATTATAGTCTAAAGAGACAAATGATACTCGGTGACAGAATATGTAAAAAGAAGCCTTGGCATATTTACGTTAACTTGCAGAACTCAGAATAGCAACTATTCCCTAAAATATTTATTGTATCTATCCATAATCTCCATTTAGTTTATGCATATCAATAATATCTCATCAAATTATTCCTAAATCTGTTCCAGAAAGCATAGTGGTTCAAGAAAAGTACAGTGGTGAAACAGCCATACACCCTTACATACATAAACTTTAACGTCATCAATTCACAGAAACTCTGATCTGTAAGCGATGAAACATAATTGAAGTAAGACTATAAGAACCAGCAGAAAAAAAACTACATCTGTGCCTTAACATTAGTCATCTCTTGATCATCTTCACGACTATATGGCAGTGGCTAACAGAAAAGCACAGACCGTCTATTTAGTGGGGTTGGGTCTATGGCCTTATATGTAGTAGCTGAATCTCTAATTGTCCAGTGTAACTTACTGCAAATGTGTTGTGAGGATGCCCATCACCAGAAGAGTGGCCACAGACACATAATTTTGTTTCTGGAAGCAATTCCTAGATTAAACAAAGAGAATCAGGAGTTGGCTTTTTTCCCCCAATCTTATGCTAATAATGTACATTATCATTTAAGAAAATTATTTTGGATTATTATCTTGATAGGTCAACCTAGACACAACTATCCCACCTTTGTATCACAGCTAATAATTGTATAAATTTTAAAAATAGGAATGATTTGGCAGGTGTTAACTTGAATATTTGAACATATGAATTAATCACTAACCAAAAATTATTGATCTACCATGATCTTGACTTAAGAATCTTACTTCTCATTTCTAAGCTAAACTTATAGCCAATCTTAATAAATACTCCCACAACTTTAAATGGTACTATGATTTTAGAGTACGAGTTGCTATTTGTCTTTAAACTTTATATTTTTCACACAAGCTAACTGTTGACTCCTCAATTACAACCAATATAAATGAACATAAAGCCTGTCTTGTCATGAAATGTGAGAACAATCACAATAACCTCATTTAATAAACTGTCTAGGCTCTGCATTACTACAACACAAATATTGCCATTAAATATATATTTAAGACTATGGAGCCAAGCTCCATAATCTCTGATAAAACCTGTTGAATTATGTCATTTGTATTGAAAACTACTCTATATACTCAAATGAACGGTTTGCATTTTTATCTGTAAAAGTAAAGTGATTATTTATTGATAAATGACATGAAATGTCATTTTTTACCTAAGTAGTGTTAGACATTTCAAAAGATTTTGTCTGAAGGGCAAAAGGATTACACTGCATTTGAATAGACCATGTGACAACACATCCTTAGACTTCATGTATGATATGAAAGGATGATCCCCATTCGTAAGATACACAAGGGAAATTATAAGTATATCAGAAAAGAAGAAAAGCAAGGAGGAATGTGGTAGGGGTGTCAAGGAGTATTTGTAGTGGTTTGATGCATGTAAATATTACATCTTATAAATAATTCTTTTCAAATACATCTCTGAAGTTCAGGGGCTCTGTTTAAGAAACGGATTGTATATGCTTTACATGACTATGTGTCATTTTTTTTCAAGATAAGAACAACCTTAATTCAAACAGAAAAAAACAAAAATGGCTTCCCAAATATTCTTCTTCAGTTTCCTATGAAGAAGTATGTCACCTGACACTGGCAGATGAGGGAAATATGTTCAAGTTATATTTTACTGTCAGGATCCACCAAACACATTTTCATCTAAATTATTTTGTCAACAGCCTTGTAGTACCCTTGCTAACCTTATTTGGCACCAGTGAATAATTAGATACACAGGGGTGTGACTCCAATTGAAGGTGTTGGCATTGTAGCACTCTGTGAAAATATTAACTATGAGGTTAACTCCAATTTTCTCTTCTTTAATTAAATGCACATGGTACTAATGAGGTAACCTACTGTTCCTTGATAGCACTAATTAGCTAAGAGGAGTGTACACTCTCACACTGCAATTTAAACCTAAAAATAAGGTTGAAATATGCTAATTGCAGGCAATTTAAAACAGTACAAGTTGAAGAACTAGTCATAATAAGAGAAACTGACTGCTTTACAGTTAGGCAGCTGTAACTTTGGTTAAAATCAAAACAAGCCACATGATTTTTGGACTGCTATTTAACAAGGTCATAAGCATCTGAAAATTAAAAAAAAAAAAAGAAATGCCACTCCATACCACAGACATGAACCAACTATCAAAAAATGTTCAGGTTGACATTTGTCTACCTAAACCAAAAATGATTAGAACTCCAAAAGTGCCTCAACACTATTTATATTTAGTGCTGAAAATGAAATTCCATAAGTAAGCAACATCATCTTAAGCTCTTTCAAGAGCATCCAACTTAAATATTGTACTTTGTGTCTCCAACACAGACAAAACATGTTGGGTGCTGGAGGTTTGCCATCCCAATCACAAGCTCTGAGGGAAGATTTAGAGATGACTAAAAAACAGGACATTTCCAGACCAGATACAAGTATACTGATAAAAATACACAAAAAATGCTATGGAATAAAATGGTGTAGGCACCATTTAAAGAATATAGGTGCCAAAATTATCTGAAGGATTTCATTGTAAAAGGGAGATTTTTGCTACATTACTTCTACAGATTGTAGTTATGGGTTGAGAGCAGCCTGAAGCATCACTGTGAGAATTTTCTCCATTCTCAGCTCAAATGACTCATAAATATAAATTAAGTAAATCTAAGTATAATCCAAACATATCTTCTTTAATTGTCTCAAACATTTACACAATATGATTTCAACTGATAACCACTGAGATAACTTTGACATAAAGCAAAATTCTAAAGGATCTTCTGAAGACATTACATATTTTTGTTAATCCGAAACTTTGTTTAGCCAAAGCAATCATCAGCTGACAGTGCCAAATCATTCCTGTTGCTGGAGATAAAAATACAGCAAATAAAAATGATACTGTCATTAATCTATCCTTGGAGATAAAAGAGATAGGACTGTCCCACAGTAAGGACTTGCAGTGACACTTCTGTGCAGTCATTTTGCATGCAAAATTATAAGTTTAAATAATTAAAAGAGTTGAACAAGCAATAAAAAGTCAAAAATCAAAACTTGTAAAAAGAGAAAGTCAACTTAATCTCATGTTTACTGAAGAACAATACCTTGGAAAAAAGTAAACCGTTTGAAAGGTAAAGTCTTTTAAGTAACTCCCAATTAGTAACTCCAGGAGTTAAAAGTATGTGAGAGTAAATTTTGCACTGCCATTAGCCCATCATCATATCTTGCCAAAAAGCTTGGTTGAAGAAACTGCTTTGAAAAACCCACCAAGCTTCTCCTGGCTGTCCTAGAGCTTTCTACAACAGAAGGAGACAGAATGTTGGCAAGAGATGCTAATCAACCTCCGACCAGCTATTCTTGAACAGATCCACGAGGTTGCAGGTCTGTAAAAGGGTAGTAAGGCAAATGAAATCATACAGTCATTGGAGGCAACCTGACATGGTCCAGCAAATCACAGGGAAACACAATATGAATGGATGTTTTAAGTGTTTGCATCTGTTTCAGATAAGCACCAAAGAACATTTTAAGAGTGAAAGGCCATGACAATGTTCTGGAATGGGCTTTCAACATTAACTTCAGAGGAAATCTATTCTTCCACTAAATATGGATCATAGCAATTTTCTGTTAAAACAATAAAGAATAAATCGTTCTGTGTTGGAAATGAGAGCACTGGGTCTGGAGACAGTCTTCTAGGGTCCAGATCCTGACTCAACACTTATTAGGAGTGTGACCTTGAGTAAATTACTTAGCTCTCCTTCCTCTCTGTCCAGCTTCCCAGGTGGCTCTAGTAGTAAAGAACATGTGTGCCACTGCAGGAGACATAGAGACACTGGTTTGATCCCTGAGTCAGGAAGATCCCCTGGAGAAAGACACGGCAACCCACTCCAGTAGCAGGCTGTTGTCCTTAGGGTTGCAAAGAGTCGGACATGACTATGAAGCATACTTAGCACACATGCATACCTTTCTGTCCAGAAAGGGAATAGTAAATAACAAGGTTCTAAGGTTGTCAAATACATTGATTTATAAAGTACTTAGAACAGTGCTGGTATCTATATGCTTTATATCTCTTGTTCAGTTCAGTTCAGTTCAGTCGCTCAGTCGTGTCCGACTCTTTGTGACCCCATGAATCGCAGCATGCCAGGCCTCCCGGTCCATCACCAACTCCCGGAGTTCACTCAGACTCACGTCCATCAACTCAGTGATGCCATCCAGCCATCTCATCCTCTGTCGTCCCCTTCTCCTCCTGCCCTCAATCCCTCCCAGCATCAGAGTCTTTTCCAATGATTCCACTCTTCGCATGAGGTGGCCAAAGTACTGGAGTTTCAGCTTTAGCATCATTCCTTCCAAAGAAATCCCAGGNCGTCCCCTTCTCCTCCTGCCCCCAATCCCTCCCAGGATCAGAGTCTTTTCCAATGATTCCACTCTTCGCATGAGGTGGCCAAAGTACTGGAGTTATACTTATTATTATTTATTAGCTATCATTATTGCTTCAGAACATTCAATTTTTTTCAAATAAAAAATTATTAATAGAACAATCATTTGGACTCTGTGGGAGAGGGAGAGGGTGGGATGATTTGGGAGAATGGCACTGAAACATGTATACTATCATGTAAGAAACGAATCGCTAGTCTAGGTTCGATATAGGATACAGGATGCTTGGGGCTGTTGCACTGGGATGACTCAGAGAGATGGTATGGGGAGGGAGGTGGGAGGGGGTTCAGGATTGGGAGCACGTGTACACTGATGGTGGATTCATGTTGATATATGGCAAAACCAATACAGTATTGTAAAGTAAAATAAAGTAAAATTTAAAAAAAATTATTAAAGTTCTACTGTATACAAAAAACACTGTAAAGGATGCAAAATTTCCCAAGACATTCTATCTGCATTCAAATAGCTTTCCATCATTATTAGACTTCATGATATAAATCAAAATATCTTCCATATAAATTAAAAAATTTGTTTCTCCTTAGAAACCTGGTATGGCAAAGCAAAAAGTTTTAATATGAGGGTGTTTGCATTCAGTGACAAAGTTAAGTGACTTCTAAGAAATAATATAATTTCTACAAAGTTGATGATGGTATATTTTTCATAGAAAAATAGGAAAGTATTATAAGTTGATCTTTCCTAACAAATGAACATATTTTAAAATTATATATATATATATCTTTAATTTTTATTATTACTATATTTTACTTTACATTACTGCATTGGTTCTGCCATACATTGACATGAATCCATGTTTTAATTGGAAAAAGAAGGAATATTTTAATAACCTTTTAAAATAGTTACTGACATTCTGCTTTGCTTATACATCAAAACTTTCTTAAAGATTTTTTTGCAGCAAAATTCTGAAACTGTATCAAAGAAATTTTAACACTGTTTTACATTAAAATCCATTAGTCTATTTTGTACTTTATTTTTTTTATTTTTACTTTATTTTACTTTATAATACTGTATTGGTTTTGCCATACATTGACATGATAAGTTTTTGAGGTTAGCTGAAAATAGAATCAAATTTTTCTTTAATATGTTTACAAATTTAGTGTCTTATAAAATTTGGGACAAAATGATATATGAATGGAATAATCTAAATTTTAAAGGTGCAAAATTTTTTTTAAAAAAGTATTTGTCCAGTCAAGAATTGTGGACCCTCCTGACCTAATATAAAACAAGAATAAAGTTAAAAAGTTGAGTGGTCTTTCCTCTCCTCTAACTGTTCTGTTTGTTGGTTTAGTTGTCTGTTTTTAATCCATTCATTAAATCTGAGAGAAGTTGTCCGAAGGACAGTGTGGCCAGGGTTGTACCAGGATGATACATATTGGCTTTGCAAATTCAAATTATTTTGCTTGAATCTGCCCATCTCTGAAAAACAGATTAAAATCTGCCTAGCTTTGACAGGAGGTGAAGAAAAGAGAACTACTGCCTGGGAAACACTGAGTATTTCATAAGACCAGTGGATCAGAGTAGGAGGTATATTATTTGAAATCAGTCAGTGAGTAGAAGGACAACACACTCTGGAGAACCAAACCAATATGAGCACACACCTGAAGACTCTTCATTCTCAACAAGCAGTGAGACTACCTTATTTCCTTCTGTGGTACTGACTACAAGACCTATATGATACAGCGAGCACAATGCAGTGCAGCCATTAAAGAACCACTTTGCAGAGAAGGAAAATAAAGCCCAGGGAGGTGAGAATATTTACAAAGGTCATGCTTTTATTTATTTTTTTAAGGCTGCTGTGCATCATGAAACCTACAGATTCTCAAACTTTAGCATGTAAATAATGTCTGGATAAACTGTTATAATTAAGAATTCAAGGTTAGACATCTAGATTCAAAAATTCTAGACAATCAGATTCAAAATCCATGAGTATGCATTTTTCAAGTGTCTTGAGAACTGTGATTTAGAGCTTCCATGATTACACTTGGAGAAATACTGTCTTCTGTGTTCAAGATACTTATATGACAGGTAAGTTTTCACTCTTTTATTCTATTATTCAGTCATTCAATACTTAAGAATCTACTATCTGCTATAAGTTATATTATCCATGTAGATAGAAAAATAAAAGAAAATCATCTCTGGTTCCAGAGGAGAGTGGGAAGAATAGCCTTGTAAACTAGGGTACAACTAAGTGTGCCATTTGCATCTTGAACCTCTGTGACAATCTGATAAAGTCTAGAATGACTTCCTCAGAAAGAAAATTTAATTATATAAAATAAAATATAAGAAGTTAGGAAGGAAATCAGTTATACCAAAATTCAATTATCAAAATATTTAAAAAGCCGGGTTTGTAAATATTAATCAATGTGCTTCTTTGTGAATACATTACATAATAAGACATAATGTCAGGTTAAATAGCCACTATAATTTTAAGTAGCAATAAGCATAACTAATACTTCTAGATATTTTTGCCAGCTCTAATGTAATATGAAAACATCTTTCATAATTTTTTATGACACTGTAAAACAATGTCATAGACAATGCCAATCTTCCTGTGGTTTGTTACCTACATTTGTAATAGAAGAAAATATTAAGTTTTAATTAGAAATGAAAATGAGAATACTTTTTCTTCCATTCATGTTCATTGACCTCCTGAATCTACCCATGGATCCCACACTGAGACTCAACATTAGAGAGAAATGTACTAAGACATAAAAAGAACAGTTCCACGATATTGAAAGAATGTATTAAGAATGAGAAATTTATTACTTGAAAAAGAAAGACCTGGAAAGGAAGAAAGAGATAATCTAAAAGACTTACAATTGCACTTGACAAATGTGATCATGTGGGTGTGGCTCAAATGTGAGATGGACAGGGAGAGGGGATGAGAGAGAAGACTGGTAAACTCAGATTATGGGAAGTTCTGCACATCAGACAAAGAGAATTTCTATCATGCCCTGAGGTAAAGGGAAGAGCAGATTTTCTTTTAAGGAGACATTCCAAAAGCCTGAGGGTGTGGGCTTAGACTAGAACTGGGACCTGATAGATGGTAGCCTAAGATGCCCAGAGATTCACTGGAAAGTTAATTATGGTGTGGGCCAAATCAAGAGCAGTCAAAGTGAGAAAACAGTACTCATTTTGAGAAGAGGCTAACTTCTGATTTGAAAATTATCTGAGTGACAGAATGAAAGAGTGAAGGACACTGGAAGTAGATTGTGATGTCACCAGAAGGTTAAGAGGACACAAGAAAACAAAACAAAACAAAATTAAGAGGATTGGCTTCATTTGGAAATACTACATTGGAGGTGACTGAAGGATATGCAGGTAGCTATTTATAGCAAATTTTTGAGTATAGTATAAGCTTTAAGTTCAGGGACATCTGAGATCTTCCATGGTGGACACAAGCGGTGAGTGGATGTGTTGTCACTGAGACCGTCTAAGGAAGGGTTCTCAGTTCAATTCAGTTCAGTCAACTAGTCATGCCTGACTCTGAGAAACCATGGGCTGGAGCACGCCAGGCCTCCCTGGAGTTCATCACCAACTCCCAGAGTTGACTCAAACTCATGTCCTTTGAGTTGGTGATGCCAACCAACCATCTCATCCTCTGTCATCCCCTTCTCCTCCCACCATCAATCTTTCCCAGCATCAGGGTCTTTTCAAATGAATCAGTCCTTAGCATCAGGTGGCCAAAGAATTGGAGTTTCAGCTTCAGCATCAGCCCTTCCAATGAATATTCAGGACTGACTTCCTTAGGATGGACTGACTGGATCTCCTTGAAGTCTGAGGGACTCTCAAGAGTCTTCTCCAACACCACAGTTCAAAAGCATCAATGCTTCAGTGCTCGGCTTTTTTTATATTCCAACTCTCGCATCCATACATGACTACTGGAAAAAAAAATATAGGTTTAACTAGACAGACCTTTGCTGTTAAAGTTGGTAAATCTCTCTGGTTCTTAATAGGCAGTCTAAGTTGGGCATAGTTTTTCTTCCAAAGAGCATGGGTCATTTAATTTCATGGCTGCAGTCACCATCTGCAGTAATTTTGGAGCTCCAAAATATAAAGTCTCTCACTGTTTCCAATGCTTCCCCATCAATTTGCCATGAACTGATAGGACTGGATGTCATGATCTTAGTTTTCTGAACGTTGAGTTTTCAGTCAAATTTTTCACTCTCCTCTTTCACTTTCATCTAGAGGCTCTTTAGTTCTTCTTCGCTTTCTACCATAAGGGTGGTGTCATCTACATATCTGAGGATATTGCTGTTTCTCCCAGCAATCCTGATTATGCTTCATCCAGTCCAGCATGTCTCATGATGTACTCTGCATATAAGTTAAATAAGCAGGGTGACAATATACAGCCTTGACATACTCCTTTTCCTATTTGGAACCAGTCTGTTGTTCCATGTCCAGTTCTAACTGTTGCTTCCTGACCTGCGTTCAGATTTCTCAAGAGGCAGGTCAGGTGGTCTGGTATTCCCATCTCTCTCAGAATTTTCCACAGCTTATTGTGATCCACACAGTGAAAGGCTTTGGCATAGCCAATAAAGCAGAAATAGATGATTTTCTGGAACTCTCTTGCTTTTTCCATGATCCAATGGATGTTGGCAATTTGATCTCTGGTTCCTCTGCCTTTTCTAAAACCAACTTGAACATCAGGGAGTTCATAGTTCACGTATTGCTGAAGCCTGACTTGGAGAATTTTGAGCATTACTTTACCAGCATGTGAGATGAGTGCAACTGTGTGGTAGTTTTAACATTCTTTTGCATTACCTTTGTTTGGGATTGGAATGAAAACTGATCTTTTCCAGTCCTTTGGCCACTGCCGAGCTTTCCAAATTTGCTGGCATATTGAGCGAAGCACTTTCACAGCATCATCTTTTAGGATTTTAAATAGCTCAACTGGAATTCCATCACCTCCGCTAGCTTTGTTCTTAGTGATGCTTCCTAAGGCCCACTTGACTTTGCACTCCAGAATGTCTGGCTCTCAGCAAGTGATCACACCATCGTGATTATCTGGGTCATGAAGATCTTTTTTGTACAGTTCTTCTGTGTATTCTTGACACCACTTCTAATATTATCTTCTTCTGTTGGGTCCATATCATTCTGTCCTTTATTTTGTGCCCATCTTTTCATGAAATGTTCCCTTGGTATCTCTAAAATCTTGAAGAGATCGCTAGTCTTTCCCATTCTACTGTTTTCCTCTATTTCTCTGCATTGATCACTGAGGAAGGCTTTCGTATCTCTCCTTTCTATTCTTTGGAATTCTGCATTCAGATGGGTATATCTCCTTTTTCCCTTTGCCTTTTGCTTCTCTTCCTTTCAAAGCTATTTGTAAGACCTCCTCAGACAACAGGTGATCCTTTTTTTATTTCTTTTTCTTGAGGATGGTCTTGACCCCTGCCTCCTGTACAGTGTCACAAACCTCTGTCCATAGTTCTTCAGGCACTCTATCAGATCTAATCCTTTGAATCTATTTGTCACTTTCACTGTATAATCATAAGGGATATGATTTAGGTCATACCTGAATGGTCTAGTGGTTTTTCCTACTTTCTTCAATTTAAGTCTGAATTTGGCAATAAGGAGTTCATTATCTGAGCCACAGTCAGCTCCCGGTCTTGTTTTTCCTGACTGTATAGAACTTTTCCATCTTTAGGTGCAAAGAATATAATCAGATTTCTGTATTGACTATCTGGTCATGTCAGGTGTAGAGTCTTCGAGTGTGTTTGCTATGACCAGTGTGTTCTCTTGGAAAAACTCTATTACCTTTTGCTCTGCTTCATTCTGTACTCCAAGGCCAATTTTGCCTGTTACTCCAGGTATTTCTTGACTTACTACTTTTGCGTTCCAGTCTCCCATAATAAAAAGGACATCATTTTCGGGTGTTAGTTCTAGAAGGTCTTATAGGTCTTCATAGAACCATTCAACTTGAGATTCTTCAGCATTATTGGTTGGGGCATAGACTTGGGTTAAAGTGAAATCACTCAGTCGTGTCCAACTCTTTGCGACCCCATGGACTGTAGCCTACCAGTCCATGGGATTTTCCAGGCAAGAATACTGGAGTGGGTTGCCTTTTCCTTCCTCATGAGATCTTCACAACCCAGGGATTGAATCCAGGTTTCCTGCACTGTAGGCAGATGCTTTACCATCTGAGCCACCAGGGAAGTCCATAGACTTGGATTACTGTGATATTGAATGGTTTGCCTCGGAAATGAAAAGAGATTATTCTGTCGTTTTTGAGATTGAATCCAAGTACTCCATTTAGGATTCTTTTGTTGACTCTGATGGCTACTCCATTTCTTCTAAGGGATTCTTGCCCATAGTAGTAGATATAATGGTCATATGAGTTAAATTCACCCATTCCAGTCCATTTTAGTTCACTGATTCCTAAAATGTTGATGTTCACTCTGGCCATCTCCTGTTTGACCAATTCCAATTTACCTTGATTCATGGTCCTAACATTCCAGGTTCTATGCCATATTCCTCTTTACAGCATCAGACTTTACTTCTATCACCAGTCACATCCACAACTAGGTGTTGTTTTTGCTTTGGCTTCATCTCTTCATTCCTTCTGGAATTATTTCTCCACTGATCTCCAGTAGCATATAGGGCACCTACCGACCTGGGGAGTTCATCTTTCAGTGTCCTATCTTTTTGCCTTTTCATACTATTCATGGGGTTCTCAAGGCAAGAATACTGAAGTGGTTTGCCATTCCCTTCTCCAGTGGACCATGTTTGTGCCATGTGCTAAGGCCATCTGGTTAGCTTCAAGTAAAGACTGATGCTGGGTTCTACTGTCCTGAGCCTCTTATTTAATTAGGCTAGAGTGGCACTCAGGCACCTTGATAATGATAATGATAAATATAATAACTGATGTAATAACTGAAAAGAAAAATATATGAACAGAGGGAGGGATTTCTCTCACACTTTTGGTGAGGGAAGTCAGCAAAAGATAGAGGAGTAGTGTCAAATATCCCAAATATTCTAATAAGGTCAAGTAGGATGAGACTTGGTCTTGAATACAACACTCTGAGGTTATCGGTGCTACTCAAAAAAATAATTTCAGAATAAAATTGGACATAAATATAATATGTTAAAGAAGAAATGGAAGTTGAAGGATGAACAATTCTTTCCAAAATTTTAAGGATGAAGAAAAGGATAAGGCTAAGAAGATATCCTGACATAAAACAAAGGTTCAAATAAGATACTGTTTTGTCAATGTTTGGTTTTTAAAGACAGGGAGACTCATAGAAAATCAGGAGACTGAAGATTCAGGAAAGCAGTTGTGAAGCTGGCAAGACAAGGTCATAGGAAAGGCTGGGCAGGGCAAGTATCATATATAAAAAAAGAAGTTGGCCTTGTAGAGAAGACCTCACTGTGATACAAAAGAGCCTAATGAAAGGTGCCAATACTTATTTTAGGAGTGGAGATGAGAGAGGAAGCAGGAGAGCTTGCTTGGTGGCCTCTAAATTTTCTTTCCAAATTAGAAGATGAAGCCACTGGGAATAGGGGCTCAGTGTGAGATGTAGGAGCTTGAAGGGACAGTGAAGATCCGAAGTTGATGTGTGTGCACACACATGTGTGTGTATGTGTGGGGAGTTTTGGAGTAAGGAGTTTAGAAACAATTGCTAAACAGCGATGAAGGCTAAGCTGAACTTGCAGACTCAATACTGCCTGATACTGAGATTTTCTGTAGGAATAGTCAGTAGTTTTCTTGGGAGTGCCTAGGTGTCTCAGTGGTAAAGAATCTGCCTGCCAATGCAGAAGATGCAGAAGACCCAGAAGACCTGGGTTTGATTCCTGGGTTGGGAAGATCCCCTGGAGTAGGAAATGGCAACACACTCCAGTATTCTTGCCTAGGAAATCCTATGGACAGAGGAACCTGGTGGGCTGCAGCCCATGGGGTCCCAAAGAGTCAGACATGATTGAATGACTGAGTACACACACAGTGGAGTAAGGAAAACCATAGTTTGAAGAATGAGGAGCAAAATCAGAATGACAGTACAAAATAGTGAGAGCACCTTTAAGGTCATCATTAATCACGGGATATAGCTGGGTCAGGAAGGTGCGTATGTGGACAGAGATGGTGGTGAGCTGGAGGAAACGACAAAAAGGAATAGTGGTTACAAGCAGAATGTGAAGTTGTTAGGGCTACTAACTCAAAGTGATTTTGAAACATTGGTCCAAGGGCTTAAAGAATATTATCGAAAGCATTGATTATTAGAAGTTTTAAATTTATGCTTGTTTTCTTCATGGATCAGTATAAACTTAAAAAAAAAATAGTATACTTTCTTTCTAAATATGCCAAATTATACCATTCACCAGTAACAAATTCAACATGAGAATCCAAATTTATGGGATTAAATTAGGGATTACTCTTTACTTAAGTAATAAAAAAAAAAGGGAATTAAGATTATATTTAAGTAGAAAAAAGAAATTTGATTTTTGTATAATCTTTAGGAACATATACGTTGCATAGATTGAGGCATATCTGTACACTAGTGAATATAATGTGTTGCTAGGTGCTATTTACTTATAATTCTCTATTGTCTTGTGTTTCCTCAGTGTTTATAGAGCAGAATTCTTTGAGGAAAAAAAAATATTGTCAAGATCATGCTACAATCCTGTAGCAAATCAGCTCAGTTATTACACAGGAAATCTGTTGATTTTGCCTACTAGGCATGTATTCCTCTTTTTGCTAATAACATGAAAGTTTTTCTTGGGGATCATCCCCATTCTCCAACACCCTCTCCTCAACCTCCAATCACCATATGCAAACTGGTAGGACTGGTTCAAGAGTAAGTGAGTGGTAAAACAAACCATTAGATTCTCTCTCCCAGTAACTGATTCTTGAGGATAATAAACAGGAATTCATCCAACCTAATGCTGGGACCCCACAGAGCCTACCCAATGATCTTGCTTTTGCTTCCTGTCCTTTCTGTGACCACATTTTTGCTAAGATTTTCCTGGTATTTGTAACCAATTCTGTATCTTTCATTAGATCCCACTTTTTAAAGTTTTACTTGCATTTCTGTGACTTGAAATCAGATATATAAATTAACAAGAATACTCTGAAATATTTCAATCTTATAATCTCACTGTTGAAATTAGGATTAAACTTTGATAGCTTTTAAGTTAAGTTTTGGAGCAAATTTTAGATTACAATCCATTTTCAGGGAAAATACAAAAGATAAGGCTGAAAATCATGATCTTAGCCACCTTATATTTACTATTTGCAAAATTAAGTGAAATAATCATAAATTGCCATCATAATGTTAGTTTTTATAAATACATCCTTTCCTTTCCTTAAAATTGCAGCTTATATAATCAAACTTTCTATTCTGCAAAGCATAGTACAATATATAAAAACGGAAAAATAAAACATTAGGTTAAATCAAAACGTATCAACACAGGCATTTCTTTTAAAGTACTGATTATTGACGGACATTAGGAGTTTTATTTTTATCATAATTTAAGATTATACAGGCTTTCTAAGTGGCACATAGTAAAGAACCTGCCTGCAAATGCAGGAGACATGGGTTTGATCTCTGGGACAGGAAAATCTCCTGCAGAAAGAAATGGCAACCCATTTCTGTATTCTTGCCTAAAAATTCCATGGACAGAGGAGCCTGGTAGGCTACAGTCCATGGGGTTGCAAAGAGTCTGACATGATTGAGCACTTGACATGAAGATTAAATACCCATTTCCTTTTCCTCATTCAATAGATAGGAAATTCTTTCTTTCTTTTTTTTTTTAAGTGTAGATAAACACTAACAAAGTCTTGTGATGGCTACTGTCTCAATGCAGATACCAGATATTTGGAGGATTTGTGATTTTAAAGTACTTAATATAAATCAATTAAATCCTTGGCATTTCTAAAATAAGATGTGATCTCCATTTCATATCATAAAAGTACTAAAGAATTAACAAAGATTACAGAATATAACACTGTCAAAGTCATATTTTTTGCCCCGATTTTCATCAATCCCCTTCTTATTCACCTCAGACAGCTGTCATCACAACTGGCACCCTTGTTATAAACATCAGCAGAAGAGCTAAGAATAGAAAAGATATGGATATTTCTCATCCACAGAGCCCAGCTGTCTCCAGAGATGAGGCTGAGCTCAAGGACGGGGGAGATGACCCAACATCGTCAGTGAGAAGTATAAGACCTACCTGTCAGGCTTCCCTCATAGATCAGTCGGCAAACAATCTGCCTGCAATGCAGGAGACCTGGTTCAATTCCTGGGACATGGGTTTGATCTGTGGGTCAGGAAGATCCCCTGGAGAAGGAAATGGCAATCCACTCCAGTAATCTTGCCTGGAAAATCCCATGGACAGAAGAGCCTGGCAGGCTACAGTCCATGGGGTCGCAAGAGTTGGACATGACTTAGCGACTGAACCACCATCACACCTGCTCACTGACTCCACAGACAACCTGAATCTCCAGGGATGTTAATCAAGTATCTTTCATGCAGCTAAAGTCATTGAAAAACAAGTTACCCAAGGTGTTGCTCCTACAAGTGATGTAGTTATATTTTTAAGAGATGATATAGATAGCAGTCAACAGACACCCCTGGCATAAGATACTCCTGCAGAGTATTGGTAGAATATTTTAGTTTTGTTATCCTTGTCGTATACTTATTTGCTGTGTTCAAGAGAATATTTTAAGCCCTTCTGAAAAAAAGAAAACAAAAGAAAAACAAACAGGAGCTGGATCTCCTGATCATTTCGAGAATGGAAGACAGCTTTAAAGTTATACAGAAACTACTTAATAGATAAAACAGATGGATTCTATGCCTGGGATTGTCCCACTGGGTATATTGAAGTTAGGTAGAAGGATATATGTTCATGTAAGAATAACAGTCCTTAGTTTTCAGTTTTATATGTTGCACTCAAAAGAAAATATAGATGTCTCTCATTGCCTTAAGGAGGCAATAGAGGGTAAGAAACAGGCCAGGGTAAAATAACTTTCAATGGAATGAGAAAGCACTGAGCAGCGGATGTTGCACAGGACACACAGGCACTCATATCCACCTGTTGATTGAAACGCTACTGACTGACTGTAGGTTTGATCAGTATTTTATTCACCACAGACTTAATGACCATCAAGTTAATGCCACTTACAATAAAGGGTCTTACTCCATTTTTTTGACTACTGACTTCTTTTTAGGCTTCAACCTCCCTTTCCCCTGGGGCCCCCTCTGGACAGACACTTTGTGTGTGTGCCCCCTTACAGGCCACTGAAGGGAAATTTAAAATACCTGCTCAAGGTATCTTTGCTCCAGCATAACCCAGAGACATTACACAGACCCAGTCTACACCCTTTCCTGTTCCAAGCCAGCCTTGACCTGTGTGTACCCTAGCAGTTCTCCCCCAGAGTCTCCCATGTGAATAATTAAATTTCTCTCAAACTCTCTTCTTGTGTGGAGTGTCATTAGCCTCAACATCTAAATTTTGGGTGGGATTCCTCTCACTTCTGCTGGATACTGCAGAAAACTACTTTCTATGTTAAGAATTGGGATATCAGATTAAGTAGGAGTCCCTAATCCAAAGAGTTTACAGACAAATTGGGAACACGAACTACTAGTGATGGGTATAATGAGTCTATGACAGATGGATGCACAGGTTTTTATGGGAGCATAGAGAAGGGATACTTACCTGGCAGACAGTGGATAGAAAAGGATTCTAGACTAACTGATAATAAATGGACATTAGTATAAGAATGGGGGTAGGTGGTTGAAGGTGCAGAGCACTGAAGACCAAAGCAGAGGCCATTATGAAGGCTTGAAGGTATGGGGCCCTTGGCATCACTCAGAGAAACTGACAGTCCAGCAGTGTCAGAGCAGAGTGCTCGTGAAGAGGGGGTGGCAGGGATGGAGACGGAGAAGTGGGAGCCAGAGCTTCTAGAAAGCCTTCAAATTTCTCATCATTACATGTGCATTCCTCCTGCCTTTCTCTTGGAGGATCATATGAAGGGTAAAAAACGTATTCACATTTCTGAGGTATTTAGTATTGCATCCTGAAGTAGTAACTGTGACGAAAGCAGAAGGGCACACAATATTCTTATAAATCTCAGTGACGGCGAGAACTGCCCCCTACTCTGCAGGAAACTCCCCTTTCTCTTCCTTCCCATCAGTTGCTTTCCTAGGACTCTACCTATATTTTATTCTTTAATATTCTTTCCCTATTTTTTAAAGCACACTAATAAATGATAGTATATTTAAAGCCAGTTCAGTAACAAAATTCCACTTGGAAAACTCTGCTTACAAGAATACAGGGTACTAAAATTCAACTTATCTGAATTGCAGTCCCATAAAGGTATAAAAATAAATTTGCATTTTATATTACAAATAAAAATCAATAATATAATTTTACATAGCACTATAGTTTCATCTTCACAGAAGTTCTGTGGTAAACTAAGTTGAAGAATTTGGAAACCAGAAAATGTCAGTCAATTTTATAATGCATTCACTGAGAGAAATGAAATACACATTTTAAAATTTGGGATTCAGAGGGAAAAAAAGGAATCCTTCACATTAGATTTCACTGGATACTGTCCCTTTCTCTGCTATTTGGGGCATTCAGAATATAATTTCACAGATGATATATTTTTCTTAATGTGATTTTCAGACTACATCTAATGGAAAATGCCTGGTTAGGATTAAGAGACATAGTACAGATGTTAAACCACATTTGCATGCAATTATTTCTAAAACAAATGCCAGGGTTACAGAGTCTATTGAAATGGCTTTCAGGATGGCTGGCACATGTATTAAACCAGCTTCCAATCTCTGAGTAAGTCTATATTCTGAATATTTCAAATGAGACACTGAACAAAGAATAAATCTATGTTTTTTACCTTGAGGCATTGTCCAAGAATGTATAGACATAGGGTTAGAGCCCAAGGATTCAAGGTAGGGATCTGGTATTTTTTTCAAGCAACAGCTTTTATGCTCAATCAAAAAATTTCATTTTATGTATTAATTTCAATTGCTGAAAAAGTAAAATGGTTACAAAACAGTTAATAATATGGGAAAAAAACAGACAGTAATATATTAGCTGTACTGTACATCTTTCAACTTACTTTAGGGTTTTTATTCAGAAAGGAATATAAACTATCTCTAAGGTTATTAATTTTTTTGTTAGTAGAAATCTCATTTTAGTTGATAGTTTAAATATACTTTTAAGCATCAAAGTAGAAGAAATTCCTGTTCAGAGTACTCCTGAAATGTTTCTGTTACTGACTTCACTGGAAATATCAAAAGCAGTGAATGATAAAAACCAAAAGGTTGCATTCACTGCTTTGCTTATGTAGGGCATTGTGTCTTCATAGAGGCACTAAACCTACAAGTCCTAGGAGCTTACGGAATGGGCAAGACCTTTAACTACCTTCTGGTGATCGTTCCCATGGAAATGCATTTTTGGACTAGGATTTGAACCAACGAATGAAGCCTGAAGAGCCACTGCCAAACTTATTATGTTTCAAAACCAAACACTGCCTCATACTTTCATTTGTCCAAATTCAGAAAGTACCAGCATCTCTTTCACTGTATGCTTTACTCCTTAGGGGGGACAATTCAGACCATGATCATCCCTAGGAATTTATGAGGGGACTGAAGGATGCAGCAGTTCCCTTTCTGATCCCTGCAGGGAAAGCAGCAGCTGCCCTTGGATCAGCTACTTTTTATCCACTGTTGGTCTCAGTGGCAACTCCTTTTCTTGCCAATAATAATAAATGAGAGACTCTTTAATGAGGAATAGAGACTTCAAGCTGCACACACAGAAGCATATCTGGTTGGCATCTCTGATTACGATTCAATCCCCACAAACCCTTTCCCCCTCCTGACCCTGATGGGAAGTAGAGAAGAAACCTGAAGAAGAGAACCAATTACTGGAAAGCAAAAAAACTCTCTAACAGAAAACCTCCTATCACTTGATATTAAAGTTCTCATGATGCCAAGAAAACCTCGAGTAGAGGTCCAGGACTGTCACTCATTTTTTTTTTTTTTCCCATATCAAAAGATTATTCCTCATGGTCATTGGGTAAACATCTAATGTCATTACCATGTCCCAATGCCTTCTTAACAGTGCTTCCCAACAGATGAGAATGATGAGGTATAGGAGAGAAAGGAATAAAGGAAGTCAGAGTCACTCCAGTAGAATCTTCTAGTGGCAGTGGTGATGAAGACCCCCTTCATGGGGGAGGCCCCATGCATCCCTCCAACCCTTTCCCTTCATCACAACCACTTTATCTTAACCACAAATTGACCTGGGTTCNATCAAATCCATGGCTCCTGTGTCTCCTGCATTGCAAACAGATTCTTTACCCACTGAGCGATTATGGAAGCCCATTTCATATTCCTACCTTACACCTAGTCCACATATATCTGACTGTACTGACAATGTGTTAGTCTGACCTTCCTTGTCTAATGATATGCAAAATGTCTACTGCAAATGAATATTATAAATAATATTAAAAGAAACCATATACATGTAGAACTGATAAAAATAGCTAGATATCTTTAAACATTCACAGTTTTATTACAGAGAATGAAAATACTAGAATTATTTGGCTTGCTTTTTTGTTTCCTAAATTTATGGTGTATTTCTTTAAAGAAAGTTTATTACATTATTAATAATACTGTTTCTTTTGTTTGAAAGATAAAATCCAATCTCACTAACTGCATAAATCACACATTTTAAGAAGAAGATGGACTCACTTCATTTTAATTTCATTCTGGATAATTACCAGAAAGCATGCAGGACCTATTAGAGGAGGGGAGATTATAAAAAATTATTATGCATCTACAGTATCTCAGATCCAAACCAATGATTAATTCTTATTCTCATGGAGCCCTGGATGAAGTGATGACAAACACTCACAAGAATAATCCTGGTTTTGTTGGGAAGAATCACACACAGCCCTGGGACCTCCCATTTTTACTCCCAAGAGCGGTCTCAGTCTTCCATCAGACAAGCAGCCTTCACAGAATGAGGAATGTCTGCCCATTCTGTCCTCTTGCCTGTCCTGAGGCTGAGAATTCCTGAAGAAATGATCCATTTATTTCAAATATAAAGGGAGGTGGTGGAAAAAATGATAAGCTTACAAGTCACATCTGACATTCTGCCCTGACTCCTTGGGAAAGTTATTAAACCTTTCTGGTTCTGATATCTCACAGGTAAAATATGGACAGTAATGACCAATTTGGAGCTTTATTTGGAGACAAAATGACCAATCATGGGCAAGATACCTGGCACCTAGAACGCAGCAGTAATTTATGAGTGTCTCTAGGGATGGAGTTGAGGGAGAGCAAGAAGGGTTCATTGGAACTTCTTCTAGATGCCCCACCAAGTACCTATTTTCTAGTGTAGCTGCTTATAGTGCAGATCACTGCAGAAAAGAAAGAACAAGTATGGAATATGTCCCTTCACTTCTCTAAGAGTTGAGTTCAGTTTAGTCACACAGCCGTGTCTGACTCTCTGTGACCCCATGGACTGCAGCACGCCACACTTCCCTGTCCACCACCAACTCCCAGAGCTTGCTCAAACTCACGTCCATTGAGTTACTGATGCAATCCAACCATCTCATCCTCTGTTGTCCCCTTCTCCTGCCTTCAGTCTTTCCCAGCATCAGGGTCTTTTCCAACAAGTAAATTCTTTGCATCAGGTGGCCAAAAATTGGAGTTTCAGCTTCAGCATCAGTCCTTCCAATGAATATTCGGACTAATCTCCTTTAGGATGGACTGGTTTGTTCTCCTTGCAGTTCAAGGGACTCTCAAGAGTCTTCTCCGACACCACAGTTCAAAAGCATCTATTCTTTGGTGTTCAGGGGTCTTTACAGTCCAACTCTCACATCCATACATGATTACTGGAAAAATCACAGCTTTGAAAAGATGGACGTTTGTCAGCAAAAGGATGTCTCTACTTTTTAATAGGCTGTCCAAGTTGGTCATAGCTTTTCTTCCAAGGAGCAAGCATCTTTTAATCTTATGGCTACAATCAGCATCTGCAGTGATTCTGGAGCCCAAAAACATAAAGTCAGCCACTGTTTCCATTGTTTCCCCATCTATTTGTCATGAAGTGATGGGACCGGATGCCATGATCTTAATTTTCTGAATGCTGAGCTTTACGCCAACCTTTTCACTCTCCTCTCTCATTTTCATCAAGAGGCTCTTTAGTTCTTCTTCACTTTCTGCCATAAGGGTGGTGTCATCTGCGTATCTGAGGTTATTGATATTTCTCCCAGAAATCTTGATTCCAGCTTGTGCTTTATCCAGCCCAGCATTTCACATGATATATTCTGCATATAAGTTAAATAAGCATGGTGACAATATACAGCCTTGACGTACTCCTTTCCCAATTTGGAACCAGTCTGTTGTTGCATGTCCGGTTCTAATTGTTGTTTCTTAACCTGCATACAGATTTCTCAGGAGGCAAGTAAGGTGGTCTGGTATTCCTATTTCTTGACCAATTTTCCACAGTTTGTTGTGATCCATACAGTCAAAGGTTTTAGCATAGTCAATGAAGCAGAAGTACTTGTTTTTCTAATGCTTTCTTGCTTTTTCGATGACTCAACAGATGTTGTTGATCTCTGGTGCCTCTGCCTTTTATAAATTCAGCTGGAACATCTGGAAGTTCATGTACTGTCAAAGTCTGGCTTGGAGAATTTTGAGCATTACTTTGCTAGTATGAGATGAGTACAATTGTGCTTATTGTGTTTGAACATTTTTTGGCATTGCCTTTCTTTGGGACTGGAATGAAAACTGACCTTTTCCAGTCCTGTGGCCACTGCAGAATTTTCCAAATTTGCTGGCATCATCTTTTAGGATCTGAAATAGCTCAACTGGAATTCCATTATGTCCACTAGATTTGTTTGTTGTGATGCTTCCTAAGGCCCACCTGACTCTGCATTCCAGGATGTCTGGCTCTAGGTGAGTGATCACACCATCATGGTTATCTGGGTCATGAAGGAAAGTGAGAACTTTCCAGAAATATAATAACCAAATATAAACTTTTTTTTTAAACTTTAACTTAACTGATACCTTCTGTGACTATCTTTTTCATAGTCCTTCAAAACCATGTGCTTCTGTACTTTCAAAATATTTATATTTTCCAGTGTTCCACTGCCTACATATGTTCAATTGGGTTGACTCACCAGCATTGTTTAGCTTCAGTAGCAATTTCCTGGAGGGAAAGAGGCACTTCTGCTTAGCGTACTCTGTGGGCTTTCCAGGTGGCACTAGTGCTAAAGAACCCACTTGACAATAGAGGAGACATAAGAGAGGCGAGTTCGATCCCTTTGGGTCAGAAAGATGCCCTTGGGGTGGGCATGGTGACCCATTCCAGTATTCTTGCCTGGAGAATCCCATGGACAGAGGAGCCTGGCGGGCAGGGTTGAGAAAAGTCGGATATGACTGAAGTGTTTTAGCAGAGAACAGTGTACTTTGCATTATACTCTACTAGTGCTCAAAACTGGAGAAGGCAGTGGCACCCCACTCCAGTACTCTTGCCTGGAGAATCCCATGGACAGAGGAGCCTGGTAGGCTGCAGTCCATGGGGTCGCGAAGAGTCGGACACAACTGAGTGATTTCACTTTCACTTTTCACTTTCATGCACTGGAGAAGGAAATGGCAACCCACTCCAGTGTTCTTGCCTGGAGAATCCCAGGGACAGGGGAGCCTGGTGGGCTGCTGTCTATGGGGTCGCACAGAGTTGGACACGACTGAAACAACTTAGCAGCAGCAGCAGCAGCTGCAATGCTCAAAATGTATGAGTCTTTAATAACAGTTATAATTAAAAATATCAAAACTCACAATAAAGTCCTAGAGCCTACTGACCTTTAGTCACATTAATACACAGATCTGTGTCTCTCTAAAATTTCCTAGAAGAAACAACAAAAAATAAAAAGAAATTTCTTGTCACTGAAGTATGTCATGTCATAAATTCTCTTTTCTGTTTCTATGTAGCAGAGTAGCTACCTCTCTTCCATCCACTGAAAGTCAGCTCTTTACACAAGATTTTGCTTTTTAGCTTAAAAAAGAAAAAAATCTCTTTTCACAGATTTCTTAGGTCCCATGAGTTGTTAATAGCAGCTATGTTAAATTATCATTGGCAGACACTGTAAAGATTCCTATCTCAAAATTCATCCTCCTCTTTTTCTCTACTAAAAGAACCCAAAATTTGTTCAATTTGACCAAAGGCCTAGCTGAATATAATCAGCTTCACAGACTCAGATGAAGCAATGGGTATTCATGTGATACTATTCAGGCCAATGAAATGTAAAAAGAAGCCATTCTGTGGGCAAACTTGTTATCAAAACTTGTTATTCAGCTAACTTGCACTTTTTGGTATTTTGCCCTCCCCTTCTCTCTACCTGGAACATGAACATGATACCTGGAGAAAGAGCAACCCAATTGTCACCATGAAGACAAAGGCTACACAGGGGAGGAGTAGAAGGCTGAAAGAAACATTGGTCTTTTGTGTCATCCTTGAGCATTAATACCAGCCAAATCTGGACTTCCTGTCTAAGGAGTTCATGTTTCATGTGAAAAATAAATCTATATTCCTGAATAGAGCAACTGATATAAAGTCCACAGTAAATTTAGATAGAGTTTTAGTAGAAACATCCAAAATTCCCAGGGCTAAAGCACTAGATATAATTAACTCATAAAAATTATATACCAATAACTCATGTAGCAAGGATAGTACCAGGATAATATTTGAGAAATCCTCGTATCTCATTTGTATCCTGTACATTTCCAATATCATTTATTAAGCAGAATTATTCCAGTTTACTAGTGAAAGAATCATTGATATTTAGTGGGGTTAGAAGCATGACTAGTACAGAATAATGAAGCAGACAAAATAACAGGTAAAGTGCTTACTGTAAGCAACACATTTACATGTATATAAAATTCATAAAACAGAAAACAGAATCAGAAAATGGAAAATATTTAGGTAAAAATAAAAGGAAAGAGTTCACTGTTATTGTTAAATAGTTATACTGTATGTTATCTACCTAGGAAAAGGAATCAGTTAAAGTATTGCTCATAAACAGACTGCCTAACTTGACCAAAGACAAGATATATTAGTCACGTAAGAGCAGAGTAGGTGATGCAGCCTGAATCAGGTCTTCTAAAGATATCCACTTCTGCTTAAAAGTTTCTTCTACAAAATACAGAGAGGCCGATAAACATCATACCTTCATACTTGTCTCACCAGGTTGAAAGTAGTACCTTGAACTTATTCTGACAAAGAGGGAGCAATTCAATTTGCCTATTTTAATTCATTCTGCAAAGATTTATTGAGCATCAATCATGTACCAAGCATTATACTGGAAACAAAATGTAATCTCTGATCTCTAAAAGGGTTTAGAGTCTGAGAAAACTAGAAAGGTAGTCAAATAACTGTAATAAAATACAGTATATTCTACCTTTGTAACTAGAACATGTAGAATAATAAAGGTATGATACAGGTTCTGTATACACATAGGTGAGAGATCACTTCTCTTTGAAGAGTCAGAGAAGACTGTAGGGAGTAGGATCTTGAGGTTTGTGTAAAAATCTGGCAACCAAATAAGAGGGGTGGGGCTGACTTCTAAACAGATGGAGAAACAGGAACAAATACAAAGAAATGTTACAGTTCTTATAGTTCACAATGCCCTGCAGAGTGCCTGGTATACAAGAAGCAAACTACAAACATTTTTTGTAGTTTGGATGAATGGATGAATAAAAGAATAAACAGCATCTTTAATAAGCAATGAGGATTAAACCATGGTTTTAAAGTAACAGATGTATGATGATTTACAGCCTTTTGCGCCATGCTGATAAGGTTGAACACCAGAGCAACTTTCATATTAGGGCAGAGGAATATGGCCCAATCTAATCAGAAGGGTTTATAGTTGGAGACTATTAGGAAAAGTTGACAAAAACACTGGACAACTGTGGGGAGAAAGAAATAATTCTGGTTTGAGATAAGTTGATTTTGGGATGCCCCAATAGGCAACTGAAAAAATCACATTGGAGCCTAGAAGAAAGGAGGAACTTGACAGGGTTATCACTGATCTATGGACTTCACGTGTGTTGTGTTCAATCACATCTGACTGCGACATTTTGGACTGTAACTGGGTCAGCTCCTCTGTCCATGGACTCTCCCAGGCAAGAATAGTGGAGTGGGTTGCCATGTCCTCCTCCAAGGGATCTTCCCAACCCAGAGACCAAACCTCTGTCTTCTGTATTGCAGGTAGACTCTTTACTGCTGAGCCATAGGGTAAGCCCAATATGGACTCAGCACATTCATGCAAAATGTACCACGTACCAGATGCTGGAAATGTGAAGATGAATGAGATAGTCCTAAGCTTCAAGGACCTTATAGTATATATGATTCAGTGTGATTCATGCAGGAAATGATGTATGTATATATGTATATATGTGTATATATACATATATATATGACATAGAGACAAAATATATAGGAGTTATTAATTCTACCTTGTGTGTGTGTGGCAGGTGAGGGTTTTAAAGAAGGCTTCATAGAGTACCTGACAAGATGATTTAAAAGCTTCAGAGAAGGTTTCAGGGTGGAAAGACAGAAGGGAATACTGAAAAAAGAGAAGGGTAAGGCCACCTGTATGGCAACATGAAGCAGTTTTGGAGGAGCCTTAAGTAGTTTGACACTGCTGCTCATATAGTTTGTAAAAAGTGGATGGTGGACAATGAGATCAGCATGCAAGACCACTGCACCGGATAGCTATCTTCAAAGACAATGAACTTTATTTTTTTGAAAGCTTCCAGTATCTAAAAGGAGGCCAGCATAGGAGATATATGCTGAGGACTTTAGAAAGCAGATACTATTTTTAAAAAAAATCAAAGATAAGATCTTAAGATTTTACATAAAATTTCTCGCAATATTGTTGAAAATGCCCCTGGAAAGAATAAACAGAGACAGGTATCTCAAAAAACCTGCTCAAGGAACTTTTTAGTTAGCTCAGATATGAAGATACACACACACACACACACACAAATAAAACACAGGACTGCGATTAAAAGACTGCTGTACATGTAAGGTAACTGAGATATCACTAGTTCAACTATTGCTTCATTGTGTAGGTTGGAAAACTGAGTCCCTGATAGCAAAAATGACATAGTACATTAATGAGAATTCAGATTAGCTACTTTTTATTGCAGGGAACCACTTCTGTGTTGCAGAATAGTTGCAGGGTCCCTATTTACTACTCTGTAGTCCAACTGCACTAGAATCTCCTGGGAGAGTTTAAAATATTTTGATTTGCTAAGATCCCATCCCCTCAAATTTTAACTCAATGTTCTTGGTTGAACCCAAGATTCTCCATTTTTAGATGCTTTCAACTAATTTCTTAGATTAAAAAAAATATTAGTAGCCTAAGTGAACTCTAAGATTATCTAGGTGAGTAACTAAAGTTATTGATTAAGGGAAATAAAACTCTCCTGGAATAAAATAAAAACTTTAAATGATGCCCACATTTTTGAGGAAGTAGAACTCTAATCATATTTTCATCACAAAAGAATATGTTTTAAACGTCTATTACATGCCTGGCTCTATGGGAAGGAGGTGGAATAGAGAGATTGATTTTCTCCTTTGTGTTACTTTGTTTATTTTTTACAGGGATATTTTATGGAAGAATTTTCTCCAGTTTTCCTGAGACACCAGATTTTCCTCATGTCAGCACATCATAATATTCAATGTGTTCCTTGGTTTGTCACTTGAGAAGGTGCAGTAGCACTAGCAGTAGAAGATATCAAGGTGGCAGCTTTTACAGCAATGTTAAATGTTAACACTAGAAGTGTAAGAATTTATATACTGTACAAAAGAATTGTCTATTTTGTGTTACCAAAATGCTTAACTACTAGGTCCTACAAGTTAAAACTTGTCTATGAAGATAAAATGATAAAAGCTCACATGATCAAACAAATCCTTTCTTTTAAAGTGAAAGTGAAAGTGAAGTCGCTCAGTCCTGTCCAACTCTTTGCAACCCCATGGACTGTAGCTTACCAGGCTCCTCCCTCCATGGGATTCTCCAGGCAAGAATACTGGAGTGGGTTGCTGTTTCCTTCTCCAGGGGATCTTCCCAACCCAGGGATCAAACCCAGGTCTCCCGCATTCCAGGCAGATGCTTTAACCCCTGAGCCACCAGGGAAGCCCTTTCTTTTAAAGTAACCACCAAATACTTTTAACCAAGCTGGATGTGATTCAAGAACTTCAACTCTGAACTGAATCTAAATAGAGTCACCCTAATTTGAGGGATAAAAAACTAAGTTCAGAATGCTTGGCTCAACAGCATTCTGAATACCAGTCAACAATCAATGGTAATTAAAATAAAGCTTCTACTTACTGTTGAACTTCTATGAAGTCTCGTCCCCCATGACTTTCAAAAGCATTCCAGACAACTTGCACTCTGAAGGAATACCCCAGGTTATCTACTGATGTCATTGGATATTTACAAGTAAGAAGGAGGAAAATATTAACATTAATATTGAGTGCCTCTCTCAATTCCTCAAATAAAATACCAGCAGAGAAAGTGGAGGGGACTTGTTGGTTCACCTTAGATTTTCCTAACTGATGCTAGATCGCAAGATCTTAAAATTCACAAATGTTGAGGATTGGTCTTATTATTTTCCTATTACCCCAAAGTTCCATGACATTACACCTATGGAATTTGTCAAGTCAAAAAACTAAATCAAGCATGCTG
The DNA here is from genome assembly GCA_006410615.1 of Neotragus moschatus. Taxonomy (NCBI): domain Eukaryota; kingdom Metazoa; phylum Chordata; class Mammalia; order Artiodactyla; family Bovidae; genus Neotragus; species Neotragus moschatus. The sequence continues at coordinate 692,444 of SJYA01000699.1, read as the reverse complement.
GGAGCTGAGCTAGTCTTTAGATAACTGATTCCTCACACACATAAACTAACTCCTCTACCTTAGGGATTCTTCTGTTATAAATGAAGTTTTCATGGGTTTTCTACCTGTTGTCACTGATCTAGAAAAATCTGTGGTATGAAAAAAAAGTTTCATTATAAGAAATTGACATTAATCAAAAAGTAAATTTTATTGAAAGTTGGAAAGTTAACTTTTGTTACATTCTGTACATGATGATGGTAGCATGACTCAGAATGAGAGTCTTTGGAAGAAAGATTGCACAGACCTCCTACATTTTTGAATTGGAAATTTCTAAAATTTGAGGGTTCACAAAGACCTAAGGTGGCATACTTTGTGAATGTCAAGGGTCTACTATAATTAGTTCTCATGGTGGTTTCATCCTTATCTAATTAGAGAACACCATTTTCATCTTAAAAACCCATTACACTATAGCAATTTATTAACACTTATTAAGTGCCTTTGAGAAAAGTAACTTAGTGACCAACCATAATTTAGCTTAAAAATATGATTAGGTTCTTTTAATGAAGGTATATGCTTTTCATATTAAGGTAGGATGACTTAAGTATTTTTAAAAGAACAATTCATTACACTTTTGTTTGATCATTTCAAATGCTGTGCTTCCAAATTCACTGCTATTAAAACAATCATGATCAACACACCCTAAGATTTGTTTAGAAAATCTGGCCATTTAGTACAAACGTTTATTCCAAGCAATTCTAGTTTGAATTTCTTAATGAGTTTTCTGGGAAATTTTGCAAAAGAATTTAAGGAAGAAAGGGTAAACCAACCTGATGGCTGACTTTGAAAGAGCCACCAAAAAATGTCATCAGTAAGAGGAGATTTCTAACACTACATGAAAGGTTTCAGGTTCTCCTAAGTATCTAGATATTCAAGTGTCAAGCTGCTCTCATACTAAAACTACAGTTTAAAATAGAAAAAAAAGAAACTATTCTTGAAGCAGGATGAGAACTAAAATATTAGATACTGGATTTGCAGAAGTCACACACTTTTACTATTTTGTTAATAAAATGATATGCTAGAATATATTTTTAGCCATTTAAATGCCTAATAATTTCAGGCATTTATAGTTATTCTTTTCTCAATATGGAGACTAAAGAGACAGAGATTAAGTAAAATGTGCAAGATTCCATGATGAGTGGAAAGAATGGAATAATAAAGTAAGAAAAACTATAGTGGAAAAGGTGAAGGTAGCAGAGAAATGTGAAGAAAACCAAGTAGAAATGGAGAATGCAGGATTAAAGGTATAAATAGAATCCATAGAGAAAACACAGTGAATCTTAACTGTAAGTGTATTTCAAAATAATTTCACATTTTGTCTTTAATTATGTACCGACATTGTTTCTCACTTTGTCATTTAATTTAGCTTGTACAACACCTCCAAACATCTTAAGGTAAAATTCACAGTCTAAGTCTTAAATCTTCTGGAGAGCTCCCTTAACAATATTAATGCTCTACTTATTTCTTCCTCTTACTTTAGTTAAGGTAGAGAAGTCAAGGGAATATATACTTAGCATCCTAATGGATTACAGAAAGAGTCAAGTGCTTGGGTAGCTAAGAAAAGAGAAAATGTGACCTCCTAGAAAGCTGTTTTCTCTCAAATTTAATTTATGGGAACTCAGTATTATATATACAGTATATACTTACTTATATGACCAGAGACACAGCAATCAGAGAAGTAGAAGTATATTTATTATCTATTTTCTATTTAACACATATTAAAGTAAGGCTTTTTTCCCAGTCATCAGAAATAACATTAGTATTTCAGATCTTGAGTTATTGGCAAATAATTTTAAAAAGGGGGGATAGAAATTATCAGTGTTGCAGTTCACCGCTACATGTATGAAAATGCTCAAGGTCATGGTTTGATGTGGTTGACAAGACAAGCTCCATGTTTTAGAAACTCCCTTCCCTTGAGCTTATTCAATGGAGCACAAGATAACTTGATTCATTTTTCCCCTGTTTACATTCTTTTGCTTTTTTCTCTTGCTTTAAAAACTGTGGCTGTTAGAGAGCTTCTCTTTGTAGATGACTTTTTTTTCCCCCCAGAAATCTCTCCCACTTCCAGGGATTCATCTATCACTTCTGGATTATATCACAAATATTTATCTAACTCTGATTTCTCTGCCAAACTGTTTATAATTTTCTAAAAGTTTGCTATTTCAATTTACTTTCATGCCATCACCTCAAATTCAATGTTTCTAAAACTCAATTCATGATATGCCAGCCTCAACAACTTTTTGAAGATTACCTTATTCCAGATATTTTACAACTAAAGCACCCTCCAGATGGACCACTGTTCACAAATCTCCACCAGACACTGCTTCCACTATGTCACTTTGCTATGCTGTCAGTTCAGTCATGTCCAATTCTTGGCAACCCCATGGACTGTAGCCTGCCAGGCTCCACTTTCCATGGGAATCCTCAGGCAAGAATACTGGAGTGGGTTGCCATGCCCTCCCCCNCAACCCACTCCAGTATTCTTGCCTGGAAAATCCCATGGATGGAGGAGCCTGGTGGGCTACAGTTCACAGGGTCACAAAGAGTCGGACACGACAGAGAGACTTCACTTTCTTTTTGCCTTCAGTCTTTCCCAGAATCAGAATTTTTTCCAGAGAATTAGCTCTTTGCATCAGGTGGCCAAAGTACTAGAGTGGCAGCTTCAGCATCAGTCCTTCCAAAATGAAAATCAAAACACAATAAGATGTCATCTTACACTTGTCAGAATAACTATCATCAAAAAGACAAGAAATAGTAAGTGTTGGCAAGGATGTGGAGAAAAGGCAATCCTCATACATGATTAGTGGGAATGTAAATCAGCAGAGCCACTACGGACAACAGTATGGAGGTTCCTCAAAAAATGAAAAGTAGAACTACCATACAATTCAGCAATTCCTGGGTATTTATCAAAAAAATTTGAAAATATGAATTCAAAAGGTATATATGCACCCCGATATTTATAGCTACATTACTTATAATAGCCANAATCCTCATACATGATTAGTGGGAATGTAAATCAGCAGAGCCACTACGGACAACAGTATGGAGGTTCCTCAAAAAATGAAAAGTAGAACTACCATACAATTCAGCAATTCCTGGGTATTTATCAAAAAAATTTGAAAATATGAATTCAAAAGGTATATATGCACCCCGATATTTATAGCTACATTACTTATAATAGCCAAAATGTGGAAACAACCTAAGTGTCCATTGACAGATGAATGGATACACATATGTATGTGTGTGTGTGTGTGTATGACTGATATATATATATATACATATATATATACATATATATATATATGTCATAAAAAGAATGAAATCTTGCCATTTGTGGTAGCATATATGGACCTGGAGGGTATTATGCTTAGTGAAATAAGTCAGACAAGGACAAATATTGTATATTTTCACTTATATGTGGAATCTAAAAAAATAAAATAAATAAACAAATATAACAAAATAGAAACAGACTCACAGATACAAGGAACAAACAGGTGGTTAACAAAAGGGAGAGGGGTGGAATGAGGTGGAAAATAGGTGAAGGGATTAAGAGGTACAAATTACCAGTTATAAAACAAGTAGATTACAAAAACGTAATGCACAGAACAGGGGATATTGTCAACACTTTATAAGAACTTTACATGGTGTGTAATCTATAAAAATCAAATTACTATGTTGCATATGACTCTAACATATTGTAAGTCAACTATACCCAATAAAATAAGATAAAACAAAATCCTTATAGCACTTTCTGCCTTTCTGTTTACCACAGCACATCCACTGTGGCTTGATATTTGTGTGCAAGTCTTACTGTCTTAGCCAAATTATAAGTCCCTGAGGATATTACACACTATAAATACTCAGTTTTCACTGAATGAATGAAGGTTTTCCCACTTCCAACCTCCTCCTACCCTCAGTTCAGCCCAATCTCTCCTCATTCATTGTTCCAGCAGGTATTTGTGGAGCTCTATTATTCAGCAGGCACTGGAGCTGAGCCAGGACATACATGATCCCTGCCGGCATAGAGCTCACAGTCTAGCAGCGAAGACAAGCATTAAAGTGTAAGTCTGTGTGTGGCAAGTGTGATATAAACATGTTGTGGGGGCCTATAGGAAGCAGTACAAACTCTAGTCAGTACATAAAAACTCACTGTTGCTTTCTTATAAATCAGACACACTTCATATAATAGTGAATAGTGAATTGCGACAATTATGACCAAGTAAAAGGTAACATATAATGCTTATCACAACCTTGGATTAAATATAAAATTCCTGGTGCTGGTTATAATCGAAATCATTTACTAATTCCATATAAGTGCAAGGATATATGCTGGTTACTTTATCCACTATTTTTTTAAGTCTTTACAACAATCTCGCAAGGTAGGTATCCTTATTCCTACCTAAGAATAAGATAAGGAAATAGGCTTCAAGAGATTCAGTTATTCTACCCAGAGTCTTACAAATGGAGAGGAAAGATAGGCTTCAGACTCCAAAACGGATGCTTCTTGTTCTCCGTGCCATGAGTAGATTGTTCTAAGTTTTCCACACAAGTGCATTTAGCAATGATGGACTGGATATCTCAGACCCTCCTCCACAGGGTGTTAGCCTTGTGCATCTGGCCACATGTGGCAACATCATAATATTTTAAGAAAAATTTTATTCTATAACATTCCTATAAGACTATCTATCTCACTCTTCCTTTTAAAAAATGTTCTTTAGTAGAATGGGAAATCATAAAGATGATGCTGTGAAAGTGCTGCACTCAATATGCCAGAAAATTTGTAAACTCAGCAGTGGCCACAGGACTGGAAAAGGTAATTTTTCATTCCAATCCCAAAGAAAGGCAATGCCAAAGAATGCTCAGACTATCACACAACTGCATTCATTTCACACGCTAGTAAAGTATAATACTCAAAATTCTCCAAGCCAGGCTTTACCAGTAGGTGAACCGTGAACTTGCAGATGTTCAAGCTGGATTTAGAAAAGGCAGAGGGACCAGAGATCAAATTGCCAACATCTGTTGGATCATCGAAAAAGCAAGAGAGTTCCAGAAAAAAATCTATTTTTGCTTTATTGACTATGCCAAAGCCTTTGATTGTGTGGATCACAGGAAACTCTGGAAAATTCTTAGAGAGATGGGAATACCAGACTACCTGACCTGCCTCTTGAGAAATCTGAATGAAAGTGAGGAAGTAACAGTTAGAACTGGACATGGAACAACAGACTGGTTCCAAATAGGGAAAGGAGTACATCAAGGCTGTACATTGTCACCCTGCTTATTTAACTTATATGCAGAGTATATCATGAGAAACACTGGGCTGGATGAAGCACAAGCTGGAATCAAGGTTGCAGGGAGAAATATCAATAACCTCAGATATGCAGCGGAGAGGCAATGGCAACCCACTCCAGTACTCTTGCCTGGGAAAATTCCATGGATGGAGGAGCCTGGTAGGCTGCAGTCCTACGATATCAATAACCTAAGATAGTTAGATGACACCACCCTTATGGCAGAAAGTGAAGAAGAACCTCTTGATGAAAAG
>SJYA01000699.1:678356-681980 GCA_006410615.1 Neotragus moschatus | reverse complement strand
TGAAATTAAAAGACGCTTACTCCTTGGAAGGAAAGTTATGACCAACCTAGACATTCTATTAAAAAGCAGAGACATCCCTTTGCCAAAAAAGGTCTGTCTAGTCAAAGCTATGGTTTTTCCAGTAGTCATGTATGGATGTGAGGGTTGGACTCTAAAGAGTGCTGAGTGCCGAAGAATTGATGTTTTTGAACTGTGGTGTTGGAGAAGACTTTTGAGAGTCCCTTGGACTGCAAGGAGATCCAACCAGTCCATCCTAAAGTAAATCAGTCCTGAGTGTTCATTGGGAGGAATGATGCTGAAGCTGAAACTCCAATACTTTGGCCACCTGATATGAAGAGTTGACTCACTGGAAAAGATCCTGATGCTGGGAAAGATTGAAGGCAGGAGGAGTAGGGGATGGCAGAGGATGAGACAGTTGGATGGCATCACCAACTCAATGGACAAGAGTTTGAATAAACTCTGGGAGTTAGTGATGGACAGGGAGATCTGGTGTGCTGCAATCCATGGGATCACAAAGAGTCGGACACAACTGAGCAACTGAACTGCTGACTGAGAAGGGGAAAATGAGGACCATACAGGCATGGTCTGTCCTTGATAGTAGTTTTTAAATGAAACTCTCTTTTAAGGTTATGATATAAAATATATAACTCATTTTTTTAATATACATAAAACATAGCAAAAAACACCTTTTAAAAGTTCTTTTTAAATATTCTGCATCACAGTAAATTGTCCGTCTCAAACCCATACTGCAGATTTCTTGCTTATATTTCTTTCAGTATTTGGAATAAAATGTGTTTTACCTTCTAATTCCTGTAACAAGAAGTCAGAAACTAATGTTGGAAGGAAGTATTCAATTTCATTCTTTAGCAGTGCATGGATGGACTGTAATAATTTTCTAAAACATATTTATCAGTGTTCAATTCTATAATTCACAGAGTTAATATTTTATTCAAGTTTAAGTATTTCACCTCAGGATAAATATTTCATTATTTACATATTATACTTTAGTTTTTATTTTTTCCCTGGAATATGAAATTTTAGAAATGCTGCTTAGTTCACTGCAGAATTTAAAGTAAATACATGGTAAAATAACTCCTTATGGAGCTTAGATTTTTTTCCTAAAGGAACATATAAAATTATTTCAAGTCATTAAATAAAGTTTCCTTAGATGTTAAATAAAATGACACTTGTACCATGATTTTCATACATATGAGATTTGATACTTTGATTCCCAAGCATTATTTTTGGCTGTGGTATATTAATAAAGTGCTTTGTAACTGAAAACAAACAAACAAACATAATTCTTATGCATAAGCCAATATCCAACAGGACACAGCCAACCCTGAACAATTAGATGCCTATCACTCACTCCAAAAAAAGTGAAATACATTTTAGCCACAGAATATTATATTTTGTCCATCAGGTAGCCCAATGTCTTTGTTTTCAAGATGTTCAGTGACCTCCTCAAACTTATATAACTCACTTGTGCCAGAGTCAGAATAAGACCTCTAGGTTTAATTTACTTTGGCCTTTTACTATTCCATTCTCGAACTATTTAACACAGAATTATAAAAAATTTTAAGTGACCTATTGGGAAAGAGAACCTTATATAAGATACCTACAATGAAGGAAGTGATTACAATGCTATATACTAATATTCATCTAAGATAGCAAAGCAATGGCATTTACCTTAAATTTACGTCTCTGCTCTGCACAGCTGTTGAAGAACCACAAGTCTGTCTCATGGCTGTAAATGTAACAAGAACAATAATGCGACCAATTTTCATACCTAAACTAAGTAGATTTGTCATAGGCTAGAAAATTGATAATGAATTTCACAAAAACTTTTTAAGTTACAGATTATGGAAGTGTGCATGTGTGTTTATGCAGATGTGTTTGTGTGTGTGTGTGTGNCACAAGTCTGTCTCATGGCTGTAAATGTAACAAGAACAATAATGCGACCAATTTTCATACCTAAACTAAATTAAGTAGATTTGTCATAGGCTAGAAAATTGATAATGAATTTCACAAAAACTTTTTAAGTTACAGATTATGGAAGTGTGCATGTGTGTTTATGCAGATGTGTTTGTGTGTGTGTGTGTGCACACAGATGTGTGTGCATTTACTGTTTTTAATAATCTGGAAATTAGTTTTATGAAATTTGAAGTATTACATATTATCCTTTGACTACTGTTCTCATTATGGAACACTATGAGTACATCAGGTCTAAAAGTGTAAGGAGTAGATATAGATAAATAAAACAAATGAGAGGCTGTCTTCAGCTGTTATTATTAGATTATGTTTTTCTGGGATACATGATAAGAACATAAAGAAGAAACATCTGGTAATTCTTAGGTTAATATCAGCTCCCATTTGCATCACAATCTTTATATATTATTCATCAATATGTCATTTACCTACCTACTGATCGGATCTATTCAATTGGTGTTTCATGTAATGAATATAACATACAAACATGTTTCAAACATATATATCCAGATATCTATACACGAAAGTGAAATCCCTACTATGATCGGTACTCAAGCTTGTCAGATATGATTTTCTCTTTCCGTTTTGCATTAGATATGCTAATATCTATGCCATGTGTAGCACAAAAACCTGAAAAAGTGTAAATGAAAAAGGAATAGTAGATAAATACAAGTCTACTAGAAATATTCTCTCTGCCATGTCACACTTCAAATCTGGCTACCACTTTTAAACATTTAAAAGAAATCCAGTTGAATATAACAAAGCAACCAAATATTGTTCTTGTGACTTGAGCCATTAAAACAGATTCTTTAAAAAATCTGTCCTTTCTTTCAAATGTTATAAAGTCATTCTCCATCAAAACTATGTTTTAAAATAAAAACCACATATCTCTTTTGGTCTTCTAAAAATATGTTATGCCTGATAAAGTACAAGCCACCACCATCTATTATTAACACCAAATAGTTTGCCTTGAAGTACAGATTTTGAAACATTTTAAATTGTCTTTTTTTTTTTTTTTTTTTTAATCCTGAAAGGTAATCTACACTAACTCTCTTATAAAAGGTTGGTTAAACTCTTAGGTAAGTAGAAAAAGAAGTAGGCTGTGAGAGAATCATGGAATTTTTAAAGCATTACTTTCATATTAAATGGTTAAAATTTTTAACAGAAACATTTTACCCTTTTCTTTAACATAAGTGGAAAATAGTGCAACTCACATTAAACAGTATTTGTAGATGCAAAGATAAGAATTACCTTATATCTCCTTTTGACAAATGTGTAAGCTAGTATAAAATGCTATCAGATTTTTATTAGATTTTTAATACAATCCCAGCATGTTTCCAGTTGCTAAGCTTATCAAGTACTATGAAATACTAGAATTGTAGACTCATATTAATTGCAGGGCATATTTTGGTGAAAAAATACATCTTCATTCATTATTTATAAATTTTTATTCATAAAAACCAACTAAATCTTCAGTCTTATGACATTTTGGCATGAGATCCCACTAAAATTGCAAAGCAATAATAAAATGCTACAGTTTTATAATATGTACAATGGATATGTATTTTAAATAATATGAATCACAAAACATTAAATGTAAGTGACACAATGAAAGTTTGTGGGGATGATTAGCAA
>SJYA01000699.1:588356-673356 GCA_006410615.1 Neotragus moschatus | reverse complement strand
TTGTTTAGCCTAGCTTTCACATTTTGTAGACAGGTAACTGAAAAACCAATATTACAATAATATGACTAAAGTCACAAAGTAGTAGCAGAGTCTGGCAAGAGCTAAGGCCTTTGTGTCTCAAATCTAGAAGGCTGTCTCCTTCACAAACTTGCACTGTATTCATTCAACTCAATCTCAACATGGAACCCAACGGAATACATAATACCCAGTGCCTATAGAAATACATTAAAGTAGATATACTTAGAATTTCATGTCATGAAAATATTACTATTAAAAACGTACATCATTTTTAAAGGAGTCATAATAAAAATGGAATACCACAAAATAGCTAGCTAAAACATGCTTCTACTTTTAAAGTACCTTGGTTTCATATGAATTTATACTTATCTTTAAAATAGTAAAGAATCATCTTTCAATACAAACTCTTATGAAAAAGAACTACTTGCTTATATCAGCATTCTTTTAGTAGTAGTAGCGACTGCTATAGTAAATATAAGAGATGGGAGGACAAAAGCAACTCCAAGAGATCAGGAATGATTTAAAACTCATAAGCTGAAATCTTTGGCAGTTTGCATTCTAACTGCAGGCATCACATGATATTTTTAATTCCAGTATTCTGGATAACATTTTAGGACTGAAGTCAATAAACAAATGTTCAAAGATATTTAGTTTATCTTTGCAGTTTATTATTGTAGCTATTCAAATGATGAAAGATTATGAGATAAAATACTGCCTTCAATACATGGTGTTAGATGTCAAATTATATAGAATATTAATTTTAAAATTGCTTGTCCACTTTAATTGATAAATAGAAAAGAGCTATTCATTAAGTTCTATGAGCCATTTAGGTATTTATATAATCACCCTTTGTGAAACAAACAAAAAATAATAATAATTTATAATAAAAGGCAAAGATGCTTGCAAAATTTCCTTTAATAATAACTGAGTCTGATGCAAATGAATAACAAGAAAGGCTTCCAAAGAAGTCAAGCCATATCTAGTTTCCAAAAACACATTTGTTTTGAATTAAGGGTGCACTTCATTTAATGTAGTTATCTAACTTTAGCAAAGCTAAAAAAAAGATAGGACACTTTAAAAATTAGAATCAGAATTAAATTAAAATCTTTATAATAAAGGCATACTTTTTGTTAAGCTGCAGAAGTGTGGGGATGTATATGTTTTCCAGAATTCACTGCATTTTCCTATAAACGTTTATTGCAAATATCATTGCTAATAGTTACTGTGTAATTTCAAACAAACAAAAAATTTGTGAAGCAAAGTTGAAGCATGTCACCCTTATAAAGTAGTAATAACTTTAGTTAGTTAGGAATCACTTAGACAAAGAGTAATTCTAATGAGTGTGTCATTATGAAAATTAAAAGTAAAAAAACTTTGTGACCTGCCAGATCAACATTTTTTTTAGTTCTTGAAGAATACTGACAACTTTTACCAGGAGTAAAATGTTTGAGAATAGCTTAGAAACACCCAGTGAAACCAAAAATGTTAAGTACTCACGTTTATAAATAACTTCTTTTTTTTCCAAAGTAAATATATGTATATTTTGGAAAAAACAGACATCACTCATATCTCTCCTCATAAAAATAGGAATGCTTAACCTATCAGCCTGTTGCATTTGAGACGTTAAAATGAAAAATGACATCTACGCCCATTAATATCTTCAATGTATAAACAGCACAGCGTGACACATTCTTGAGAGCTGAAGGCTACAAAATCTCTCTGAAACATAAATAACAAAGCACTCAGAAGCATATTTGATGTTGATATTCATCTCTGAGAAAAACACTGCTGCCTAGGCTTCTTATGAAAATAGATGCAGCCCAAATGGATCTCCTGTAATTGGTTTCAGATAGCGAGGTCAGAAGAAATATGATACAAGAAACGATTATGTGGAACAGGCGAAACAAGAATGTTTACACAGGCACTCCCTACTTAAACTGACAAGGGGTGTATACTCTGCAGATAACCAGAACCAAAAAAATTTTGCCAGTAGGATACCCAGAATTTTGCTCCTCACACTCATATATTTTAACCTTTAACATATGACATTTTTAACATGTTACTTGACTACTCAGCATATAGTAGGTTTTCAAACAATTTCATTTTTAAATTATTTTCACAAGTGTAGTTGATAATGAGTAGATTCAGGTCCTTCCACAAAGGAGACAAATTCCAATTCTGTTCAGCCTTTCCTCCCATTATGTCCCTACTAAAGAGAATATACTGATAAACGTAATCTGAAGTCTCATAATGCTATTTAATAGAAGAAAATTAATCATCTAATTGTCATAAGCTATTTTCAAACAGCAATCTATCAGAGTGAAATTATGTATCTGTAGCGATTGACCTTTCATTTTATCATGTCTGATACATAATTAGACTAAGTTTGTTGGGAAAAAAAAAGCTAATTACTAGAAAACATATTTTTTAAATAATTTTATTTCTGCGTTACAGTATAGTTTAAATAAAGTTAAAGAATAAATGTGTGGATATGTTATGTTTATGTTGTGGACCACTATGAAGCCCAAACTGAGAAGCTACAATCATTTATTTTATGTTACTTAATAAGAGTGAGTAATTAATTGTAAAGCATCCTATTTACCAATCAAATGTCAGGCTATATTAGCTTAGCATTCATGATCTGGATTCAAAGAGGAGAAAAATAAGGTATTGAATTTGTTATGGAATGGATCCACAAGTCATCCTCCAAAGTTCCAACAAAGTCCTTAAGGTTCAGGCCCAAACCCAATACACAGTAAGGCTCCAAACTCCCAGATAAGCTGAGATATCCTTGCATAAAATAAATCTGTAAGTTAATAGTAACTAATGGCTAAGACAGGCTTTGTTTTTTCAGGTCTCCAATGGTACACTCAGTTTAATGGAATGAACACATTCTTTTCCTCTGAGCCAGCATTCCACAGGCTGCAGTAAACAATACCAAGTTATGTGGTATTCATATCCCTATTTCCTTCTTTATTCTGCTGCTAATCATAATAAATCGCTATTGAAACACACAAGATACACTAATATAACCTACAGCAATACTAAATGTAATTCTTGTTCATATATTAGAAGTCTGTCTAAATTCTCAAATATGATCGGTAAAGATGAATTGGAACTAATTTTATTAAAATAGTTTCACAACATCTGTTTTTCATGGTACATGTTCCAGGAACTACAACAGTTTATGCGTATTCTTTCAGTTATTTCTCTCTCTGCTATAAAATATTTTATTTTTTCTAAATGAATTTGGATTTACTTTTTTTCTCCCATACCATCACATTTCTTTTTTCTCATTATAAGGCTAATATCATCTTTTGTTTGGATATGGATTGAAGACTCATTACTGCTATATTGTTATAATTTCAAATTCCATATTAGAGATGAACTGAAAATACATGCTACTAAATTATAGTGTAATACCTGAATACCATATTCCGGATTCCCTTTGCAATTTAAAAGTAACATTGCAAAAGAGGCAGCATTTAGGAAAATATCTGTAAGAATAAAATACATCAACAATTACTTGTCATTCGGAAAAAACTGCAATTGTGTCCCAGGTACAAAGCAAATAACATAAGCACTGCATGCTTGCAGAGGTAACATTTGATGTGTCATTGTTTCTACCACCAAAGAGCTTACTGCCTAATAATAGTAAACATGTAATGAAATATCAAAAGCCATAGAAAAGGTTTTTAAAACATTTCAGGAGTTTGTTAAGTAGAAGAGATTATTCTCAGTTGGGGAGATTAGATACAACTTATGGATATATGACATTTGGGCTGAACTTACATGACAGACAGTTCATCTTTTGGAGATGACAGAAGGTGACCACATTTAACAGAAGCAAAGAACATGTAGGGACATACACAGTAAAAATAAAAATAATTGCATGTGGATAGAACATGTGCTTAATTTAGTAGTGTCAGCTCATGGGAAGATTTACTGGAACTCATTAATGAGTGTAACAAAACAATAATCAGCAAAGAGACTTGATATATTTAGCAGGTGAGGGCAAATGTCGCTGAATCTGGAAATGATGGGATGTGCTTGACCAAGGACAGTACTGAAGTCATGGATTGAAGGGAGATGAGAAGTTATAAAAAGAGTAAAGAAAGATGTGAGGTAGAAAGACCAGTTAAAAGGTATGTGCTCAGTTGTATCCAACTCTTGGCGAATCCCTGGACTATAGCTTGCCAGGTTCCTCTGTCCATGGAATTTTCTAGGCAAGAACTGTGGAGTCAGTTGCTATTTCCCATGCCAGGGGACCTTTCCAACCCAGGGATCGAACTCACTTATACTGGATTGGCAGACAGATTCTTTACCCACCTATAAGAGACAGTAAAATTAATAAGAAACATTTTAGTTGAAAACAAGAATTAGAGAAACTGTCAAAAAAATGGCAGAATTTAATAACTGGGTTCAAGACAAAAGGTAAGGAGGTAAATGATGACTTCAAATGTTTGAGTCAAGGACCAAGTATAGCTGTGTCACTTTTGAAAAAGAGGGCAAAGCAAATATGAAACACAAGCTTTGGAAAGAAGGTGATGCTGGTTGATTGCTGGAAGAATAACCAAGTGAAGATTTCTTTAGTTGATTAATAATGTTGAGCTCTAATGCTGACAGTAATCAGGCTGACAACAGATTCCTAAAAGTAAGAGATAGATGCTAGTGAAGACAAAAGGAGATCATTAGGTTCCTGGAAAAGAGAATGAAGAGAGAAGAAAAGCCAGGTCCAAAATTTGGGGAATATCACATTTTGTCTAAAGAAGATGAGAAAATAGTGAAAAAGGAAGGCAATAAATGGTAAGGAAAGCACAGTAATATAAGTCAAGAAGCTATCTACAAAATGTTGAACACAGAATTACCATAAGACTGGATAATTCTATAACTAGGTATATACCCAAGAGAAATGAAAACTTATGTCCATACAAACAGTTGTACATAACAGCTTTATTTATAAGAACCAAAAGATGGAATAAAACCAAATGCCCTTTACTGGATGAATGGATAAACAAAATTCAGTTTATCCAATAAAAGTTTTCCAAAACATGGATGAACCTTGGAAACATTATGCTAAGTGAGGAAAGTCACAGACTATACATTGCAGGATTCATTTATATGAAGTGTCCAGATTAGGCAAATCCATAGAGACAAAAAGTAAATTAGTGGTTGCCAGGGCTTGGGGGAAGAGGAGAATGGGGAGCCACTGCTAATGAGTATGGGGTTTCTTTTTGTGGTTATGAAAATATTCTGGATTTAAACAGTGGTGATTGTTGCACAACTTTGTGAATATACCAAAAGTCACTTAAACCGTACACTTTAAAAGGGTAAATTTTATAGCATGCAAATTATATTTTATCAAAGCTGTTATATATTTAAACAAAAGGACTGTGATGTCAAGGAAGTTGAGTTGATATATCTCAAGGAAGCTGGAAGAAATAAAAGAGGACAGAATAAAAAGAAAAAAATTTTGAAGGGAGAAAATTATGTTCTGAAACCAAAACTTCTAAGAAGCTAAGGAAAGATGAAACTCCTTGTTGATCTGATAGTGTGCATGTGACCTATCAGATGTCAGTTCCCATAAGCATTAAAGCAGAAGTTAGATTCGGTGAGTTGTTGGGAAATCAGTGGGAAAAAACCATGGTCATGAGTGCAAGTAATTCTTCTGATACGTTTTGTGAAGACCAAGATAAAGAACTCTAGTTTCAGAGATCTTGTTTGTTTGCTGTTTGTTTCAAATAGACAAAACTCAATAATAAGCAGAGAAGCCGATGGCACCCCACTCCAGTACTCTTGCCTGGAAAATCCCATGGACCGAAGAGCCTGGTGGGCTGCAGTCCATGGGGTCGCTAGGAGTCAGACATGACTGAGCGACTTCACTTTCACTTTTCACTTTCATGCATTGGAGAAGGAAATGGCAACCGACTCCAGTGTTCTTGCTTGGAGAATCCCAGGGACAGGGGAGCCTGGTGGGCTGCCGTCTGTGGGGGCGCACAGAGTTGGACACGACTGAAGCAACTTAGCAGCAGCAGCAGAAGCTATAACAAAGGTGAGAGAATATCACTGGAGGAGACAGGCTCGATCATGGAGCAGATAAAGGTGATAGTCTCTGGGGAGAAGAAATGCATTATCCCCTGAGACTGGCTGAAGAAAACAGATGAGATATAATTTATTTGCTGAGGTAGAAAGAGTTCATCCTGGATGGTCTCAATGAACTCGAAAAATAAGGAAGTGTAGTTATCTACTAAGAATGAAAAAAAAAAATTAGAACTGTCAGAGAAGCAAAAGTCAGGAAGCTTTTCTGTCATTGTTCTGAGAAATACAGACTGTAGAGTGAAGCCAGATATTTACGATGTTAGAGTATATGCTTCTACATATACTGATGACATGTAGATACATGGCTATCTTCTAGAACGTTGCCTCCAGAAGTGAATAAAGGGCTGTGTACTTTTCCACTGCTCTAATTTAGTATTATCCTACTCAATCAGAATCTTTTAAAATTCTTAACCTGGCCAAAAGCCATGGAAATTTAAATTATATCAAGTAGAAGAGAATTTTACATACATTAAAATACATGTAATGTTACTATGCATCCTAACAGTTATCTTCAGTTTTTCAGTTCACTTAAGTTCAGTCACTCAGTTGTGTCTAACTCTTTGAGACCCCATGGAGTGCAACATGCCAGGCCTCCCTGTCTACCACCAACTCTCGGAGCTTGCTCAAACTCATGTCCATTGAGTCGGTGATGCCATCCAATCATCTCATCCTCTGTCGTCCCCTTCTTCTCCTGCCTTCAATCTTTTCCAGTATCAGAGTCTTTTCCAAGGAGTCAGTTCTTCACATCAGGTAGCCAAAGTATTGGAGCTTTAGCTTTAGCATCAGTTCTTTCAGTGAGTATTCAGGACTGATTTTCTATAGGATTAACTGGTTTGATATTCTTGCAGTCTAAGGGACTCTCAAGAGTCTTCAACAACACAGCTCAAAAGCATCAATTCTTTGGCACTCAGCTTTCTTTATAGTCCAGCTCTCACATCCAATACATGACTGCTGGAAAACCCATAACTGACTATACAGACCTTTGTCGGCAAAGTAATGTCTCTGCTTTTTAATATGCTGTCTAGGCTTGTCATAACTTTTCTTCCAAAAAGCAGGCATCTTTTAATTTCATGGCTGCAGTCACCATCTGCAGTGATTTTGGTGGCCAAGAAAAACTCTGTCACTGTTTCCATTACTTCCCCATCTATTTCCCATGAAGTGATGGGACCAGATGCCATGATCTTCGTTTTCTGAATATTGAATTTTAAGCTAGCTTTTTCACTCTTCTCTTTCACTTTCAAGAGGCTCTTTAGTTCCTCTTCACTTTCTGCCATAAGGATGGCGTCATCTTCCTATCTGAGGTTATTGATATTTCTCCCACCAATCTTGATTCCAGCTTGTGTTTCTTCCAGCCTGGCATTTCACATGATGTACTCTGCATATAAGTTAATAAAAAAGCAGGGTGACAATATACAGCCTTGACATACTCCTTTTCCAATTTGGAACCAGTCCATTGTTTCCTGTCCAGTTCTAACTGTTTCTTCTTGACCTGCATACAGATTTCTCAGGAGACAGATAAGGAAATCTGGTATTCCCATCTTCAGTTTTTAAAAGACAGCCAAAAAAAACAAAACCAAAAAACAAAACCAGAAACCAAACCTTCCATTTGCAGTTAGGAAAGAAAGTATATGATGTAATGGTATTAACTCGATTTCAGATGCTATCTTTTTGCCTTTTATTCACCATTGAATTTGGAGTACTTAACATCACAATAAGCCTTAATTGTTTCATTTACAAATGCAGTTAATAATATTTATCTTTGCCTATAGGTGATTTTCAAATCAGAGAAGATAATGCATTCAAAAATATTTTAAAGTATACAGTAGTGTGATTTCAAGTGATGACTTTTGAAATCATATAACTCCCCCAGTGGTATTAGTTATTTCATATATAAGTACTGGTTAACTGTGACTGACTCCTGGTTTTTAGCTTTATAGCAATTTTGCTAAATGTTAAATAAATATGTATGTGTTAAACTAATGGACTTGGCACACTGAAATTCCTGAAATATTAGTTTAATACTTATTTAGTTCTGGGAAATCTATTCAAGCAGAAAAATGCCCCACTGGATGGGAAGAATATCTCATCAACTTCATGTTCTATTATATTTTAGAAAGTTGTCTCTCTGAGGCTGAGTGAAAGGGTTTATAATGCTATGAATGTACTGTTAAGCTACATCTTTTCCTCTTCTAGGTCTGCATCACCACATCTGCATACACAGACACAATGCACCCTGGGTTCCCAATCACCTGCCCTCAAGGATATTTTAGTATAGTAGGCAAGATAAAACTATATTCAGTATAAGCACAGTGCAAAGCAGGAAGGTGCTGCATGCCATTAAAAGCAAGTACAAAAAAGTAGCTATAGGGGCTCAGTCATAACGAAAAGGAAGAAAGGAAGAATGCTTCTTACGTACTCATCACATGCTAGCTACAGTTACAAATCCTTGCTCACACTATCTCACTTCCTTCTCTAACACCCTTCTTTATCATAGCTATGTAAACTGAAGCTCACTCCAAGTAGTGAGGTTATATGTCCAAGCTGTTTCACACACACTTGAAACAGCATAAGAGATTTGAAAAACTATCTGGCTGACTTTGAAGCTCTTGTCTTTTCCACAAGGGGTGGTCAGGAAGAGTATCTCATTGAAAAGACTTTTATACAGTAAAAGATATGAGTAAAAAACTGCTTGAGGTAATAGAACGAAATAAATTGAGTCCTAGCAGTATCATTAGTTATGCCAAGTAGAACAACATAAAGAATTCCAAGATCCAATTCAAATTGTTTTTATTTTCCTTACTTTTCATGAGAAGAATCAGCCATATAAATTGTATATTAAAGGGAATTTACTAGCCCTAAAAGACAGTGACTTTAAAGTTAATAAGCACTCAATTCAGGATGTTGGTTACAGAGAGAAAAAAAATTTTTAACGATGAAAAATTTTTTAAATTATTTGTCACAACCAAACACAGAACAAGCATGAAACAGTAGGTACTATGTTCCCATGGATTCAGAAGTAGGATTGCCAGATAAAATAGAGGGTGCCTGGTTAAATTTGAATTTATTTGTAGTTTTACTTGCTAAATCTGGCAACCTTAGCTAGAAAAGTATTTCAGAAAACATTGCCAAGATACTGGGATTTTTTTTTTTTTTCAACCAAGTTTTTTCACTGAAAGATATATACTATTCATCTTATCAGAGGAAATGTGTTTTAGTCCTAGTAAGTTATGAAGTCCTCTTAACTATATTTTACAGGTTAGTTAGGGGAGTGAGTTGAGGACTTGGGCGGCTTTTCTATGAGAAAGAATGGTCATGAGACCACTGCAAAAGGCACTGCAAAAGGATGATCTGGACCACCCATAGGACAAGTAAGTGAGCACATTTTCAAAATAGTCAGACCAAGCAAAGCAGAGAAAAGTTTCTTTTAGAGTTTCAATCTTAGTTTCCTGTATTAAGACACAGATAAGAAAAATGCAGAACTTTTGTTCTCTATTTACCCTTCCCTCAGCGAGGAGGAGGATCAGTAGCCAGGAACCCCGAGGCAAAGATTTTGACCCTGCTCGGCACCAAGGGGAGGAAATGCTACAGGAGATCTAAAGGAAAGAGCCTTGAGGCAGACAGCCTCTAAACTAACCCAGAAGCTAACTAGGCCAGTCCCAGAGGAGAAGAGAGAGGTGACAGCAAAACCATTTGAGAAGAGAGAAGCCTTGATTAGTTCACCTGCAGACCCAGTGGGTTCAGAAGCTCCAATGGAAAACCCCTATGGCTAAAATTAGAGTGTCCTTAGAAACAAAAGGACAGAGTTGCCAAAGAGGCCACAGAAATTCCAAGTTCTAATCCCAGCTCTATTCCAAGTTTCTGGATGGCCTTATCCCTACCAATAATGAACTCTGAAGAGATGCCTTCTTCCCATCAGTTTACAGGTACTAGTCTTGCAGGGCAATCTAAAGAGTGAAACACAAAACTCCCTGGAAAGAGGAAATGCTTGTCACTGATAACCAACTGCTGGTGAGAGATTGTGACTATTCAAAAAGTGCTGATCAAATGAATGGAAGAAGAAATATATTTATATTAAAAAATAGTTGGAATTTTATGATTTTAGGCTATGTTAACCACAGTGCAAATTATGAAACACATATATACCTGTGTAATACATTATGAAGCTAATTCACAGAGATAGATTTTAAAGATCTTGGGCAAATTCATCTTAGAGAGGAAACCATTTTGTGAGAGTATTTCCATTCTGTGTTCCAGCTATACCAAGTTTAGGTTAGATTTTCATCAGCAGTGGAACTGTAGTCATTAACATTAAAATATGCATAAAATTGATCTTTAGAATAAAATAAAATATAAACTAGTGGCTCAGAGGTTAAATTGGAGAAGGCAATGGCACCCCACTCCAGTACTCTTGCCTGGAAAATCCCATGGACGGAGGAGCCTGGTAGGCTGCAGTCCATGGGGTCGCTGAGGGTCAGACACGACTGAGCGACTTCACTTTCACTTTTCACTTTCATGCATTGGAGAAGGAAATGGCAATCCACTCCAGTGTTCTTGCCTGGAGAATCCCAGGGATGGGGGAGCCTGGTGGGCTGCCGTCTATGGGGTCACACAGAGTCAGACACGACTGAAGTGACTTAGCAGCAGCAGCAGAGGTTAAAGCATCTGCCTGTATTGCAGGAGACCTGGGTTCAATCCCTGGGTTGGGAAGATACCCTGGAGAAGGAAATGGCAACCCACTCCAGTATTCTTGCCGGGAGAATCCCATGGACGGGGGAGCCTGGTGGGCTACAGTCCATGGGATCGCAAAGAGTCGGATACGCCTGAGCAACTTCACTTATTTAATGGTGATAACAGTCATCACCTTAGTACATCAATAACTATAAATCCATATAATTTTTATCAGGTCTTCTTGGCTTTTAGGGCTTCCTTGGTGGTGCAGTGGTAAACAGCCACTGCACCATTGGTGGTACCTACCAATGCAGGAGACACAAGAGATGTGGGTTTGATCCTTGGGTTGGGAAGATCCCCTGGTGTAGGATATGGCAACTCACTTCAGTTTTTACCTGGAAAATCCCATGGACAGAGGCACCTGGTGGGCTACAGTCCATGGGGTCACAAAGAGTCGGACCTAATTGAACATGCACATACTTTGTCTGGGCTTTGGCCCTAAAATTTTTCTTAAGCTCCCTGAGATATTAAAATTTAATGTTATTAAAGAAGTTACAGTAAATCTCTGATTTAAAAATAATTTCTTATATTTGTCTGTAATAATGACTCATAAAAGCTTATGCATAAATAAAAAATATATAAATTTCCCTGTAGGAAATAGCACTCTGGTAAAAACCAGAGTTCAAGAACCAGAAGATAGGAGGGCCCAGAAAGATTTCCTGCTTGTAGGAAATGATAAGAAATGAAGTTTCTAAAGGTAACTATCCATCTATTTTGCTTTCACTCATAAGCTTAGTTCCATTACCACAGTGAGACTTAAGACTAGGAAGGCTAAGAGAAAACAATGTTTCTCCAGCAAACTCTGGTCAAAGGCCCAAAGTTTGGGCCACTTATTGAAGGCATACATAAAATCCAAGGTCATGGAACAAATCTCTGCACCTTGCTTAAGCAAAAGGAGCATTTCTATTATTCAAAAATCTAAATTACCCTCAATATCTAGTGTTGTAAGCTCCTTAATGGATGGAAATGTTTCTAAATAATCTTTATGTTTCCAAGAATACACAGTACAGTAGAATGCACCCAATCGCTCAAAAGATATTTAATTGAAAAGAATGCTTCTTTAGATATTTCTAAACTTGTAAAACACATGAAATGCTCAGCTGGCTTCAGATATTTAAGATATAACTTGTACACTAAGGGAAGAAACCTAGCATTCCCTACAGGAAGAGTCACAGTGCCTTGCATGCCGTGAGTACCCTTCAAACTTTCATATGATGACTCTGGAGGACTGACTTGTGATCTACACACTGAAATTAGCATAAATAAGACTTCTTTTCCTTTATCAAGTTATATTAAAATTTTTTACCTATGACTTTTCCATATCATCTCTTTCATTTTATTTAAAGTCAAAATCTAAAAAAAAAAAAATTACTATTATCATAAAAGCTTTATTTCACTTTCTTCAGTGAAAGTCCTTCAATTATTTTAGGAAGATTGTTTAGGTAGAAAAGGAAATCATTCTCTAATCTGCCTTTTAATCACAGGTCTAGAAAAATAATCTACACACATGGGTATTTTTGTCACTCCAGTTTAAAAATTTGTTAACATAAAAATGTAAGTATTTTTCATGCTCTAGATTCAGTTACTTACAAAATTAGAATTCTATTAAAACCTCTTTAATATTTACTAACATCCATGTACATCTAAAGTACTCTATGTGAAAGAATAATTTATTTAGGGAAAGATGATACAGCTGTTTGGAATTTTTTTTTAATTCAAATTTAGCAAAGCACATCATTATTTCCAATTCTTAGAAGGCTCATTTTCATTTAATATAATTCTCCTCTGATTGATATTTACACTTTTCTAAGTTTTTCAATTTTAAGTAACACTGCTATGAGCTTCCTCCTAACTCAGCCTCTCGATTATCTCACAGTACTTTAATTTTGGGGTCAAATGACACTCAGATAGTAAATTTTGACACACATTATCATGCTTCCCGAGAATGGCGGTACCCATTTGCAATCCCACCACAGTGTATGAGATCACCCATCCATCAGATTCGACAATACTGTGCATTATCACTCCGTTTTTGTCTTTATAAATAGAAAAAAAACTTCATTTTAATTTGCTTTCCTTCCCTTATTATAAATTGATGTGTCAAAAGAAAAATAGTTAATAGGATGAGTCACTGTATCAGGTATTTCACTCATTAAGCATTTACTTTTTGTTAAATAATAGAGATAAAAATATTAACAGGACTGGCCTGTTCTCTCAGAGTCTGCCATTTAATTACTGACAAGCAAACAGCTACCTGATAGTGTTGCTTTTAGTCTTTTTTTTTCCATTATATTACATTATTTTTTTAATTATGTTAAACACTATTTGGTATAGATCACAAACTTCATTGGTCATGATCTGCCTTTGAAAAGAATTATCCACAATAAAACATATGAAAGTAGTGTGAGGAAGAACTTACTGGGGAAAAAAAAAAAATTCCACACAGAGTGAGCTCCATGTGGCTGGTCATTAAGAAGAAATATTATATTTTGGAAAAAGTAATGTCATTGCATTCCAGGAGGATTTTTTTCTATAAGAGAAAATGCTTTTAAAAAGCAAATAGCCCACAAGATTGTTAAGAACCTAGTTACCTTATCCTGTGACAAAGCATGTGCTAAAATTTCTTCCAAAAGTTGCTAATGTTTTTTAATATATAAAGCTTCTGCCCAAAGCAGTAAGCTGTTTAACCATACATTTTTAAGAAAAACACTTTCCAATTTAATGTTTCTCCTCTTTAATCATTTTGGCTTGTTATCAGAAAGGAAGCATATGAAAAAAAATGCTTATAGAAAGATGGATAGTTAAAACTGGAAATTAAACTTTATTTCTGAGGGTCACACTGGGACGATCCTTTGCAATCTTGGAGGAATCTCAATTGGTTTTTGCTCAAAATGGCACTCTTCTCCCAGTGTCTCAAAAGATATTAAACATTTCATAGAAGGGGGATTTTGTTGCCCCCCAAAAAGACTTCATATGATTGCAGAATAATCTATTTAAGACCTGCACACTTTCTCATGGAGGACACATTTTGGCACTCTCTTGTAATTATCTTCATTTACATAGTGGCACCTAACATATCATTCACCAGAGTGGAACAATAAGCTGCTCTTACTCTGATCATCTTTATGTTGAAGTTAAGCCATTACACTGAATCCTGAGACATGCTATTGTGAAGTCCCTTGGCATTTCTACTGCTATCATTTGTCTGTTGTTATAGGAGAATGTTCACCGCCAGAATCCTCTGGCAGAAACTCAATTTCTGAGTCCAATACTAATTCATTACAAAGTCTGCAACAGCTGAGACACTGGTATACACAAATGAGGCATTCTGAAATTTGAGCACAAATCCAAAATACACACTCAGGACCTTCCTGTGATTCCACAGTCATGGATATAGCTGTACAAAAAGGAGACCCTGTCAACATCTCATCCTGCCAACACCAAATTAGACCCTCACGGCTTAGACCTTCATCATAGTGCTACTGCCTCATTTTCTTTCATTAAGCACTGCTTTAAAGGCCTCAGCTATGTCATTTTTAGTGTGCCTTGGAAACGTGGAGATGAGACTTGTAACACGTGGAGATAACATTCAGAACACCTCGAGCACACCTATCCACAGGGCAGTCACCACTCTGTGAAATAAAAAAATGCCCCACAGATGAGTTAGAAGATAACCACCAGGGAAAAACCATGAGTAGCATAGAGCACAGTACAAAGTAGGAAGTGTGACAATGACTGAAAAAAGTGACTGAAAAACAGTAGAAAAATTTTAATTTTTAAAATTTCAATGGCTACTTAAAGAATGATATCAAGTTATTAATAAAGTGATAAGCTCCAACAAAAGTCTGAATTCCTTACAATTTAATAGACTCTTTGGTTTAAAAATTATACGGTTGTTATATGCAATTCTTAGAAAACTGTCTTTATTACATTGTGGTATCTTAATATATCACTGTCAAGTGCTATTTCCACTGTTAGTCAATCAACTAAAATGTTCATTCAATGAAAACATTTAATATACCAGGAAAATAATAACACACTTATTATCAAAATATAACTGAATATTAGTGGCTACAATTAATTTACCAATAGTGTGAAATATTAACCCTGTGCTTAAATACTGAAATGAATATATTTCAAAATACATATTCAAACTTATTTTATAATATTATATAGAGTAGTGCGAACAGGGAAAAACAACATATACACAAATGGACATATAATAGAGGTTCTTTCCATGAGTTACCTGGAGATGTTTTAAAAATCAAGTTAAAATGCATACCAAGTATAAATAAAATTTATGCTCAGAGGTGGCCACAATGTCACAAATATTTTTCCATGTCATAAATAAATTTTAGCCACTATTTTGTTTTAAAGTAAGTGAGACTTTGTGATTTGCTATATGCCCTTTGCTCATAATCTATAAGAAAGGACAATTTAACACTGACTATTCCCAATGAACATTTAAATAAGAAAAGTCTATCATGCCAGATTTTAAGAATTAGGACTTTTTAGCTGAAATTTACCTTTAAGAGGAAATGGTTTACTCTGTAGATTTATGTTTAAACAGGACTTCAGAAAGATCATAATACTGAAAAACAAACCAATTTCAAGGATTCCTCTATCCAAAAACTTTGTTTTAAAAACTGTAAATTATGCTAAATTCTGACTTCATTTCACTTAGGACATCTATCATAATGGTCTCTTATGTAGATGGTCACCAGAATTACAAAAGAGACTATGTTATAAAGAGAAAGTGCTGCACTTACAAAGATTCTGATTTAATTAAGTTTGAAGTGGGATCTAAGAATGCCAATTCTTTAAAAGCTCCCCAAGTGATTCTGATGATAAGTCAAGTCTGAGAACTATTGCTCTACTCTTTGTGATACTCTTGGTAACTATAATCATGTATATAACTGTTATTATTCACCATAATGATATCACAAAGCATTACATAGGAAGGGCCAAGACATCACCTGACCATTTGATGGTTCCACGCCCACCACATCTTTCTCATTGCAGACACTGCTGCTGCTGCTGCTAAGTCGCTTCAGTCATGTCCGACTCTGTGCGATCCCATAGATGGCAGCCCACCAGGCTTCCCCGTCTCTGGGATTCTCCAGGCAAGAACACTGGAGTGGTTTGCCATTTCCTTCTCCAATGCATGAAAGTGAAAAGTGAAAGTGAAGTCACTCAGTTGTGCCCGACTCTTCGCGACCCCATGGACTGCAGCCCAACAGGCTCCTCCGTCCATGGGATTTTCCAGGCAAGAGTACTGGAGTGGGGTGCCATTGCCTTCTACTATGGCAGAAATCAAACGTTAAAAAAAAAAGAAAAGACTTTGAAAACATTTTATCAAATCCCCCCACACTGTACTGTGGAAGTATGTCTAGAATGGTTAACCTTTCATGGTCACAGCTTTTTAAAGCAGTATTGACTCCAAAAATTTCAATTTTTTTCTTTTTATTTTTCTCACTATCATACCAATGTTTAAGGTGTACAAATAAAATTAAGACTTTTAAATAACTGAGATTCCCATTTAATTCCCAGCAGATTACCCTTCTTCAAGATCCCCTTCTTTATGCATTCTACCCTCCCAAGAGAACTGAATCAAAATCCACTAGACAAGCCTTTGGCCTGCTCTCCTCATTCATCTTTGAGAAACTTCTCCCTGTACTTCTGGACAAATTGTATGAAGCCATTTACATCTCGCTCCTTTTATTGTCAGGTCCAGAGGGCCTCAGAGATCTAGACTCAGGCAAAAGTATATAGAAACTCTTAGTATTATTTCAGTTACATTATGGTTAAATAAGCTTTTGAGGGTTGATATAAGATCATATACAACATTGTTTCTATGGGAACAGGAATTTCTGTTTCTGAACAACAGGCTCAGAAACAGTTCTGTGCAACAAAACTTACATTAATAAGTTGGGAACAGCCCATCAGACATCTTAGTTAATGAAAGCATTCATAAATACATTTCTCTCATATCAAGGTCTGTACCTTTTCTGTTCACTTTGAAAAAGTCTTGCAATAAAGTAAATTGAAAAAAACCTGCAAACAAGCAGGAAGAACACTTTTTTTTTAAAAAAACAAGCATGAAGCCAATGACCAATTATATTGAAAAAGAGAATATCTAAATTATACTCAACCAAAATAAAGTTTTTAAGTTATAATAATTTGTGTCTGATTAGTTAGTAAAGCTATATATTACTGTTGAACATTTAAAACAGAATTTATTTTACCACTTTCCCATTCACGTTTTGCTATTACTGTTGTTTTTAAGCTTTTTTCTTGTAAAAACAGAAAGTATTTTACGTCGTATTACTGAAAATTAACTACAACCTATGCAAATCAAGTGATTATGCACAATTAAATTTTAGCAATTAAAAATAACCTCAGATTTATAGAAAAGGATATATTGGCTTTCAAGAGAAAAATAATGTAAGCAAAAGTTAGCTGAAAACACCACAGTGGAATATTCTTCTTTAAAGTTACTAATGAATTATGAATTTAATGTACCATTAGTAAGAACACATTTTTATTTTGTAGCATAACTGTCTAGCTATCAAGCCCTGAAGTTTAACTTCTCCTCTATTGCATTCCAATAGATGTCCTAAGGCAAGTTGTCTGATAAATTCTCCTCTAAAGATTTGGCTGGTCTTTGGTTCTCCACTGAATTTATTCCTTTTTTCCCCCCACAAACACATTGATGCTAAAGCTTTCTGTTGCAGGATTCTTTCTTTGATTCATATCTTTTTTCACTGCACCAGCACACAACCAGTTTGTATCAAGAGACATAGAGAAATGTCAGTATGTATTTTTTAAAGTGCCCTTTATTCTACCTTTATATCCATTTGGTTCAAAAGATTACACATTTGTCTATGAAAAGTGTCAACTTGAGGGAAAGTTTGAAACTATAAAATCAACCTTGTAAGTTTCGAATATGCAAAATGAGGCCTTTTACAGAGGCAACATTTAAGCCTGAACCACATCTCTTATCATCCTATTTTCATTCGCCATATACTTCCAGCCCATTTCCTTTGCTTTTGTTTACCAAGCCTGAACCACCAGATAATTGGCATAGTTAAACAGAGATTTAGTAGATAGAACAGACACTGGCCTTTAGGAATTTAGCTAAAAAGACAAAATAACACATCAGTGATGGAAAGTGAAAACCATGTCTTAAACTATGTTTCAAACTATATTTCTACCAATAACCAATGTAGTTTAATTGCATTAAGCTCAAATTTTGATCTATGTCATTCTGCAGGTCTCATCTGAAGACTTTAAATGTGAAAGTTTAAAACAGGACATAACAACATGAATCTCACTTCTTATGAGCCATGAAGGTGGTGTGGATAAAAATGAATTGTGAGCTTCTCTTCCTCTGCTTATCTTTCAAACATGTTTCCCAGCTGTCACCCACCTTCCTTTTTCTTATCACTCACTATACACACTGGCTGCTACCTCTCAGCCTGCTTTGCATGTCTTCTACTCCTTCCAAGTCTCAAAGCATTTTAAGTGCCCAGACATGTCTGGCTGTTTTCTCTTCCCTTCCTGTTTATGCCCATCTCTCTCTTCTCTCACCCATGATGTGCTCCTATTCAGACTCACGATCTTTAATACCATCTATATACTGACAAAGCAGATTTATATCTCCAGCTCACATGCCTCCCATGAACTTAACGTGTACGTCCATTATTCTTGATCAAGCCACTTAGTTCCATGTGTGCCACTTGGAACACATCCAGAATTTGTGAAACTTCATATCACTTCCACTACAACCACCCTAGTCAAAGCTCCCATCATTTATTTTCTTTTCCCCCTAGAGTCCTGGCATCTCTTGTCCCACTCACCTTCCCCTGCAGCCTGACCTTTCAGGCTGGGTGGCCCTGAGCCATGTGTCTAGCAGGCTGATTTTCATAGAAGATTTCAGGGTGTGCCTGAAACCTATGTACATCTTTCAGCAAATTCATTCTTGGGCATCCTCCAGTCTGACACAGTCTGTATGACCTGGTTCCTCTGCATGGGTATGTGTGTGTGCAGTGTCACGTAGGACCAGCCCAGGACCTCGGGAAGAAAGTTGGCCACAGTGTGGTTTGAAAATGGACAACTGGAAATGTCCTTAATTAGGAGACATGAAGGCATGTAACATTATTTATTACTTATTTAAGTTATTCACTCATGTCCAACTCTTTGCAACTCCGTGGGCTATACAGTCCATGGAATTCTCCAGGCCAGATTANACCAGCCCAGGACCTCGGGAAGAAAGTTGGCCACAGTGTGGTTTGAAAATGGACAACTGGAAATGTCCTTAATTAGGAGACATGAAGGCATGTAACATTATTTATTACTTATTTAAGTTATTCACTCATGTCCAACTCTTTGCAACTCCGTGGGCTATACAGTCCATGGAATTCTCCAGGCCAGATTACTGGAGTGGGTAGCCATTTCCTTCTCCAAGGGATCTTCCCAACCCAGGTATCAAACCCAGGTCTCCCACATTGCAGGTGGATTCATTACCAGCTGAATCACCAGGGAAGCCCAAGAATACTGAAGTGGGTAGTCTAGCCTTTCTCCAGTGGGTAACATGGATTCTGGTTAAAAAAAAAAAAAAAAAAGTGGGGGTAGGGACATGGATTTGCTTACGTAGAGTGCAAGCATGGTCATGGTCCTGGATAAATTAAGTTTTAACCAGCATTTAGGGTCATCAGAGTTAGGGGATATTCTTTATATTGTTTTCATTTTTAATTTTTAATTCAATTTATTTAAACTACCCCTGCAAAAAAACAACAAAAACCCCAGTTCAACCATTTATTTCCAACCGCAAGCCACCCCACACCACTGCAACCACCGATTTGTTCTCTGTATCAGTTAATATTTTTTTTTTACATTCCACATATAAGAGAGATCAAACATTATTTGTCTTTCTCTGACTTATTTCACTTAGAATAATTTCTTCTAAGTCCATTTAAAGTGTCACAACTGGCAAGATTTAATTTATTTTTATGGATAAATGTCTCTATCTACCCTTCCATCCATCCATCCTACAATTCTTAATCCATTCATCCATCGAAGGACACAAGCCATTTTCATTCTTGGCTATTGTAAATAATGCTGCAATGAACAGGGTGGGGGTGCATATATTTTTTTAAAATAAGTCCTTTTGTTTTCTTTAGATAGACACTCAGAAGCGTAACAGCTGCATCTTATGGCAGTTCTATTTTTAATTTTTTGAGGAATCTCAATACCATTTTCCACAGTGGTTGCAACCAACAATGCAAAGTTTCCCTTTTCTACAAACACTTGCCAACACATTATTTTTTAATAATAATCATTCTAAGCATTGTGAAATTATATCTTATTGTGGTTTTGACTTGCATGTCCCTGCAAGTCATGTTTAGTGATGTCAAACATCTTCTCATGTATCTGTTGGCCATCTGTATGTATTCTTTGGAGAAAATGTCTATTCAGATATTCTACTCCTTTCAAATTAGATTATTATTATTATTTTTGCTATTGAATTGAATGAACTCTTTATGTATCTTGGATACTAGGCCCTTTACAGATATATGATTTGCAAAGATTTTCTTATTTTATCCATAAGTTACCTTTTAACTTTACTGATCACTTCCTTTGCTGTACAGAATCTTTTTATCCTATTTTCTTACTCTGCTCCAGACATATTGATCTCCTTGCTAAAATTAAGAAAGAGTACACTCCTATTCCAAAGCCTCATCAAAGAGGTCTTTCGACCAACTCCTAAAATAGCACCATGTGACTGTACGGCATTAGCCTCCAACTTTATTTTTCATTACACTTTTATCACTGTTGTTGTTCAGTCACTAAGTCATGTCCAACTCTTTGTGGCCCCATGGAGTGCAGCACACCAGGCTTCCCTCTTCTTCACTATTGCCCAGAGTTTGCCCAAATTCATGTCTGTTGAGTCAGTGACGCTGTCCAACCATCTCATCTTCTATTGCCCTCTTCTCTTTTAATCATTATACTATACTATCTATTTGCTTAGTGGCAGCTTCCCAAAGTAAAGAATGTAAAGTCCACAAAGGCAGATACTTTTGTGTGTGTGTGTATGTGTGTGTATACAACTGTAGTGCTAAGAATAGTACTTTACATGCTTAATAAATATCTGATCAAATGATGAACACATTAGTAAAAACATATACTCCAAACAACAACATGGCTTTGCTGTTTAGTCACTAAACTTTGCTGTTTAGTTGCTAAACTTGTGTTTGACTCTTTGTGACCCCAGGGACTGGACCCTGCCAGGCTTCTCTGTTCATGGGATTTCCCAGGCAAGAATGTTACAGCAGGTGCCATTTCCTCCTCCAGGAGAGCTTCTCAACTCAGGGATCGAACCCACATCTCCTGTATTAGCAGGCAGATTCTTCACCACTGGGCCACCTGGGAAGCCCGGCATGGCTTCAGGTATCATATAACATTTTGTTGTTGTCTAGTCACTAAGTCATGTTCGACTCTTTGCATTACATAATATTAAAATCCCCCAATTTTTTTTTATCTCTGGTATAAAACAGTTTAATATTTACAGATTCAGATCTGCATTCTAATTGCTGAAAACATGTTCCCACTTGGATGTCCCACAGAAATCAGAAACTCAAATATATCCAAAAGTGAGCTCATCCCTAACCTCAAATTTTCACAGAATTTTGAATAAGATAATTGGAAGACCCCCAACTTCTATACACA
Organism: Neotragus moschatus; assembly: GCA_006410615.1. Classification (NCBI taxonomy): domain Eukaryota; kingdom Metazoa; phylum Chordata; class Mammalia; order Artiodactyla; family Bovidae; genus Neotragus; species Neotragus moschatus. The sequence continues at coordinate 651,783 of SJYA01000699.1, read as the reverse complement.
AGGTATTAGAGACATGCTTGATTTATTCCTTTTCTTATACCCCTCCATACACAGTTCAATCCATCCCCAAGTCTTGTCAATGCTGCTATTTAAGTATTATTTGTATTAATTTCTCTTTAATCACCACAAATACTGCCTCTGTATTATCTCTTGGGGAGCAATAATGATCTGAATGCCCCAGCTTTTTTCTTAAGGCTTAGTTTCAGTCAATTCATTTCAATGCTGTTACTTCAGCCTCGTAGAATTCAAACTTGACTATGTCATTCTTTACTAAAAAGCTCTTTAGTGGCTCACAATTCTAAAACAGAATCAACAGACCAAAAGAAGGGTCTGGCTCTTACAGTTCCTTCATCTTTCCCTGATTGGTATCCCTTAGGAGACTGCTGGGCTTTCTTCCTGCACAAGCATCCTGTGTAACAGTTCATCCAAAGCACTAAAGGTTGTGTACTCTTCAATGACTAGACTATAAGCACCATACAGAGAAGAACTATACAAAAAAAAGATCTTTATGACCCAGATAACCATGATGGTGTGATCACTCACCTAGAGCCAGACATCCTGGACNCAGATGACACCACCCTTATGGCAGAAGGTGAAGAGGAACTAAAGAGCTTCTTGATAAAAGTGAAAGAGGAGAGTGAAATGGTTGGCTTAAAACTAACCATTCAGAAAACTAAGATCATGGCATCTGGTCCCATCACTTCGTGGGAAATAGATGGGGAAACAATGGAAACTGGGAGGGACTTTATTTTCTTGGGCTCCAAAGTCATTGCAGATGGTGACTGCAGCCATGAAATTAAAAGTCGCTTGTTCCTTGGTAGAAAAGTTATGACTAATGTAGACAGCATATTAAAAAGCAGAGACATCACTTTGCGGACAAAGGTCCATATAGTCTAAGCTATGGTTTTTCCACTAGTCATGTATGAATGTGAGAGTTGAACCATAAAGGAAGCTGAACACCAAAGATTTGATGCTTTTGAACTGTGGTGCTGGAGAAGACTTTTGAGAGGACTGTAAGGAGATCAAACCAGTCAATCCTAAAGAAATCAAGCCTGAATATTCATTGGAAGGACTGATGCTGAAGTTGAAACTCCAATACTTTGACTACCTGATGCGACAAGCTGACTCATTAGAAAAGACCCTCATGCTGGGAAAGATTGAAGGCTGGAGAAGGGAATGACAGAGGATAAGATGGTCAAATGACATTACCAACTCAAAGGACACGAGTTTGAGCATGCTCCGGGAGATGGTGAAAGACAGGGAAACCTGTTGTGTGGCAGTTCATGGGGTTGCAATGGGTCAGACACAACTGAGCAAGTGAACAACAACAATGTAAGTTCCATGAATGTAAGTCAGGATCAAGTGAGTTTTATTCATCCATGTAGCCCCAGTTCTTAGTTCACCGTCCTTCACAGTTGTTGTTGCCGTTCAGTTGTAAAGTCATGATCAACTTTCTGTGACCCCATGGATTGCAGCATGCCAGGCTCTCCTGTCTTCACTGTCTCTTAGAATTTGCTCAAATTCATGTCCATTGAGTCCATGATGCTATCTCATCTTTCACAGCTAGGTGCTGAAAAATATTTGCTAAACGAAGAAATGGCCCTACACTTTTGGAATGAATGATCCTTCTAGGAAAAGCTTTTTTCTTTGCTGCCCTTCCCTCCGTTTGTGTACTCTCAAACCTCTACTCATTTTTCGGGACTAAGATTGAATTTCACTTTCTCTACAAGGAGTTTCTTGACCTTCCCAAGCAGAAAGAAGTTCTGTCATGTTATTCCATAGAACATCCACTATCTATCACATTTAAAACAATTATTTAATAAATTATGTTCTCCTTTATTATTTAATTAAAAAATATGTGTGTGCTCAAAGGTAAGAAATATGTTCCATTTACTCATTTCTTAACTCTAAGTATTTATTTTTAACAGTTTCTGGCATATAACAGGTACTTACCGTTTTGTTGGATGAATACTAAAGGTTATCTTTTGAACTAAGCTAAAAGAAATTAACTTATATTCATCTTTTTGAGGCATAGCCTTTTAGTTGTATACTCAATACACATTGCTTCCTTCTTCCTTACTAACATAAACATTATTTTATTAGAGAAGGAAATGTGTTCTGGTGAAAACTATATTTCTCTGTCTCCTATAAAATTAGAGTTAGCTATGGGACACAGTTCTTATGGTTGAGACATTAGCAAAAGTTTTCAGTGGACCATAGTAAAAGCCTTTGAAGTCCTTTTTGCCTTTCTACCCATGTATATTTGGACATAGTCCTCAGTATTGTGTGACTACAAGGATCAGGCCAAGAATATTACCAAAACCTCAGCAGTGATATTTTCTCAGCCACTGAGTTCACACTAGCAAACAGTAACTTCCAGGATTCTTGGTTTGATGTGAAAAATTAAATTCCTAATTTGCTTATATCTGTTTTTAATAACTCTCTTACTCGTGTCTGAATGCAATTTTTAACTAATAAGAGGATCATGAACTGTGGAGCCTTATCCTTGAGATGAAGAATATATTTATAGTTCTGAGATCCAGTTCAACTTCAACTTTTGGTCAGAATAAGTATCATCACTCCATATACACAATGATAAAACTGTATCCTGGAAAACACATTATAACTATGAATGATGAATCACTGTCTTTGAAATATTACTCTCAATAGACCCACTTCTACTTGTTAAAATAGTTTTGAAAAGAAATTTATGGATTTTTGGACTCCTGCAAAGAAAGGAATCAGGCTGGAGTTTTAACAGATTTTCTGTTTAAAAAAATAGAAATTAAATTAAAAATGCTAATTAAAAATGTGGCTCTTTAGTTATTGGTGCAAAAGCTTGTTTTTTATTTCTCTGCAGATGTGGTAAGAATTTCACTTCATAAGAATCTATTACTTTCCAAGAAACCAATTGATAGTGTTACTTTGAATTTTAAACATTTCCAACAGTATTTTCAGAGATGAGTATTTTTTAGAGATGGTTAAGTATGGCATTATATTTCTTTAATCACTGAATAGCTTTTTAGTTTAAAGGCCTAATACAAAAAGCTGAGATATCCACCACAGTTTTATATTCATAAAATGAGCACATACATACCAGCCCAAAATGAATTTAGATAATAAACTCTGTATCGTTTCAAAGTTTCTAATTCATTCATTGATCCATCCATTCACTTAGGAATGCCCAGTGAATGCTAACCATTGAGCACATCATTGCTATAACCTGGCCAGTCCTAGAGCCCTTAGAACTTTGAATTCTCATAATATCTGAAATAATGTTATACATATTTAAATGAAGTTACAGTGAACATGAAATATTTTATATTATCTTTAATACTGACATTCGAACATCTTCAAGAAATCTGTCTCTTCATAAGTATAAAACTAAAAAAAAAAAGGAAAACAAATCTTAATATCCTTTGATGTTTCAAGTATGTTTCAGGTGGAAATAAATCTCAAATAATTATTTAAAGAAATGGCATAGGAGTGATGAAGCAAATTAGGTAACATGATTAAGTTTCTCAGTATTACCATTTTGTTATTACTAATACATGATTATTTCCCTATTTCTATATCATGATTTGCCTTAGTTTTAAATGATTTCAGGCTCAGTTGTTAAGTTGTGTCGAGTCTTTGCAACCCCATAGACTATGGCAGGTCAGGCTCCTCTGTTCATGGGATTATCCAGGCAAGAATAATGGAATGGGTTGCCATTTCCTACTTGAGGGGATCTTCTTAACTCTGGGATAAAACCCATGTCTCTATCTCTTGCACTGGCAGGCAGATACTGGGCCATCAGGGAAGCTCCTGTTTAGATGCTAGTGTATCTATACAGTTGTGCAACAGTATGATTATTTAAGACCTCAGTCTCATGGGGAAAAAAAAAAGTAATTTTGAGGGTGACAGCATTATTCTAACAGAAACAAAACAAATTAAAAACAAAGATGACAAATGTAGATTAAGATAGTTAAAGCTTGCCAAAGCTCATGCAGCAATATATGAATAACCAATCTTGATTAACTGGTAGATTGCTCAGTCTCACTATTTATGTCTCCTTAGGAAGAATAGGCTAAAGCATTTTTATTATCTTGTCATTCTATTAATTCATTCACAAAGCAAATATTTATCAAGTATCACATACTGTTAAATGTACTGATCTGAATGGCATCAGTTTTCCTGCTATTTTTTAAAATTTGGGAACACAAATAGCAAAGAGAAAAAAGTTGTTGATTTCAAAGTATTTAAAAGAACTACAAATGGCAAACATAATAAATAAATACATGTTCAGGAAACAGCATGCTCAGAAAATAGCAAATAGAATGGAATTTGGAACTGGCATGACTATCAATCCTCCCCCACCACTCCATTTATCCATAAAAAACATAGCTTCTTCACAGTAGCATTTTCATCCACTTAAGAGATGGAACCTCAGAATCCTTCCAAACACAGAAAAGTAACTATCAGTGCAAGTAAAATGCAAAATAATAACTGATAGAAATGAAGATCTCAGAAAGAAGCTGCAACAGGTTGGTAGATTTTTGGACATTTGAAATCAGTTATACAGCATAGAAATGTGTGTTTGTTTATGACAGTGATTATTCTAATTTTATATATTATTTAATATCCAAGTAATTCCGTATAATTTATAAAAATTGATAGATTATATGTACATAAAATCAAACCTCTCTACATTAAAATAATTTAAGGGAATGAGTGCAAGGAATCGGAAACTAATGAAAAGTCTGGCATTTTAAAGGTAATTCAGTTTCATTAATTTCAAGTACATATAGCAACTTGAACACTTAAGCTAAGTGTTGCCAAGTAGAATTCCTGCTGACCTGCCCTAATTAGTAGAAAGTAATAATTTGTAATTAACACATTATTTATATGAGAGTGAATATCCTACATTGAGTTCAATTGTTTGAAAACAACTTGAATCCTAAGTCCTTCCCCCTTATAATCTTGATTTAATCAGCAACTTGTTTAATTAATCTGAGGTTTATTATATAAATTAGTGAGACTTTATTCCAAGAATGAGAAAGAGAGAGAACAAAGAAAGAGCTGTGTTTGAAGACACATGTATGTGAAAATACAAAGGCATGATTTTAATGGATGAGTAAATAACCAATTAATAGAACCTTCCCAGTGGCTCAGTGGTAAAGAATCCACCTGCCAATGCAGGAGACACAGGTTCAGTCCCTGGGTTAGGAAGATTCCCTGGAGGAGAAAATGGCAACCCACTCCAGTATTCTTGCCTGGAGAATTCCATGGACAGAGGAGCCCAGTAGGCTACAGTCAACAAGGTTGGAGACAGTCAGATATGACTGAGCATAGAGCAATCAACTAAAATAGTTACAATAAATCAATTAATTTCTAGTTAAAAGCAGGCAAATCGTCTAATTGAGAGATATAATTTGAGTTCAGGCTGCATGCATGCATGCTGTCATGTCTGACTCTGCAACCTCATGGACTTCCAGGGTCCTCTGTCCATGGGATTATCCCAGCAAGAATACTGGAATGGACTGCCATTTCCTCCTCCAGGGAATCTTCCCTGAGTTCAGGTTATTTTAGTGAGCAAACAAAACAAACCACTGATGTCAAAATCAAGTGAAGCCTTTAACATTTTTTTTTTTTTAATCTCATACCAAATGCTCTTTAAGCAAGTCATTTAATCTGTCTACTGGGCTTCCCTCATAACTCAGTTGGTAAAGAATTTGCCTACAATGCAGAAGACCTGTCTTCAATCCCCGGCCCAGGAAAGTAAATGGCAACCTACTCCAGTAGTCTTGCCTAGAAAATCCCACAGCCAGAGGAGTCTGGCAGGCTACAGACAATGAGGTCACAAGAGTCCAAGAGCCAAACTAGTTTAGTTTAGCAACTAAACCACTGCCAACTGATAGGGGAAAATAAAGGGTCACAAAGAGGTTATGATTATGTTCACATGATTCCAAACATCTGGGATGAAACCTGAAAAATTTACCCATATATTACATATATGGAAAACATCTGTCTATTCACACAATTTGTTTAGTTTTCATCCAGATGCTTATCTTGTTGACACAACCTTTTCTGTGTGACTTTTCCTCTTTTGGGAGAATACAGATGCAGCCTCTTCTCTAATATTTTAATAGGTAAACCATAACTATAAAAAAGGAAATTTGTTACCAACAATTTATGTATCTTCAGTAGCTTTTGCCTTAAGAAGTAAGTAAAATTACAGTGGGGTTATAAGTAATATTGACTTCGAGGGACAGAAATTACTCCTGTTATTAATTAATTATGGCATGTCAGCCTTTTATTTTACAAATGCTGCTGAGGGTATAACCAGTACTAACATGGGTAAAAAGGCAGGATATTATCCTCATGGTTCTCAACATTCTTTCTAAAACCTGAAATAAAAGGAACTGACTGAAAAATTTGTCAAAGTAAGTAGGAAAAATGGAGAGAAAGAACTAAACATTCTGAATAACCGCTTCAAAATAATCAATATAATACCTAATGTACAGTACAGACCATGAGATTAAGAAATGTAAATTGGGGAAATATAGAAATTTAATTGATATTATAGATTACTGTAAGAAATGAACTCTGTGGCTTTTAATTAACCTGTGTGAGCAGCTATCAAAACATACTTTGCAAGAACTATAATATCACTTTCAAATTCCTTTTTCAATATTTTGTTTTCATGTACTACCAAGCAATCACACTTGGGATCTGAATTTCTATAAATTGTATTTAAATCTGTTTTTATCCTTGGTTAGTGACAGACATATCGTCTCTTTTTATTGGACACTATTATTTTTGGCCAGCAACCCATAAAATTAAAATTTATTTATACTTGCCTACTAGAAAGAAAAATATAACAATGTTTTATTAAGGAACAAACAGGGAAAGAAAAGAGGAAAGATACTAATTAATGAATTTCAACCAAAAGAATGAAATAATGTAAAAGTTTTACAAAAGCTAGATTGGAGGGGAAAAGTAACCCACTTTCATCAGAATGTAAAAGGTGAATTATTTTACCTTAATTTAACATAAAATGCAAAATTCAAACAAGATAAATTATATTGAAATTCATAGTAAATGTAGAATTAGATGTAATAAAAGTATCCTTGATATTTAGAGCATGATATTCAAGAATACATTTTAATTAAAATATTCTTACAAATAGGTATATTACAGAAAATATGATATCTAGGATCATTGATCTTAACTTTTTTTTCATTAGAAGTTTATCCATTGTTATCCTTAGGTACTGTCTACTCCAAATATCTTAGTCTCCACTAACATTCAGATAACAATACAATAAAATGAAATAAAATCTTTAAGACAATGCTTCTGATTTATTTTAAAAAATGAAATGAAGGTACTATTTTGTCTTGTCATATTTGCTGCCACTCGGATATTTACACTTTAAGAAATGCTGAAAAATGTATAAAATTAACAGAATGACCCAGGACATATTTTGCTTTGAGTAGACACTGATCCAATAAACTTTACAGGAAGAATAAAGTAAAGTAAAACAAAAAAAGCACAATGGTCTTTCTGTGTGCTACTTCTGCGGTACCATGCCTGAGCAGTGGAAAAGAGTTTCACTCCTGTTGTTTATTGATTTTCTAGATTAAGAATCCCAGTGAGAGAATTGTAACAGACAACCATAAAATTATTTTTGGTGTGCTTATTTGCCTTTCCCTTGCATCTATTTGGCCTGTGCCTGTAGACAATTATGCGTTCTAGCCTAGACTCAGGTGCTAATAATGAAGGACAAATAGAATCATATGTGTAAACTTCCCCTTCTGATGAAAATTTATATTAACTTTCTGCCACTGTAAACAGAACTGCATAGCTCAGCGTCCCTGATGAATTGGTGATGAATTCAGTCATTTATATCCCAGGAATCTGTGCATTTATGGGAAAAGATGAAAACCGTCTGTATTGTGTAACCTTGCACTTTTTGAGTAAGAAAAAGAAAACACCAGCCTGTTTAGTTCATCACTTAAAGTGTGTAAATTTCAGCTCAAATACCAGATTTCTGCATGACTCTGTCAGTCTCCACTTTGGGGATCTGTGCCAATATAAACAAGCCAAACAGTGAAGAGTGCCATGTTATCGCTACAACTGTGAACTTATACACTTTCAGCCTTCCATAAAAATTGTTATGAATATCTTTATAATACAACAGAATCTTTGTTATACACTGAAACTGGACAGTTTGACATTTTGGCAGCCCTGTTGGAGAACGAAGTACTTTGGGATAGATAAGAACATGGCCAGTCTTTTTGTGACTAAAAACATTCCATCCTATTTTAAAAACTATACTTCTAAAACACTGTCAGATTTCTTGTTCAATCAAAATTTTCAAAGACAAACTAGGTTAATGAACACAGAGACATGGAATTTGATAAAAGAACAGAATCTTTTTTTAAAACATAAGGGTTAATACAGTAGCACAAATATATTTCAATCACATTTTATGATTAAAATCATAATATTCACACTTAGAATTTTTAAAAATACTTTTGGTTTTGTCTTAATATAAACATTTAGGTGAATGCATTTAAACCCCCACAATTTAGAGATACACTGATGGCCTGAAAAACAAAACAAAAACCACAACTTAAGCCTCAATCCACAATTTTTTCCTTAAAATGTCCATTAGACATGTGGAAAATCCAAGTTAGAGACAGAAAATGACTATAAATTCTTGTTTCCACCTTTTTAAATATGAAACATTTACCTACAGATTTATTTCATTCTAAGACTGTTATATAGATGCATATTATAAAGCTAATGAAGATATTTTTAAAAACTTTCCATATCCATACAATATTTTAAAAGTAACTTGAAAGGTCAATTAAACAACGATTATGACTTTCATTATTTCAATCACATGACAAAAGTAGAAGTTATGTAATACTAAAATACTGGGGAATATAATTGAGATAAAACATAATTTACTTTTTAACACTGGATATATGATTTGTATTTGAAACGAAAATACCTTTTAAGTGTATGCGTCACTTTTACAAGACTGCACACCTTTCATGATATGCTTTATCTCAAACTTGTGTACGGCTGTTCCTATCACTCTGTGTGCATGACCTTTTAGTAAGCTAAAGAAGATACAGTTATCTTCTTTTCTGACATGCAACATCTATCAATCAACATGTTTTCATGTAATTTATTCAAGGCAAATAGCAGCTCCTAAGTCTAGTGAACCGAGGCACTATCCCAGTGATTTTGATTAAGAAATGATGTGCACAGCTTAGGTGAAAAATGAAAAATGCAAAGGAGTATTCATAAAGATATATCGAAAACAATAAAATGGAACAAAAGGACAAAACAAACATTTGAAAATATAGATATACTCAGCATAACTAACCTTGGCAATCATGCTTTTAAAACTCTACTCTAATAAATCAGGGGGTGTATAATTTAATGAACTTCCAACAATACCAATTTAGTTTACCTTTAGTATTTGAAGAAACGCATCTGTAGCTCTGTTGGGTTAATTCACATTTTTCTCATTGAATCAAGAATGTAAATTAAGACAAAATGATTCCTTTTCAATTTCATGCTGAAGTAGCTCAAGTTAGTGAACGTAATTTCTCCTAACAAGAAAAATTTATCACTGTACAGCTCACTCAGTTACCTCTGTAGTGAGTTGTGATATGCATTTATGGAATTGAATGGATAAAAGATTGATCAATGTGGTTAAAAAAACAGGCCATACTTCAAGAAAAGATAGGCACAATTAAATGACTTAACAATTCCTTATTTTTATTTGTGCTTATAGCATCTTGCAATAACTGTATCATCATATATTATAATTAATTTTTATGTGAAAAGGTGCTTTTTATTTTTCTTTTTATATGGTAGTAAACATTCTATCACATGGTATAGGAGCCTGATATTCCAATCCTGGTTCTACTACTAAACAGTGAATTACTTTGGGCAAGTTGTTTATGCCCTGAATTTCCAATCTCTCAAATCTCTGTACCTCTAAGGTTATAATATAAATGAAGAATGTATAAATTAAGTGGATATGATACATATAATGTAGATATTATATATATAACATATATAATATTTTTAGAGTAAATATATAACTTTAAATATGGTTAAATAGAACACTTCAGGACTCATAACACAAAAGAAAGAGCACTTAGACATGGCCTTGGTTCTAACTATTAACTAATCTCACTGCTGCTGCTGCTGCTAAGTCGCTTCAGTCATGTCCGACTCTGTGTGACCTCAGAGACGACAGCCCGTCAGGCTCTTCTGTCCCTGGGATTCTCCAGGCAAGAACACTGGAGTGGGTTGCCATTTCCTTCTCCAATGCATGAAAGTGAAAAGTGAAAGTGAAAAGTGAAAGTGAAGTCGCTCAGTCATGCTCGACTCTTAGCGACCCCACGGACTGCAGCCTACCAGGCTCCTCTGTTCACGGGACTTTCCTGACAAGAGTACTGGAGTGGGGTGCCATTGCCTTCTCCACTAACCTGACTGACTATCAGCAAATCTTTGAACCATTCTATGCTTCAGTTTCTTCTGCTGACTAGAATATCTCAAAGGGCTCCACATTCTTTCTTTCTTTTTTTTAACTGGAGGATAATTGCTTTACAATACTGTGTTATTTTTTGCAAATGCAGCAACATGAATCAGCCATAGGTATACGCATCCCCAACCCCTACCCTGAACCTCCCCTCCCACCTTCCACCCCATATCACCCAGTCACCAGAAGGCGGCATACAAACAGCACTGGGCTCAAAACCAAAATGGAGTACTAGGGGCTGTAGGATTCTACATTCTTGATATCACTTTTTCATTTAAAACTGTATTGGTCTTTTTTGAAACACTTCTGGTTCTTGGCAAAATCTTGTATAATTCACTACTGTCAATAAGCACATAATTTTAAATGCTATTTGCTGATCATTTAAATAATATTTCAACTTATTTTTTAAAAGGGACTCAATATGGCTATTTGATTGCAAAGAATAAGAAGGTAAAAGTGTAAAAAAAAAATCCAAGAGAAAAACAAATTGAAATATAAGACTAAACAGGCACATCATTAAGTGTGTTGTATTTGCTGGGCTATGGATTCAACCATGGAATGAATGGTAAGATTTCTAAAGCTCATATGTAGAGAGAATCACAATCAGATTACAAGGTTCATTGTGTAAGATGAAAGGGAATAAGTTCCTCATAAACAGAACTATTCCTAACACTGAAATCTGAGTTATATTTTCCACCTATGAGGTCTTAGTAGCAAACACTGGTGAAGCTAACTACAACATTCTTAGATTAAATAAAGTAGCAAAACAGGTTTAAAAATTATATGCTACTACTAAGCCATTTTATATGGAGCCATTGGGATGATGGTGTAGCTACGATGCTATCAGAAGGTGTCCTTAGTCAAAGCTAGATTTTAGAGGATTTAAAGGAATGGATGGAATGTATATCATACATGCAATCTTCCACAATTACATTCAGACAAACTTTAACAGATTACTGAACCACAGTGAGCTGGGTCTTCTGACTGTTTATTAGCACTAGTGGTGCATTTCCTCTAGGCCAATGGTTCTCAAACTTAAGCACACATCAGATTGGATTTACTGTGGGGTAATTGCTGAGCTCTAATTCCAGAGCTTATGCTTCAGTAGGTTCTGGTAGGGGGATAAGAATGTGTATTTCTTACAAGTTCTCAGGTGATGCTGTTGTAGCTGGTCTAAAATACATACTTTGAAAATTATTCTTCTAGATTATAAGTTAAATGTGGATCCATAGACCTTAACAACATCCTGAGTGTAAGAGACAGTATTTTTCTGAGAGGGAAATGCCTAACAAGAACAGTGAAACGAAACAAAGTCACCCATTTAACAAAAGATCACCCTAACATATATGCCAAGAAAATGTATTTGCACCTATAAAATTAAATGAGATAATGCCAAACAGCTATAATTTCTAACTAGTTAAAAAAACGTATTTACTGAAATGTGTCCTTTGACAAAAGAATACTTTTTTTTCCTGATAGTAGATATAATATCTATCAAGATTATATATGGCTTATGATAATACCATGACATCCCCTCTAAACAGATGGTTAATGTTCATCTCCCAGTTACTGAGTGTTGTTTCCAGTGATGCTCCTGAATCTGATCTGGCATGGTCCTTCAGAATTCAGAATTTTTCACTGCTATTTTCCCTGGCTTGTATTGCATTTAACCACACCATACTGTAATTATTTCTCCCATATGTGTTTAACTTATTATATATTTATATAACAATATGAGCAAGGAATGCATACTCTTTTGTAACTCCAATGTCTGGAATTAGTAGTCAGTAAATACTGAAATGATCTGAACAAAAGGTGCAAATATTTTTAAGTGGATTAAGTCCAAACCACTGTATAAGTAAATGGATAGAAACCAAACACGGTACATATCTGTGCATTTCCTGATGGCTATCTTAAAATTTATAAGCATATGTTACATTTGTAGATTTTCCAGTCATTATTAAAAGCAAAGCCAATAAGTGAAGTTAAATTCAAAAAAGGAAAATCTCTGTAACAATTTAACAATAAATTCTGAGGCACAATAATCAATATTTATAGTTAGTAATTCTATAAAGTAAAAACATTTCAACAGGTCATAAACTGATAACAGCAGATGTTTTAGCGAGTAAACCACTGGACTTGGAGACATGCAGATCAAGATCAAGTCAATCTGTAATCATCTGGTCTCTGGGGCTTTTATGGTATAATGATAAACTTCTTAAACCTCAATTTCATCATTAATAAGTGTAAATGATAATATCTTTCACATCTTATTTAGAAGAATTTTTCTGAAGATACTGTACGCTATTTGAACACCATATAATTGCTCCATTACTTTTAAGGAATAACACAACTTAAGGCACATGGTCTTCGGTAAATATATTCATTCCTCTCTGGCCATGCCCTCCCCCAGGGGATCTTCCCAACCCAGGGATCAAACCAAAGTCTCCTGCATTGCAGGCGGATTCTTTACCATCTGAGCCACCAGGGAAGCCCAAGAATATTGGAGTGGGTAGCCTATCCCTTCTCCAAGGCATCTTCCTGATCCTGGAATCACTGCTCTAGTTTACATCATTGTCAAGATGTTTCTTCTGTAGGTTCTGAAAATTACCTGTCACCTTTGAACTCATGGTTTGGGTAAGCCAGTTACTTTCTTTGAGTTATCAAATTCCACTAGATTATAAACTTCTTGAAGTCACTATTAGGCATTATTTTACACAACTTTGTATTAGCCACAGTACATTCATCAATTCAGTTTAGGTGCTCAGTTGAGTCTGACTCTTTGTGACCCCATAGGCTACAGCACACCAGGCCTCCCTGTCCATCACCAACTCCCAGTGTTTACTAAAACTCATGTTCATTGAGTTGGTGATGCCATTCAACCATTTCCTCCTCTGTCGTCCCCTTCTCCTTCTGCCTTCACTCCTTCCCATTATCAGGGTCTTTTCCAGTGAGTTGGCTCTTTGCATCAGGTGGCCAGAGTATTGGAGTTTCAGCTTCAGCATCAGTCCTTCCAATGAACACTCAGGACTGATGTCCTTTAGGATGGACTAGTTGGATCTCCTTTCAGTCCAAGGGACTCTTAAGAGTCTTCTCCAATACCACAGTTCAAAAGTATCAGTTCTTCGGTGCTCATTCATGGGTATGTGTACATTCGTGTACATTCATGAATGTACATTCAGTACATTCATGGATATGTGTAAATTTGAGTGTAGTTAGTAAATAAAATGAACAAATATTTAATGAGGTCACTAAGCTGAAGTGGATATTATTGGACATTAAAAGATTCTGAAACGGTTTGAATTCTTCAAAAAATTTAAAATATAGATTAACACTATGTACAATGTGAACAGTTAAACAGTAGTTAAACCTATAAATAACAGTGTAAAAAGCAGGGGGTGTATATAAGACCATTTAACTAAATATTTCTTTTAGCTCTCCTAACTTTAGGTCCTCAAATGAACACTCCAAGCATCTGTACTGTAGAAGTTATACCTAGGAACCAGTCCAACATATGATAAATTGTCTACATTCTTAACATCAGTTCAGTTCAGTTCAGTCGCTCAGTCATGTCTGACTCTGTGATCCCATGAATCGCAGCACACCAGGCCTCCCTGTTCATCACCAACTCCCGGAGTTCACTCAAATTCATGTCCATCAAGTCGATGATGCCATCGAGCCATCTCATCCTCTGTTGTCCCCTTCTCCTCCTGCCCCCAATCCTTCCCAGCATCAGAGTCTTTTCCAGTGAGTCAACTCTTCGCATGAGGTGGCCAAAATATTGGAGTTTCAGCTTTAGTATCATTCCTTCCAAAGAACACTCAGGACTGATCTCCTTTAGAATGGACCAGCTGGATAACATACTAACATTCAAATTCTGAAATTCTGTACCTCTATTAGCTAGTAGTTTCTGACCATTATATTTATAAAACCAGTTTATAAGAGTAAAGTTTCCAAAACATTAACTATTTTCTCCTCTCTGCCTTTTGCTATTCTTAAATGTAAATATGTAGCCTTTTGTCAATGAGATGGAAATGACAATGTACTCAATGCATATATAATGCATTGGGCTGTTACACTATATTTCTACTTTGAAAATTTCAAACTTAAAAGTCTAAATTAAATTTGAATTTTTTTGTGTGTGATTTCTTAAAAATTAGAAAGTATCAATTGAGGAATGTACAATTGATATTCTCCCCCATTGCAGAATAAAGCTTAGTATTTTGTTAGTAGCAGATGCTGTCACATTTATTTCTTTATGGTGAACAAAAGTTAATNCTATCTTAAAATTTATAAGCATATGTTACATTTGTAGATTTTCCAGTCATTATTAAAAGCAAAGCCAATAAGTGAAGTTAAATTCAAAAAAGGAAAATCTCTGTAACAATTTAACAATAAATTCTGAGGCACAATAATCAATATTTATAGTTAGTAATTCTATAAAGTAAAAACATTTCAACAGGTCATAAACTGATAACAGCAGATGTTTTAGCGAGTAAACCACTGGACTTGGAGACATGCAGATCAAGATCAAGTCAATCTGTAATCATCTGGTCTCTGGGGCTTTTATGGTATAATGATAAACTTCTTAAACCTCAATTTCATCATTAATAAGTGTAAATGATAATATCTTTCACATCTTATTTAGAAGAATTTTTCTGAAGATACTGTACGCTATTTGAACACCATATAATTGCTCCATTACTTTTAAGGAATAACACAACTTAAGGCACATGGTCTTCAGTAAATATATTCATTCCTCTCTGGCCATGCCCTCCCCCAGGGGATCTTCCCAACCCAGGGATCAAACCAAAGTCTCCTGCATTGCAGGCGGATTCTTTACCATCTGAGCCACCAGGGAAGCCCAAGAATATTGGAGTGGGTAGCCTATCCCTTCTCCAAGGCATCTTCCTGATCCTGGAATCACTGCTCTAGTTTACATCATTGTCAAGATGTTTCTTCTGTAGGTTCTGAAAATTACCTGTCACCTTTGAACTCATGGTTTGGGTAAGCCAGTTACTTTCTTTGAGTTATCAAATTCCACTAGATTATAAACTTCTTGAAGTCACTATTAGGCATTATTTTACACAACTTTGTATTAGCCACAGTACATTCATCAATTCAGTTTAGGTGCTCAGTTGAGTCTGACTCTTTGTGACCCCATAGGCTACAGCACACCAGGCCTCCCTGTCCATCACCAACTCCCAGTGTTTACTAAAACTCATGTTCATTGAGTTGGTGATGCCATTCAACCATTTCCTCCTCTGTCGTCCCCTTCTCCTTCTGCCTTCACTCCTTCCCATTATCAGGGTCTTTTCCAGTGAGTTGGCTCTTTGCATCAGGTGGCCAGAGTATTGGAGTTTCAGCTTCAGCATCAGTCCTTCCAATGAACACTCAGGACTGATGTCCTTTAGGATGGACTAGTTGGATCTCCTTTCAGTCCAAGGGACTCTTAAGAGTCTTCTCCAATACCACAGTTCAAAAGTATCAGTTCTTCGGTGCTCATTCATGGGTATGTGTACATTCGTGTACATTCATGAATGTACATTCAGTACATTCATGGATATGTGTAAATTTGAGTGTAGTTAGTAAATAAAATGAACAAATATTTAATGAGGTCACTAAGCTGAAGTGGATATTATTGGACATTAAAAGATTCTGAAACGGTTTGAATTCTTCAAAAAATTTAAAATATAGATTAACACTATGTACAATGTGAACAGTTAAACAGTAGTTAAACCTATAAATAACAGTGTAAAAAGCAGGGGGTGTATATAAGACCATTTAACTAAATATTTCTTTTAGCTCTCCTAACTTTAGGTCCTCAAATGAACACTCCAAGCATCTGTACTGTAGAAGTTATACCTAGGAACCAGTCCAACATATGATAAATTGTCTACATTCTTAACATCAGTTCAGTTCAGTTCAGTCGCTCAGTCATGTCTGACTCTGTGATCCCATGAATCGCAGCACACCAGGCCTCCCTGTTCATCACCAACTCCCGGAGTTCACTCAAATTCATGTCCATCAAGTCGATGATGCCATCGAGCCATCTCATCCTCTGTTGTCCCCTTCTCCTCCTGCCCCCAATCCTTCCCAGCATCAGAGTCTTTTCCAGTGAGTCAACTCTTCGCATGAGGTGGCCAAAATATTGGAGTTTCAGCTTTAGTATCATTCCTTCCAAAGAACACTCAGGACTGATCTCCTTTAGAATGGACCAGCTGGATAACATACTAACATTCAAATTCTGAAATTCTGTACCTCTATTAGCTAGTAGTTTCTGACCATTATATTTATAAAACCAGTTTATAAGAGTAAAGTTTCCAAAACATTAACTATTTTCTCCTCTCTGCCTTTTGCTATTCTTAAATGTAAATATGTAGCCTTTTGTCAATGAGATGGAAATGACAATGTACTCAATGCATATATAATGCATTGGGCTGTTACACTATATTTCTACTTTGAAAATTTCAAACTTAAAAGTCTAAATTAAATTTGAATTTTTTTGTGTGTGATTTCTTAAAAATTAGAAAGTATCAATTGAGGAATGTACAATTGATATTCTCCCCCATTGCAGAATAAAGCTTAGTATTTTGTTAGTAGCAGATGCTGTCACATTTATTTCTTTATGGTGAACAAAAGTTAATTTTCCTTTTGTAACTATAAAAATATTTTTATTTTTAAAATAATAACTATTGGTAAGATGACAGTCACACTATAGAAATTGTCTCTATAAAATCTATATAAATAGATTTTTAAATATAGATGAATAAATATTTATTTATCTTGGAAATGATGTCACCATTTTTGGTACTGAATCCTATTAACACCCTTTTAAGCTAAAAGAAGTGCCCTGCCAGAACAGCACATTAGATTTGATCACACAGAGAGTTCCTAAACCTGCTCTGTGGTGTTTAATTAGCTGAAGAATATATGTTTTGGCTAAAATTCTACTTCTAAAACATAAAAGTACATTTATTATCTAACAAACACGGCACCTCTCCCTAAGCTCCAGATAGCCCAGTTAAGTGAAAACAATCACTACACAGAAAAATAAAAATATATCTAAGTCGCTGAAAGTTTGTGTTAAGAAAAAAAAATTGTTGGCTGTGAAAAATAAAAGTATAGCAATGGCCATAGTATTTGAAATCCTACTGAAAACAGTAAATATTAGTGGGAATAATATTTTCATGAAAATAAAATATTTGATTTTTTCCATAGGATCTTTTCATTGTATCTTGCAACAGTCTGTGACTGAAGGGCTGCAGGGGATTTGTCAGCCCCTGTACCCACATACTGACCAGGAGACCACCACTGTATCCTCGAACACATCAAGTTTTAACTTTGATCAAGTATTCATAAAAGCTCCAGGCTTGTTAGGTTTTACAGTCTGTGTCTGTGGTAAGGGGCAAAGCAAGAGATGAAAACTTTCAAGCCCTCTCTGTAGAAGATGTGAAGAAACAGCTGACGACGTCTCTAATGCTACTTTCACAAAGAACTTTAGGAGAACAGGGAGCATCAGTGCACTGTCATAATACCATGCCACCTATCATTACTCAAATGAGAGAGTGAATGTTTCAAAACTTTAAGGAATGAAAATTAAAGACAAAATGAAAATGACAGGGCCTTTCCTTCATGGCACAAGTGAAAGACAAGTCAAGCATCATTTCAGACATTATTCTTTAAGAGAGATATGGATACATGTGTAAAATTTTTACCCTTAAGTTCATGTACATAAATTTCAATGGCTTGAGTCTTTGTTTACGTGAATATTAGATCAGTTTCAATTCATAAAAATATTTCAGAATTTTCAATATTATTAATTTCATATAAGTAATTCTAAGGAGTACAGATATCTTCCATTGTGTTGCAATTTCTGATAGCTTGTACAAAGTAGATTTTTATTATTGTCTTTTTAGTGATTATTAGTAGTCTGAAAGAATCTGATCCGAAGTACATTCATTTTCAATGTGTACTGCAGTTTTCTTAGATGCAGCAAAGGATTAAAAAAATAAAAGAAAGAAATATTGCTTCAATAGTATCAGTCTAAATATGAAGCATCTAAAATTGTGGTGGTACTGGATTGCAATTTAGAGGTAATTTCAAGGCAATTTCTTTTCAAATTGTGCTATGCACACTAAATATACAATTCTTTGAATTTGTGTGTGTGTGTGTGTGTGTGTGTGTGTGTGTGTGAATGTTGCTTTATATGCTTTTGGACAAAAAATGCCATTTAAATTTGGCTTATAAACAGTTTAAAATTTTAATAATAAAAAATTTGCTCCCAATTCACTGGCATTATACAATTAAAAAATAATCTTCTGGTATTTTAGAATTTTGTTAATTTAAAAAGCCTCACTCTGCTACCATAGAGAGAAGAACTAATGAGACCAGCAGAACTTCAGAACAAGTTTCTGTGAATCAAAGAAAAATAATAATCTTTGATTCAACTGAATAACTTCTTCTCTCATCATGATCCTGTTTAAAAAATCAACTTTTACCACCTTCATTGCTTGACAATAAGAATGAAAGAAAAAAAAAGTCAAACTGTCCTCTGCATGATGCAGAAAGCATCCACAAAGTTGGGAGGCACAAATTCAGCTTTAAAGATCATACACTGTTTGCATACAACTTCTCAGTTTCCTTTGATAAATCCATTTTTCTTCGTTATCCCCACATGATGAATTCCCAGTTAGAACTGAAGCTTTATTATCTATGTCTGCTTCTGGGCTTGAGGTAGGTGAAAAGAGCAATATACCCTCTTCTGGTCCCCACTACTTTCACTCCTGATACAATCTAGTGACTTCTGATTCTACAAACAGAGGAAGAGTAGGAGGCCATACAAGTAGAAAAGTGGGAAAGATTGAATACGAAAAGAGTCATGACAGAGAGGCTGTGGAATTAGAGTTAGATAATAGGTACCTGAGACAGACTTTGGACTGCCTCTGGCTAACTCACATCAGTTCAGTTCAGTCACTCAGTCATGTCCTACTCTGCAACCCCATGAATCGCAGCATGCCAGGCCTCCCTGTCCATCACCAACTCCGGGAGTTCACTCAGAGTCACGTCCATAGAGTCAGTAATGCCATCCAGCCATCTCATCCTCTGTCGTCCCCTTCTCCTCCTGCCCCCAATCCCTCCCAGCATCAGAGTCTTTTCCAATGAGTCAACTCTTCGCATGAGGTGGCCAAAATACTGGAGTTTCAGCTTTAGCATCATTTCTTCCAAAGAAATCCCAGGGTTGATCTCCTTCAGAATGGACTGGTTGGATCTCCTTGCAGTCCAAGGGACTCTCAAGAGTCTTCTCCAGCACCACAGTTCAAAAGCATCAATTCTTTGGCGTTCAGCCTTCTTCACAGTTCAACTCTCACATCCATACTCATTTGTAGTTAGATGTGAGACTACTCCAAAGTGAAACTTGCTGTCGAGTCTGACTCTGTGACCGCATGGTCTATACAGTACAGTCCATGGAATTCTCCAGTGCAGAATACTGGAGTAGATAACCATTCCCTTCTCCAGAGGATATTCCCACCCCAGGGATCAAACCCAGGTCTCCCGCATTGCAGGCAGATTCTTTAGCCGCCAAGCCACAAGGGGAAGCCCTTCTAAGCTTCTAAGCTGTAATCAAATACTTTTGTTTTATTTTCAGTTGATTTAAAATAATAAGCCAGAATACAGTCTGTTTTCTGAAAAATAACTTCTATAAACTGGTGTGAATGTGATCATTCCTCAGTTTGGGCAAAAAAAAAAAAAAANCGCCAAGCCACAAGGGGAAGCCCTTCTAAGCTTCTAAGCTGTAATCAAATACTTTTGTTTTATTTTCAGTTGATTTAAAATAATAAGCCAGAATACAGTCTGTTTTCTGAAAAATAACTTCTATAAACTGGTGTGAATGTGATCATTCCTCAGTTTGGGCAAAAAAAAAAAAAAATAGGATTGTAACTGCTCTTCTATCAAAAATTTAATCTTAATTGAAAGGAGAGGATATACTTACAATGTGGTGTTATAATAGCTGTGCATAGCAGAGATATCTTTAAAACTTTAAGTTTTCCAACTTCTAAAATCAAGATTGATTATCACTTAGAAAGTGCCTAAAAATATCACTGACAAAATGATTTGAAATAGATATAGCATCTGTTTTTGCAGGTGGAATAACCTAATAAAATCTTAACACACAGTGGCTTTTATTCTTTATTTTTTTCTATCAATCCTTCAAAAAGTGTTCATATTTCACAGTATTGTTTTCTTAAGCCTCCAGGTTTGTGAGACCATTAAAAGGAGATATATTGGGGCTTCTAGAAGCTATTTAGTAATATAGTTTCAGAAGTAATAAAGTGGTTGTTAAAGAGGTTACATGAACACACAGAATTTAAATGCAAGTAATTTAATGAAACCTTGGATTCTGCAATGCATCCTCTTAATTTTATTCAAAGTTAGACCACAGGTAGAGTAAATCTCAGTTTCTAAATTTATAATTAAGTTAATAATTTGGGGTGAAGATTTTTGTTTATTTTTTTAAAAAAAATTAATATACCCATGACTATTTTCTCACTGACAAATGTGGCTTATCAAGACAGAAAAACTGAGCCTGTAAATTAGTGATCTGAGCAAAGTTAAAAGTTAAAATCTGTATGAAGTATATACATAGTCTCAAACCTGTGTTCTCTACGGGTCATGTAGTCTCCAAAAATATGAGTTGTAAAGAGGTACATCTGCACACACAGAAAGCCATTCAATTTTACACGTTGTATATTTCACTGGTTAGAGGAGAATAACAGAAAGATAAGTAGCTTGTCTCCATTAGGACAAACTCCCCTATCTCCTTCTGCTGATACTTTCTCTAAGTGCTAATCTATATTGACATTGTTCAAATTACTTTTTGATTATTGGCTCTGCACTGTAATCTCATGATCAGCAGTAGCAGCAACTGTGTTGTAGTAGTGGTAAAATTGAGCCCATTTTACAGATGCTGTAAACTGAGCTTGGGGGAGTTCCATATAATGGGTAAGATTATAGGCTCTGATGTTACACTATCACGGTTTGTACTACAGTCCCATTGCTTATTTTGCTGTGTGGCCTTGGGCAATTTTATTGATACTAAATAATATCAAATTTGAACTTAATTTTCAGTGGTGTTAAACTGCACAGATTTGTAGGTAACATGGATTTCATATATTAAGAAAGATAGTTATTTTATTTCTATGTGATTTATATCTTTAATATGTAAATTATATTTAAAGCTTAATTGAGTAGGAATTTAAAACATTCTCATGTGTTAGATATAGTACTAGAAGAAGTAGACCAGTAAATTCAACTTTAATTATAANACATAGCATTCAAAATTACTTATAAAATACTCAAATCTATACTGGTATGACTACTCTCTTACTTTAGCTAATTATACTGGCATGTGTGGCTAACACAAATGTTCAACAAAGGCTACACACATTGACAAAGAGAACCAAAAAGAAAAAAATAAACTTTTCTATGGCTTAACATTAGACCTATATATATTCTCTCTATGTGGAATGTAACAAATGACTGCTCTCTCACAGAGCTATTCTCATTGTAAACTAGTTATAGCTAAACTCAGACTCTGATTTACTTTTATTGATTTTTAAACAAACTAAAGCCTACACTTTCAACCGAATTGATAATCCTAGAAATAACAGATGATCAGTAACTATATATAACATTTAGTGGTTGTTGGTTAGAGGATTTTTACTAAAGGATTTGCTATAAACCACTACAGACCTCAGCTCATCTGGTGAAGAATCCGCCTGCAATGGACGGTAGCCCACCAGGCTCCTCCCTCCATGGGATTCTCTAGGCAGGAGTACTGGAGTGGGTTGCCATTTCCTTCTCCAGGGGATCTTCCCGACCCAGGGATCAAACCCAGGTCTCCTGCATTCCAGGCAGATGCTTTAACCTCTGAGTCAAATGTGTCCATTGTTTGTCCAAATGTATGTGTAATATGTTGCAGCTCAAAAGTTACAGTTTTATATTCTTCAGTCTTTAAATTTTAATGAACTTCTCAATATGCTTTGAACACTTTGTGACTTATCACAATTTCAGGTTTGGGAATCAACTTTTTAGCCATTTTTCATTTGGAAATATTCAAGACTGCATTGAAAGTAAAAGAGTGGAAATTCTGTCTNTAATATGTTGCAGCTCAAAAGTTACAGTTTTATATTCTTCAGTCTTTAAATTTTAATGAACTTCTCAATATGCTTTGAACACTTTGTGACTTATCACAATTTCAGGTTTGGGAATCAACTTTTTAGCCATTTTTCATTTGGAAATATTCAAGACTGCATTGAAAGTAAAAGAGTGGAAATTCTGTCTGTGTGTGTGTGTATATACATATATACATACATATATACCGCATTGCCCCTTCTACGGCTCTATGATAGATCCATGAAGAGGCAGAATGGAACTTATGTTGGGCCCTCTGAACATGACCGTAAGAGAAAGTAACTGAAGTAGTTGTTCTTTTGTGTCACCCTAGGGAATTTTAATCTCTCTCTCTGTCTCGGTGCCTTAAAACTAAGCTCTTTTAAGAATATTTGAAAGTAATTTTGAGATAAATATGATCACATTTTCCATTAATATTTTAAAATATCATTTTTGTTACTTGAATAATTTTTACAAGAGATTGGAGTGAATAAGATCTTAAATTTTCATGCAAAACTCAGATTAGAAGCATCTGTTCTAAAGGAAGTGAAAGATTTCTTAATTTTTAAATGAGAAAACTGAAGCTTGAGAATTTCAAAGATGTGGCTCAAACATATATCTGCATTGCAATTTAAATATTAAAAAAGAAAAATGGAATCAGGAGAGAACTTGTCAACTTAATAATAGATTGTAGCTCATTGCTAGTTTTGTCCAAGGATTTTGGGGGAAATTAGCTATTTTTGTTTGTTTTTCAACATACATTAGAGTCTTTCTGACATTTTTTATTCCTAATAATAACTTCCTTGATAGGTCAGTTGGTAAAGAATCTGCTTGCAATGCAAGAGACCCTGGTTTAATTCCTGGGTTAGGAAGATCTACTGCAGAAGGGATAGATTACTCATTTCAGTGGCTCAACTGGTAAAGAATCTGCCTTCAATGCAGAAGACCTTGGTTTGATCCCTCCATTGGGAAGACTGCCTGGAGAGGAAAGTGCTACCCACTCCAGTATTCTGGCCTATACAGTCCATGGGGTCACAAAGAGTCAGACATGACTGAGAGACTTCCACTAGTTCAGTTCAGTATATTCCTGATAATGAAGAGTTATAGATTTTTCTTTAGTTATTCTTCTTAGTACTTCAAAACAAGTACTTTTTTAAAGACTCAAACTGTACCTTATCATAGACTATGGGAAGATACATTGCTGTGAGGCACCTTCTAGTAGGAAAATCACTGAACACTCAGAAATAATGTCAGGAAAATATTTCTAGGATTAAAAACAGTAAGTATGCTTAAGGCAGGCATAAACACATAGCAGGGGAGATGACAGATGAATCTGTCTGACTAAGAGAGAAGATAATCTACCAATCATTTTCTGAAAGACACTACTAACACAGGGTACTAAAAATCTTTGGGGCCTCATCAGGAAGAGTTCTGGAAGGAAACAGGAATACTGAGTTCTAAACCATGGTACAATTATAGTTAGACATTTGTGAGGGACTGCAGTTGGCAGATCTCAAAAAGAAAATATGTATTATAAAACATTGTTAATAAAGAACATCTAAAGAAAAAGAGCTAAAGCCATTAAGGTGTTAGAGAGACTTTTAAAAGGAAGAAGACTGAGTAAGGCTATGTTCACATAATTCGTCATAGTGAGGCATATGGATATGTTGATTGGGGACTTCACTAAATGCCACAGCACCACAACATTTGGGGGTCTCTTGGGTCTCTCTTTGGGCCAAAAATAAAAGTAGTTATTACTCATTAGCAGGCAATAGAATTAAGAAACTTATACAGGATTATCCAGGAAAAGGGAGAGTGAAAAAGCTGACTTTAAACTCAACAGAATAGTGGCATCCAGTCCCATCACTTCATGGCAAGAAGATAGGAAAAAAATGGAAATAGTGACAGACTTATTTTCTTAGGCTCCAAAATCACTGTTAATGGTGACTGCAGTCATGGAATTAAAAGACATTTTCTCCTTGGAAGAAAAGCTACAACAAACCTAGACAACATATTAAAAAGCAGAGACATCACTTTGCTGATGTCAAAGATCTTATAGTCAGAGCTATGGTTTTACAGTAGTCATGTACAGATATGAGAGCTAGACTATAAAGAATACTGAGTGCCAGAGAACTGATGCTTTTGAACTGTGATGCTGGAGAAGACTCTTGAGAGTCCCTCAGACAGCAAGGAGTTCAAACTGCTCAATCCTAAAAGAATTCATAAGTATTCATTGGAAGTATGGATGCTGAAGCTCTAACACTTTGGCCACCTGATGCGAAGAGCTGAATAATTGGAAAAGATCCTGACGCTAGGAAAATTTGAGGGCAGGCAGAGAAGGGGGTGATACAGATTGAGATGGTTGGATAGCATCACTGACTTAATGGACATGAGTTTGAGTAAACTCTGCAAGATAGTGAAGGACAGGGAAGCCTGGCGTGCTGCAGTCCATGGGGTTGCAAAGAGTTGGACATGACTTAGTGACTGAACAACAACAATAAAATTCAGGATTACGGGATTCGGAGAAGATGGCGGAGGAATAGGACGGNGGATTGGGAACTCAGGTACACTTATGGCTGATTTATGTCAATGTATGGCAAAATGAGTACAGTATTGTAAAGCAAAACAAACTAAAAAATAAACATTAAAAAAAAATCAGGATTATGGTCCAACTTAAGAATATGTACAAAAGGAATTGAAATAAATTTGTGAGTGAGGTATGAATAATGAGTTACTATGGTCACATGGAAATGCTGACATTATTGAGAACCAAAATTGGGTCTGGCTTATCTCTTTTTCTCTCTCTGAGAAAAGAGAAACTGAACTCAAGTAGCTGATAAATCAGAATCCATACCACATTTGAGGAACCTCATGCTAATTTGTCTTGGTTTTCTATAGATTTATTCTTTGCATTATTACCTTGTCCAGTAGAGTTCTGCTAGGCATGACCAGAAGGAGTAAAAATGTGGAAAGCAGTGACAGCTCTAGATCTATCTCTGTCTATATGCTTTTTTTTTGGTGACCTTATCATTTCTCTTTTTTTGGTAGATCATCACTTTCAGTGTGGTATATCAATTACTCGGCTATGTTATCCCATTCCTTCACTTACACAACTAAGCTAAAGTCTGCAAAAAGTTGTTCTTCAGAAGCACTTCATATAACAATAGGTTTATTATATCGATAGGCTCAAGTTAGTATTTAGAAAAGTTCATATGCAGAATTTTCTTTTCTCAATAAGCAACCAAACCAAGTCCTTAACACAGTGGTTAACAATGTTCTGCTGTTCTCTATGCCATAATGATCGATCTAAAAATGTATTTTCATAATTACTAAGGCTTTTTTTCCTAAGTAAAATGGAACAGGAAAGTGGACACTAATTTAATCTTGTCCTTTTGTAAACATGTACTTGTTCCTTCCCTATCTATACAACTTTTTGATCGTATTACCCCTTCTATTCTAATAGTGGGTTTTATTTGTTTAAGAATGTAATCAGACTTTGTGAAAGTTGACTTTTTGTAAAAGTAGGCTGTTTGTAAAGATGTCCTGGACATCATTGTAAACAGTACTTAAAAAGGATTCTCATGGTCTGTAATTAACAGTGTATACTGACAATCTTTTCTGAGAGGAATGTCAGTGAAAACATAAGGTTTCACAGCTGAAAATTAAGATTTTTTTCCCCCAAAGAAGAAGTCATAGCTAGTAGACATTTCTGTACATGGAAACTCAACTCTAGAAATATGAATAGAGAAATTTTTAAAAAGATAAAATCCTAAATTCTATTTTTTACACACTGAGATATGATGAACAGTAAATTAACTGCAAAATTTTAGATAAAGGACCATATAATTAAGTTTTCTTTAATTATTGACTCATGATTTACCCAGAAACAAATCTATATAGTATTTTTTTTCTTGGAATATCTGAAATAAAATATTTACACAACTGTCCTACTGTTGGTAACCACAGTAATCCACTAATTATTAACTAATGAGTTGCCGAGTAGTTTGTCATTTGTTCACATTAGAGCCTCTAACTGACTAACGGCATCATGCTTATTTTTCAACCGCAATATCTTGACCATCCTGAGTATTACTAAATCCTCCCATTTACCCCCAGTTATTTCATATCCCGACTGAAACCAAAATCGGTTTCATTCTATGGTATTTGCCATTAGTTCAGGCAAACGGGTTCTTTTAATTTTTTAAACTTTATCAGTTCAAGGGGTTTCACTTAACACTCCATGAATTTATTAGATGCTGAAAATCTTAGTAAGTCTGGCTGCTCATTAACTCTTTCAGCAAGTCATATCCCAAATCCTAACCAAAACCCAAACTAAATCAAATCCCAAAACTAAATCAAATCAAATCAAATCCCAAACCTGGGTAGCACACAAAAAGCAAGTCTGGTCATGACTAGCGCACCACATAGCTTTGGCAGACAATAAACTAGCCTCCGAGTTGGAATAAAGTTAAGTGCTAAGGATCTGAGCAAGCAATTAATGTAGGACAACAACAGATGTGTAATAAATTCTAATAGGAAATGGAAAGGAGCAATCAAGAATTTATCATAAGGAGGAAGACATTGACAAGGATCTGGAAATATAGATGAGTGAGATTTTTTTAACTGAAAAAAAAGGTGCAAGAGTGAGAAAGAGTATTCTGCACTTAGAAACTAGATGAATAAGGACACAGAAATATAAAGGTATGTAGCAAATGATTAGCTGAGGCAGCTTATTTAACTTACAAGCAGAGTATATCACTCAAAATGCTGGCCTGGATGAATTGCAAGCTATAATCAAGATCGCTGGGAGAAATATCAACAACCTCAGATATGCAGATGATACCACTCTAATGATAGAAAGCAAGGGAGAACTAAAGAGCCTCTTGATGAAAGTGAAAGAGAGTGAAAAGGCTGGCTTAAAACTCAACATTCATAAAACTAAGATGATGGCATCTGGTCCTGCCACTTCATGGCAAATAGATGAGGGGAAAGTGGAAAGAGAGGCAGATTTTCTTTTCCTGGGCTCCAAAAATTACTGTAGATGGTGACTGCAGCCATGAAATTAAAAAAAAAACAAAAAACAAAACAACTTGCTCCTTTGAAGAGAAGCTATGACAAACCTAGACAGCATATTAAAAAAGCAGAGATATCATTTTACTGACAAAGGTCCATATAGTCAAAGTTATGGTTTTTCCAGTAGTCGTGCACAGATATGAGTTGGACCATAAAGAAGGCTGAGTGCTTCTGAATCGTGGTTCTGGAGAAGACTCGTGACAATCTTCTGGACTGCCAAGAGATCAAACCAGTCAATCCTAAAAGAAATTAATCTCAAATATTCATTGGAAGGACTGATCTTGATGGTGAAGCTCCAATACTTTGGCCACCTGATGCAAAGAACTGACTCACTGGAAAAGACCCTGATGCTGGGAATGATTGAGGGCAGGAAGAAAACAGAATGACAGAGGCTGAGATGGTTGGATGGCATCACCTACTCTTTGTATATGCGTTTGAGCAAACTCTGGGAGATAGTGAAGGATAGGGAAGCCTAGTGTGCTGCAATCCATGGGGTTGCAAAGAGTTGGACATGAATTAGTGACTGAACAATAGCAACATCTGAGGCACAGTGTGATGTTGTGGTGGGAAATGAGACCTGAAAGGGAGGTTGAGGACAGATCAATGCAGGACTGCCTGGGGACAGAAAAAAGACAGAAATGCACTGTTCTCTAAATACAAATCAGATGAAATAGTTAATCACTAAGTCAGTTTTTTTTAATGTTGAATGTGAATAATAATTTTCAATGTTTTATTAATTTGTATTGGCTAAAGTGCCATACTGAATAGTAGGATAGAGATATTATGTGAGGAAATATAGCATTGCATGAGAAATCACTTACTTACGACTTTAAAACACTCATGGAGTTATGAAATGTATTAGAGTAGACTGTCAAGGCAGAATAGAAAAAAGTCCTTTAACAGACACTAACACAGGAATGCAGAAGTTTGAGGGGGTTCATGTGGACAGGGCTGACACCGTTCAAGGGAAAGCATCAAGGAATAAATAATATTCCAGCTAAATCTTAGGAAAAAACTCGATTTTGATAATTAAAGACAGTAAATGAAAGGATAGTAGAGGAAGATACAGGTGCATGAGAAAAGCACAATAATGTAGTATTTTGTCCAATTTAAGGAAGACAAGTACATAGAGAAAATTGACTGCTTCCATCAAGGGCAGGACAAAAATGGGTAGAAGGACGATAGTAGGCAGGATGAACTGGAAATTTAACTGGATTTGTACACTGATAAAAGATAATAAAATGTCTTATGTATCATAAAAAATAGTCAGTAGGCAATATAAAGCCAAAGGAAGGCAGAAGAGGGAAAGTGCAATAACTAAATTGACCTAATAATAAAAAACCTCTGGCAGCAGTACGAAGAATAGAGATCATTCATCCATATATTCATCCAATAAGTAGGGACTCAGCTTCTACATTATGCCAAGAATTGGGCCACATTTGGGCATACAATGAACAAACAAAATAGACTATGATATCAAAGACAGGTGTTAATCAAATAACCACATAAATAATGTATAACAAAAACCAGTGATAACTGCCATGAATAATCTTTACAAAGGTATTTCATTTGGTTTGGAGTATCCAGGAAAGCTGCTTAAAGAAGGCAAGATTTAAGTCAAAATCTGAAAGATTGATAGGAATTAATCTGATATGTATATATGAGTATTTTGAAGGACGGCTGTGGGAGTTACAAAAAAAATATTCTAAGCAGAAGGAAGAGCTTGTACAGGAAATAATGGTCTGAGAATGAAATTGTAAAGCAAGTTGTTGGAACTCAGAGAGCAATGGGAGTTTGGGATTAGAAGAGGCAAACTATTATACATAGGATGGATAAACAACAAGGTCCAACTACATAGCAGGGAACTGTTTTCAATATCCTGTGACAAACAATGGAAAATAATATGAAAAATTATATATATGTGTGTATATATGTGTATATATGCACACAGACACATACACACATATGTTGGGCCTTTCCTTTTGGTCCAGTGGTAAAGAACCCACCTGCCAATGCAGGGGATGCAAGTTCCATCCCTGGGTTGGGAAGATCCCCTGGAGAAGGAAATGACAACCTACTCCAGTATTCTTGCCTGGAAAATCCCATGGACAGAGGAGCCTATTGGGGTCACGAAAGAGTCAGACATGACTTAGCAACTAAACAAAGAAACATACACTTGTGTGTGTATAACTGAGTAACTTTGCTGTACAGAAGAAACTGACACAACACTGTAAATCAACAATACTTCAATATAATTTAAGAAACGAGAGAGCGAGCAATGAGGGGAACAGAGTGAGATTAGAGCAGAGACACTAGCCACGCAAAGAGCTCTGAGAGAAACTGGTGTCTGTTTCTAACATTTTAAAAAGTTACTGAAATTTTATTTCATTTGCAAGGCAGTTCATGAAATGTCCTCAATTCAATATTTTGTAGACATTCATTATATTTTAACTATAAATTCCTTGAAGAATTATCTATAGTAAATTCATACTCCCTAATGAAGAATAACATACAACTGTTTTAAGTGTGATGTGATAAGGAAAACAAAACTCTGCTTTCCAAACAGGAAAAGTTTGAATAGCTTCATGTTTTCGTAACCCAAAGTGTCAATGATGGCTAATGGACATCATATCTCTCACATCATAACTACTTTCACTTCATTACTTTTATACCCTATATATTTCATATAATAATTATATAAATATCTGAAATATTTTCTTAAAACATATCATGGAAGAAAGAAAGAGAGAGGAAGAGGGAGAGGGAGGATAAGGAAGGGAAGGAGGGAGGAAGGGAAGAGTTAATAGTGATTTCATTTGCATACTTTTGAAACTGTCATTGCATACTAAAGAACAAAACATTTGCTTCCTTTTTATCGCCATTTTATCAACATGCCGATTTATAAAATTAAGTTGAGACTGGCCTCTTAGGATAAAGACAGTTATGGATGTTTAAACTTTCTAGTCATGGATGTTTCCTACATTACCATGCATCTCAACTAAAATATAAACTTTTTGCTCTCATTTTTAAATATCTTTCAAGAAACTCACCACTGTGTGAAGGTCACTAGCAGTGAGCTTTGAGGTGGCCACAGAGTCAAGAATAAGGATGAGCTGCTTAGAAAGTCCAGAAAGCACTAAAGCAAAAAAGGAAGTTTCTCCTTTCTTGTTTTTCAGCTGGTCAGCTGTGCTCTTTTAATCTAATATATTCTGGTGGAATACTGCATATGATAAAGTATATTCTGTCATAGTGACCTTTTTTTCCTTTTGAAAACTTGGCTGATACCTTCAAAATACATATATATATTTCCATTTATAAAGGCAACAATGGAAGAAAGAAGATGCAGAGACAGCTCTGATTCTTCAAGCCTTACACTCAGGACATTTGAACTGGTGGTCAGGCAACCCAAGAGGCAGAGTGGTACAGAAGCAGGTCATAGGGCATAATAGTGCAAAAGAGAAAAGCTGCAAAGAGAAACGGTCATTTCAGAAGCCTAAGACAGGCCAAGTGAACACTGGAGATAGAGAAGTGCTTTATTAAAAACTCTTATGTGCAAAATCCAAACACAAAATATTCAAAGTATTTAGTTTTCATTAACTACACTCTTTCATTAAGTAAGTGAAATATTTACTAAGCACATTTTACATCTCAGATTCTGTGTTAACTGATAACAACTGAAAGAGGAATAACCCAGTGTCTTTAAAAAGCTCACAAGAGTTTGTGAGGAACAAACATAGAAAGATAGTTTTAATGTAGTGTAACATGCATATACAGTATTTTTGTAAGAGCAAAGAGGAAGGACAGCTAACTTGGTATGGAAGAATTCCTTGGAATCCTTTCAGAAAGAGAAAAT
Organism: Neotragus moschatus; assembly: GCA_006410615.1. NCBI lineage: Eukaryota > Metazoa > Chordata > Mammalia > Artiodactyla > Bovidae > Neotragus > Neotragus moschatus. The sequence goes on along the minus strand of SJYA01000699.1, from coordinate 620,131 downwards.
GCTGTAAATTTAAAAAGAATGAAGAAAGGCTTTTGTTTTTGTTTTTTTTTTCCAAGATGTCATGAACAACAGCAGGTTCTCCAGCAATGACCAATATGCAGTATAGGGAACTATAAGCAGGATTTCAAGAGATGAAATTTTGGGTCAGGGAGTATGAAGACATTAGGCTGGGTAAGTAATTGGGCATTAAAGCAATATAGGAGGCCAAGTTAAATTGGTTGTGTATTATCATGAAAGTAGCAATAAACAATTGAAAGATTTTCTGCAGCAAGAAAGTGCCATGACCATGACTGTATTATATACACACACACACAGATATCTATGCATTAAAAGACCCTAAACAGAAGGGCCAGTTATGAAACCATTGCAATTGTCCAGGTGAGATATGATGAGGTTCAAACCCGTAGAGTGGTGACACTACATGCCACATTTTGGTACTAGATTGCATAGTGAAAGTCAGTCAGTCATGTCTGACTCTTTGAGACCCCACGGACTGTAGCCTGCCAGGCTCCTCTGTCCATGGAATTCTCCAGGCCAGAATACTGGAGTGGGTAGCCATTTCCTTCTCCAGGGGATCTTCTCACCCCAGGTATAGAACCTAGGTATCTCTCATTGCAGGTGGATTCTTCACCATCTGAGCCACCTGGACAATTATTAGAGAAACTGCTCAACCAAAGATGACTCTAAGACTTCTATAACTTAGAGGATTTTAAAAGAGAAACAAGTTAGGTGAAGAATAAAATGTTCACTTTCATAAGTGGCCCATTTAAAGTGCTTACTACCATTAAGGGAAGATGCCTCCACAACAGCTATGGTCAAATGAGAACAAAGCTTTGGGGAGAGGTCATAGCTTGGAAATAGAAAAGTACTGGTAACTGACACATGCATAAATGGTGGCTGAAACCCAGAAGTTAGATGAAATCACCCATGTCAAAGATCAGGAGAAAAGCAGTAGACTGAGGACAGTGCCCTGGGAGAGAAGCAGCATTTAACAGATGAGCCACCAAGGAAGGAGTCATTAACGGAGACAGAAAGCAAACGGCCAGAGGTCATTTGAAGAATATCGGGAGATGCAAGTGTTCTGAAAGTGGACAGTGGAGCAATTCAAGAAAGGCCCTCTAAAACAGAAGAGCTCCAAAAGTTAATGTTTTCTAATACATTACTGCTAATGCTTTTTAAAGTTACAATGCTTATGAATAAGCAAATATATTTTATTAATAAATTCCTTTTGATTTTTCTAATTTTTAATTTATTTTCTTATCCCCATCCTCCTCATACCCCAACATGTGCTACTGAGGGCTACGGAACATGATTACCCATTACACAGTAACTGAACAAGAACAAAGAAGGCAGTGAGGAATAGCGAGGTGTAAATGAGAGCTTTACCCATTTTCAGTTGAGATACCTCCAAATTATATGTGGAAAGTAAGCCATGTATGGACTCTGTTCTTTTGATTTTCAGGTTTGATTATTCAGCTTGCAGGTTATCTCCATTCTTCACTATTCTTTCCTTCTTATGTTCATTCTTAAGCAATTCTGAAGTTTGTTGGTACTTCTTTAGGGGCAAGTGGAGAATAAAAAAATAAATTCAATTCAAGCAATATACTTATGTAAATGGTGCTTATATTTTTATATGAAAACTCAAAGCCAGATATTCAAAATGAGTATCACATTTGTTTTGACTGCTGACCCAAAGCAGACCACCACCATTACTCCTTCTAGAAGTAGCCAAGCAAAACAAGAAACATAAGCAACCTAAAAACCACACATAAAACAAATCCGAAGGAATGCATGCAGACGCTAAATAAACAGTCGAGGTCACCAAACACATGCACTGTCAAGAAAAGGGGAATGAAATCTATGGAAAAAGAGACACCACCTGCCAATTTCAAATAACTCAACTCCAAGAACTGACTGTGGTGAGCCTACTTGCAGATCCTAGACAATCACCACTCAGACTTTCTGTGCTTTGAACATTAGCAATAACAATCTCAAATTTCATGCAGTGCAAAACTTAGCACAAAGGTGTTAAATCACAATTTCAATTTTGAAAGTGTCCTTGCCCTATTTAGAAAACAGTGAGCTGTTTGTGACATTTTGAATTTGGAGAAAGCATAAAGAAACCCTTAAGCTCATGTCTTAGTGCAATTCATGGCAACTATAACTTTTGATTTTGTTGAATTATGTCTGAAATCCATAGTAACTCATTATATAGCAACATCCCTATAATATGGAAAGAATCTAAGAGTTTGACTAGAAATTTGCAGGAGTTTCAACATTTTATTATTTTTTAGTGATACCTGAAGTTTATAAACCCAAGACAGGGTACAGAACTAAACCTATCTACTAAATCAAGACCAGCATCAGAGGAGCTCTAGGGTATTATGGTATAAATTTTCAACTAGGGAGCAAAATTCCAGTATTAAAGATTTATAAGAATCTCTAATAATGGCTCAAACAAGGTATGAAGAACCAGGTTGAGGTGGCTTGAGGTTTTGGCAAGTAGGTAGGCATAACAAAAGAAAAATCTAGGTGGCTGTTGATGTTGTAGACTTCTGAGCAAAAAGGAATTTGACTTTTAAAATGCTGCTGGGCCATAACTGCTCAAAGGTATTCATCTGACTGAATTCCTGAGGACTGAAATCTCAGTGGTAGAGATTCATGAGATTAAGAGGCAAAAGCAGGCCATAGCCCAAGAGTTTGCTGGGGAGGCAAACTTCCAAGATAACTTGGCAAATGGGTCTACAGTAGAATTCCAGTTATATAAACTACATACATGTGAGGAATTTATTAATATTTGGGGGATCACTGAGAGTCAGTCTATCAAAATGGGACCCAAGGAAAAGGTGAGCTGAGAACTAGAAAGGAAGACAGTGGTTTACACTAGAAATTTAAGTCCCAGCACAGATGAGGATCACAATTAATATGATTTGGTCCCAGTTAGTCTATAGGTCTTCTCTGGTGGCTCAGATGGATCAGCCTATCAGGAATGAGTCTCAGACTTGACAGTGGGCCACAGTGGAGGAGGGAAAGGCACTGGCTACTGGAAAGGTCAAAATACTTTCCTTTTACAATGCTGCATTAAACGGCTCAGACATGAACAACAAGGGAAGAGAGGAGGGTAAAATGAAGTCAGAGCATGGTTGGCAACTCAACTGGCAACACCTCCCCTGCTAGAATGTACTAATCATTTTCAAGACTTTGCTACGGAAAATGTGACTCTAAACTTGCAAAGATCTCTCTAGGTAGATAGTTTAGCTCTCTCTGTGCCACTTGAAACTGTTCCACAGCATCTTCATTACTCCAATATTTAAGGTATGATGGAACTCCAAAAGTGACACAGACCTCACTCCTTTAAGAACTAGTTTGCTCACTCTTTGAAATGTTCTGTTAAGACACTCTCCTTTGAATTGAGCTCAACTCTCTCTTTGAGGCTTAGACTTTATTACTATTCATTCTATTCCAAATAAAATAGGCTAATTCTTCTGATAGGTTCTTTTGCATCCTAATCATTATTTTATGAATGCCTTTCAAGTTTATTTAAAGCTCTCTTAAAATTTGTTATTAATTAGGCACAAAATACCAATTTAGAGAGCAAATGTTAGAATGATAAGAGTGCCTCTACTATTCTTGATATAAAACAAATTAGATTGTCCTACTAGCCATGTTATATGGATAACTTTACTAAATCTACTATAACCTCCACATCTTTTAAGATGTATCAATAGGAGACAGATAATTTAAAAAATATATAAAGTAATTTAAAGATTGAAATTTGACTGCCAGGAGAAATGATTAAAATTTGCTTGCCAGGAGAAATATCAATAACCTCAGATATGTATATAACACCACATTATGGCAGAAAGTGAAGAGGAACTAAAGAGCTGATTGAGGAGGTGAAAGAGGAGAGTGAAAAAGCTGTCTTAAAACTAAACATTCAAAAAACAAAGATCATGGCATCTGGTCCCATCACTTCATGGCAAATAGATATAGGGGAACAATGGAAACAGTGACAGACTTTATTTTCTTGGGTTCCAAAATCACTGCAGATGCTGACTGCAGCCAAATTAAGATGCTTGCTTCTTGGAAGAAAAGTTATGACAACCCTAGATAGCATATTAAAAAGCAGGGACATTACTTTGTCAACAAAAGTCTGTCTAGTCAAGGCTATGGTTTTTCCAGTAGTCACAGACGGATGTGAAAGTTGGACCATAATCAAGGCTGTGTGCCAAAGAAGTGATGCTTTTGAACTGTGGTGTTGGAGGACTCTTGAGAGTCCCTTGAACTGCAAGGAGATCAAACCAGCCCATCCTAAAGGAAATCGATCCTGAATATTCATTGGAAGGACTGATGCTGAAGCTGAAGCTCCAATATTTTGGCCACCTGATGTGAAGAGCTGATTCATTAGAAAAGACCCTGATGCTGCGAAAGATTGAAGGCAGGAGAAGTGGATGACAGAGCATGAGATGGTTGGATGGCATCACCAACTCAATGGACTTGAGTTTGAGCAAACTCTGGGAGTTGGTGAAGGACAGGGAAGTCTGGGGTGCTGCCGTCCATGGGGTGGCAAAGAGTTGAACACGACTGAGCAACTAAACAACTACAGATAATAAAATTTAAGTCATGCTTAAATTCAAGCAGGACCCAAGCATGGAAAATGATTACTGAAAAAAAAAGTATAGGGGAGGCACTACTCATGACAAGAAAATAGAAGAAAACCACCATATTTTTAAATAATGTAGAGCTGAGGGCTGGAGAAGGGCTGACTAAAAAGTGTAAGAAAATTTTGGAGAGTGACACAGAACTGTTCTGTAACTTGAGTGGAGAGTTTGTGATTGCAGTGGTGGTTACAGGATTTTATGCATTTGTCAAAATTCACAGCCTGCACAGTAAAAAGGGTAATTTTACCGTGTTAATAAGACANCTGACTAAAAAGTGTAAGAAAATTTTGGAGAGTGACACAGAACTGTTCTGTAACTTGAGTGGAGAGTTTGTGATTGCAGTGGTGGTTACAGGATTTTATGCATTTGTCAAAATTCACAGCCTGCACAGTAAAAAGGGTAATTTTACCGTGTTAATAAGACATCAATTAAAAAAGTATAATCTGTAAGAAAATATATGTGCTATTATGCCAATTTTGAAGAAAAAATGTATATCCAAAAGTATTAACAGGAGTTATTTCTGGAGCGTATGCTTATAGATTTACTGAAAGATATTTCAGTTAGAAGTGAGCACTTCAATTGAAAGGTCATACATAATCAAGACTGCGAAAGCCATAATGAGATCATGTGAATGAAGAAATGAGCAGAAAACTCTGGAAATTCAAAGGAAATCAATTCAGATGAAAAACAGAATGGGAAAAGACAGATGTATATTTGTTCACATGTCTGTATATATAAGGGAGAAGTCTCCACTCATACTGTAGGCCATGGATATTTTCATTCTTCTTGAATTGGCTTGTATCCAAAAGAGGTCATTCAANAGTTGGTGATGGACAGGGAGGCCTGGTGTGCTGGGATTCATGGGTTCACAAACAGTCGGACATGACTGAGCGACTGAACTGAACTGAAATGAATGTTAATCACAATTAATTTAGACATTTTTAATATTTAATGTCACATGTTAATTTCCTTAAAATCAATCATTGTTATACAGAAGCTCCTACCTTAACAAAAATTTTAAAGACAGACTCTTTAAATAGAAAAGTTCAAAAATAAGTATTGAAAATCAGTAATATGTTAAGCCCAAGGCATCATTTTTTATGTTTTCTTTTCTTACCCTCACAATTTTGGGGGGTTAATAACATAACCACCATTTGAAAGATTAGAACATTAAAATTGAAAAGATTTGGGATAAAATACTCAGGATAACAAACTGGTGTCTAGTTGAGTTTTCAACAAAAGTCACTCTGATGATAGTACCTAACATTTTCTCATTGTTTTACAGTGTCTGGGGTTAATGTTTTAAAAACTCTACTTTAGTATCCTTCATGGCTTCACAGCATGCTCTTTACATCTCTTTGTGATCTAGCGTCATGCAACCTTTCCACTCATCAATTTTCTAATCTAATCCTGCCTCCCCTTCCTTCTCCAAACCTCATCCCACACTCTAGAAGATTAGAAATAGGTGAAGGAATAATTTCATTAGAAGTAGTTAAGTGTAATGATAGAGATACAGTCCATGTACTCTTGGAGGAAATGACACACTTTCTTGGGAACGTAAGGGGGAGAGTGAGGATAGGCTTTTCAGGTAAAGCTGATTTGGCTCTTTATGAACTGAAAAATATGTTATTGAGGTGGGCATTTTAGGCATACAGCCAAGAACGTACACAGCACAAAAGCATGGAATATACTACAAAGTACTTTTCCAGTATTAACGGAATGTAAAATCCACTGTGGCATGGTGCGGTGAAGTCAGGCAGGCACAGATGATCTTACATACTGAGGAAAAGACTAGGGAATTATCACTAAATAATGGGTAACCGCTAAGAAACTGCCGTCTATGGGGTCGGACAGAGTCGGACACGACTGAAGTGACTTAGCAATAGCAGCAGAAGTTAGGAGAAAGAGTGGATGGACTGATTTATTTTACATGAATCATCCCGAAGCAGTATGGAAGGTGAATTGTGGGGAAGAATGTGCTATTGACGGCAAAAGCCAGGGAGGCAGTTAATAATAAAGCTTATAGTTGGATCAAGAGATGCTCCTTAACTACTTCAAGGGCAAGTTATGTGTGCGGGAGGGAGTGGGGTTGTGGAGAGGGGTTGTGGAGAGGAGAATGAGGGTGCTTGTCCATGTGGTACTTTGTCCAAACTTCAAAAGGCACTTATTCAGTGAGATAGTTCACTTTCCTCTGCTGGAAAACTTAAAATATATTGACACCTTTGTAAATACAAGATACTTTACTAACAGTGCATGAAAATCACTAATAATTTACATTTGGGTAAATTTAATTTACCCAAATTATTGGGTATTATCCAAATTATTACCCAATTTATTGGGTAAAATGTAAATTTAATTTACATTTGGGTATATTGTCCTTTGGGTAAGGTGTCTTTGTGCAGTCCACAGCCTGCCTGATGGCAAACGGTTCTAGCTATGCTTAGGAAACGACAGTGTTTATGAATGGTAAATAGAGGGGAGTAGAAGAATGATCAGAGTTGGTCTGATTAGCAGATTGGATATTGTTATAAAGTAAGCTGAAGAGTCTAGGAAGAGAAAAATATATTGAAAGTAGAAGGAGATTTTAATGAACTGAGTTTTGGGTTCAGGAAGCTTAAAATTCTTATGGAATATCATAATGAAAGATTTACTAGCCTCTGGATAGTTACATCTGGAACTCAAAGGAAAGGTGAGAATAAAATAAGAGTTATAATACAGAGGCTACCCAAAGATACATCATAGAATGAGAAGAAGAGCAGGAGAAGGAAGCAGCATTAGGGAAATGTCAACATTAAAGGCTGATTAAGGAAAAGATTTCCACAAAGACACAAAGAATAGTCAGAGAGCCAGAAATCTGGGACAAATGCTGCCAAGGAAAGTGAGAGACTCACCAGGTGTCAAGACACCAGTAAAAGTCCAGTTTAAAAGACCAATGGAAAGCAGCTTTCTTCAGTTCAGGTCAGTTCAGTCGCTCAGTTGTGTCCCACTCTGTGCGATCCCATGGACTGCAGTATACCAGGCTTCCCTGTCCATCACCAACTCCTGGAGCTTGCTGAAATTCATGTCCATCGAGTCAGTAATGCCATCCAACCATCTCATCTTCTCTTCTCCCCTTCTCCTGCTTTCAATCTTTTGCCGCATCAGGGTCTTTTCCAATATGAGTCAGTTCTTTGCATCAGGTGGCCAAAGTTTTGGAGTTTCAGCTTCAGCATCAATCCTTCCAATGAATATTCAGGACTGATTTTCTTTAGAATTGACTGGTTTGATCTCCTTGCAGTCCAAGGGACTCTCAAGAGTCTTCTCCAACACCAATAGCTTTCTTATTCAATTTTAAATCCCTGGCATCTGACACAGGTCTTGCCTTCCAAAAAGAGCTCAGTGTTTGTGAAAATAATGTAAAACTCTGTTTCACTGTATTTTGCTTTTGAAGAGACAGTGGCAATGTGATAGTGGAAAAAGGAATTGGGGAGAAAAAAAAAGTATTTCCTAAACACCTACAATATACCAGACTCTGTGGTAGGAGACTTCACATGCTGTTTCAGTGAAGAAGAGAGAATATCCATATTATACTTGCAGTAAATTAGAAAGTCAGAGGACTAAAACACAAGTTAACCACTCAGCCAATAACTAAGCATGATTTAGACACATTGTTTGTCTCTAAAGTGAGGGTCCCTGGTTCTCTCCCAGTTCTGTCACTGACTAGTTTTTGACAAAATGGCAACTTCTTAGTTATAAGACATGTATAAGAACTTGGGATGGATGATCTCCAATACTGCTTCACATTCAAAGCTGCAGTTGCCTTTGTATTGATTAGAGTTAACATCCCTGAGTATTTCTATGTGTAGGGCTTTGCAGGTGGCACTAGCAGTAAAGGACCTGCCTGCCAATGCAGCAGACATAAGAGATTCAGGTTCGATCCCTGGATCAGTAAGATCCTCTGGAGAAGGAAATGGCAACCCACTCCAGTATTCTTGCCTAGAGAATCCCATGGACAGAGGAGCCTGGCGGGCTACAGTCCATAGGGTTGCAAATTGCCAGACACAACTGTAGCAACTTAGCATACAGCATCCCTGATGTATACTCTTGCTCAGCCAGATTTCAAATCATCCAAGGGAATCTGGACTTAGTTTTCTTCTTCTGGAACTATTTCAGAGAGTTCCAAAGATAACAGAGGCTAAATATTTATTTTTTTAAATAAATGGACAAGCATTTTTAAAGCAGTTTGTTTATTAAACAGTTTAATCAGCTCAAAAACTATTATAAAGAAGTCAGTTAACATAAGTCTCTTAAACTTACAAAAATGGCAAAGGCTTTTATCATATTTTCAAAGTTATCATACAACTAGCATGTTTACTTTCTGTGATGAAGAAGCAGAAACCAAGCAAAAATTCCAAAGGGATTTATTAAGGATCACTTTTAAAAGCTCTTCATAGTCAGATCAGCAAGATGACACACATTGTAGCATACTTAAACAATATCTTGATCCACACCTTTGCCTTCAACTACATCTCTCAAAAATGTGAGAGAGGTAAAATGTGAAAAACTAGAGGGCAGGCTTTATCTAAGGCTTAATTGATCATCTTAAAGAGATACTGCTCTGGATTCAAAAGTAAGCATACTTTCTTAGAGAAGTCACTGGTAGATCATATGATAACAAATCAAATTATAAACCTCTAATATAGTTAACATGAAATATTCTCTTAAGGATTTTATGAAGCACCCAAACACAACTTCTTTACATGACACACAAGTGCATTTACAAATGATTTGGAGTCAGGAAACATAACATACACAGATATGTGTGAATCCCATTATTCAATTTTATCTGACTGTCTTGCCAATAAGATTTTTTTGGTTTGTTTAATTTTTTTTATATTTTATCTTATTTTTAAATTATCTATTATAATTGAAGGCTAATTACCTTACAATATTGTGGTGATTTTTGCCATACATTGACATGAATCAGCCATGTGTATACATGTGCCCCCTTACCACAACCCCCCCACACACACCTAATTGCCATAGGACCCAGCAATCCCATTGCTGGGCATATACTCCAAGGAAACCAGAATTGAAAGAGACACATGTACCCCAGTGTTCATCGCAGCACTGTTTACAATTGCTAGGACATGGAAGCAACCTAGATGTCCATTGGCAGATGAATGGATGAGAAAGTTGTGGTACATATACACAATGGAATATTGCTCAGCCCATAAGATTTTTCATAAGTGTTATGTGGCTAACATGGTGAGCCAATCACTATCAATCTGAAGTTTATAGGATGCTGTCTCAAGGAAAAAGTTCAACTGGTATACTAGCAATATTACATTTGAAAGAAAAGTGAAAAAGAAGAAATATATCACAAAGGTGAACAGCTAGAAGAAATCAAAATGATCTGACCTGTGCATAACTATGACAATATGGTATTAACATTTTGCCTATGATTACTATATAGATGGAAAGAACACCAAATATCAACACCAAGAAATGTCCCATCTACTGTGCTTTATAAAAAACCAAATCCTTACAGGATACAACATTTGCTGAGAACTTTATTTGTATGAAGGATAACTAAAAAAAGATTAAAATTTAGGTTATCAGAAAGAACCAGAGATGACTGAAGCTACAATGGGGTTTAAAAAAAAAAAAAGGCTTAAAGAACTAGGATTTAAGTTTATGGAAGAGAAATAGGGAAGGCAGAAGATTAATAATTACATTAAATGTATTATTCTGGTTTAAGAGAGTCAAGTATAACCTAGGCTCAGTTCAGTCGCTCAGTCATGTCCTACTCTTTGCGACCCCTTGAATCACAGCACGCCAGGCCTCCCTGTCCATCACCATCTCCCGGAGTTCACTCAAACTCACGTCCATTGAGTCAGTGATGCCATCCAGCCATCTCATCTTCTGTCATCCCCTTCTCCTCCTGCCCCCAATCCCTCCCAGCATCAGAGTCTTCTCCAGTGAGTCCACTCTTCGCATGAGGTGGCTAAAATATTGGAGTTTCAGCTTTAGCATCATTCCTTCCAAAGAATACCCAGGGCTGATCTCCTTCAGAATGGACTGGTTGGATCTCCTTGCAGTCCAAGGGACTCTCAAGAGTCTTCTCCAACACCACAGTTCAAAAGCATCAATTCTTCGGAGCTCAGCCTTCTTCACAGTCCAACTCTCACATCCATACATGACTACTGGAAAAACCATAGCCTGGACTAGACGGACCTTTGTTGGCATAACACTACAAATCAATGGCAAATATAAAGCCAAAATTGGGATTCAAAATTTAACAAAGAAGGAATAAAAGTTTTCCCAGGAAAAGATTTAGGATTTGTTCATATAATGACTAATAGACCTATAGACTTCTAATGACTTATATACTAAACTGCTTTATTGAAAAAGACTGATGCTGGGACCCATTAGAAAAGACTCAATGAAAAAGTACCTGATGCTGGGAAAGATTGAAGGTGGGAGGAGAAGGGACAACAGAGGAGGAGATGGTTGGATGGATGGCATCACTGACTAAATAGACATGAGTTTGAGCAAGTTCCAGGAACTAGTGATGGACAGGGAAGCCTGGCATGCTGCAGTCCATGTGGTTGCAGGGTTGGACATGACTAAGTGACTGAACTGAATAAAGTTCTTATTTAATGTTGCCACTGGATTTTATACAGATATTTCATGTCCAAATTGAATTCTTGATTGGCACCCAAACACTCTTCTCATGCTATCATTTTTCTCCTGGATAGCTCCTAATCATCTTTCAGTCTTAGGTTAAATATCATTTTCTCAAATTTACCTTGTTGTTTTTATTTAGAGCACTTACTGCAACTTGAAATTACCTACTGTTTCTATTTACGTACTAAGCTACTGTGTGCCTGTGTGTCTGTCTGTTCTCAGTCATGTCCAATCTGCAACCCCATGGACTGTAGCCCAGCAGGCTCCTCTGTCATGGAATTTTCCAGGCAAGAATACTGGAGTGGGTTGCCATTTCCTTCCTCAGGCATCTTCCCAACCCAGGGATCAAACCTGCATCTCTAGGATCTCCTGCATTGGCAGGCATATTCTTTACCAAATATGCCATCTGGAAAGCTACTCTCATAAGTCAAATATTGCTAGGTATATGATACCTTTCTCCTTCACTGGGTTGTAAGCTCAAAGAGGACACCCAATATATTTGTTTTGTTAAGTTCAAAAATTAAAGCAGAATAAAATGAATAAATAAGTGAAAGAAGGATGAGAGAAGTATATTTCTTTTCTTGTTGAAAAGAACAAGGTTCAACCACTTAATGACTGTGTACTGCATAGATCATTGGGAATTTTATACTTGTTTATTCCTCCACTCCCTTGGAGTAGAGGGTACGATCCTGATTTCATCAAACAATAATTTGAGGATCTGAGAGGTTAAATCACTAGTTCAAGATCAATAGCAATTTACTAGTTAAGGTAAAATTCACACCCAATCTGACCACTTTAAATCCAATATATTTGTTTCATATCTCACCAAACTTCTAAGTCTAAAGTTTTATGAAAATATAAGTGTGTCAAGAGATCATTCTGAAAGTCTATTATTTCTCCACAGTATCACTTGAAAGAGCAAGTATTAAAGTTCTTCCCACATTCTGCTGTGGATAATCTATGGTTATCAATATTTTCCATTTTTATTTGATCTCAAAATTTAATTACAGTAGAAAATAGATATATTATTTGGTGGTTATAAAATAAAACTTGAAACCTTGTATCAGACAGTATTTTAAAACATTTTTAAAATATAACGTGGTTTAAGAGAAAACTTTTCTCATTTAAGAAATAACATTAAAATGATACTTATCTTTAAAAAATGAATAAACCAAACGTGTTTTAAATGAGCTAAAACATTAATAACAAAGGGGGGTTTTAAATTCCTAAATATTTATTTTAATTATTTAATATGATCCTGAATTTATGTTCTCTGTCTTACTATGTATCTCCAATGTTCTTTGAGGGGTTTCATTTTGTTCAAAAGGAGCCACAGATTTTTTTTTTTTAATCATAAAGCATTCTCTTAGCTTTTTTCCATGTAAAGCTGTTCTCAAACACGTTGCTTAAATGATGTGCATTACACAAATATATTGCTTTGGAAACACTACAAACAAGGCAAATTCCACAGGAGACAGGGTTACTGACTAACACATCCCAGCAATGTGACCCTTTGACCAAAACTTTTCAGAATGTGCTTCACTCAAGACCCTCGACACCTGTCATTTTCAGAGATTAATACAAAAATTTCTAAAGAATACCATGATGCGCTTGAACAGATAAATTATATACTCACATTTCAACAAATTTTGCTCCTCTCCCTCAAGTTATGTATTTTAATTTTGACCTGTTCTTATCTGTTTTAAGATCCTGGCAACTCTTAATACTAATGTGGTACACAGGCTTAATTTTATCACTTTCCTATCCTATCTCCAACACAACTGCCATTTTTGTATGTGTCTAAAGAACAAAATCCTTCACACCAAGTATCTCAGAGCTTCTAAACAAGCTAAATCCACTTTAATGTTTTAAACAAAACTCAGTGCACTCAGAAAAGACATATACGGTTGAATTATCAAAAACCTAAAATAGTCATATAATCTGACGCAGGTGAGTATTAAAGCTAATGTTTGCTTACACGATTGATATTCACAAATGAATAGTTTAATGAAAATCTGAACATTTGCAAGTACCTAAAAATCTAACATTTCTGGAATTGGGAAAATAGTCATATTTATTTTCATGTTAATTAGGAATTCAATGCCTAAACAATATACCTTGATGTTGTGTATGCATGTATGCTAAGTCGCTTCAGTTATGTCTGATTTTGTGCGACCCCTATGGATTGAGTCCACCAGGCTCCTCCACCAGGCTCCTCTGTCCATGGGATTCTCCAGGTAAGGCTACTGGTATGGGTTGCCATGCCCTCCTCCAGGGGATCTTTCCAACCCAGGGACTGAATCTGTCTCTTATGTCTACTGCATCGGCAGGCAGGTTCTTTACCACTAGTGCCACCTGGGAAGCCCTATATTGTATACGTGCGGTTCCGTGGACAATCACTCAGCCATGTCCAACTCTTTGTGACCCCATGGATGCAACCTGTCAGGCACCTCTGTCCATGGAAATTCTCCAGGCAAGATAACTGGAGTGTGTTGCCATCCCCTCCTCCAGGGGATCTTCCCAATCTAGGGATCGAATCTAGGTCTCCTGCATTACAGGTGGATTCTTTACCATCAGAGCCACCAGGGAAACCCTGATGTGTTGTATATACTACATGTGATAATAAAATAAATTATATTTTTAATGAACCAGAGGGCCTCCCTAATAGAATAATAATGACATTAATGTGGATTTATTTGTAAGGTAAAGAATTGTTTTTGCAACATAAAAAAATCAATCATTTCTGTTCATCATGGTTTACTTGTATCAGACAATGAAATACAAGTAGATATATACTGCAATTCAGAAGGAATACAGCAATTCTGAAAACAGAGACAAATGGGTTGAGGTTGTAACCAATTGAACTTAGGGAGCCGAAGTAAATACTTATATCACTTGCAGAGCAGAGTCTAAAACTGTATTGTAAGTCAGAAGACTGGTAAGTACTTAAGATTCTGTTTAAAACAAAATGAGAAATAGTGATATATGATAGCTGAAGGGTAATCTGTTTTCACAGCCTGTGACTCAGCTTCACAGAATAACCCATTCACGCATCAGATATATGCAGCTTCTAGCACTTACAGAACCAAAACTCATGTTCAGCAAGAAAAAAATATGTACTCATTTAAAACTGTGTTTTGCAGAGGGAGAGGGGAGCAGTTACAAATGTGCTTTACAGGGTTTCTTAATTAGATTTCAATACAATTATAAAGTAAAAATTTACATTTATGGGAATAAAGTGTTTAAATTTTTCAACTTTAAAGTAAATTAGTGCAATGTTTTATAAATTTTGGGCTTCCCTGGTGGCTCAGGGAGTAAAGAATCCACTTGCAATGTAGGATATCCAAGTTCAATCCTTGGGTTGAAGAACTGAAGATCCCCTGGAGAAAGCGAATGGCAACCCACTCGAGTATTCTTGCATGGAGAGTCCCATGGACAGAGGAGCCCGGCGGCCACAATCCATGCAGTTGCAAAGAGTCAGACATGACTGAGCACTTGTCACCAGCAGCAACATGAGCCATACTGCTGCTGGCGCTGCTAAGTTGCTTCAGTCGTGTCCGACTCTCAGCGACCCCATGGACTGCAGCCCACCAGGCTCCTCCGTCCATGGGATTTTCCAGGCAAGAGTAGTGGAGAGGGTTGCCATTGCCTTCTCCAATAAGCCATACTAAACCTTGATACTTTTAGATCCTCTGCCTAGTTAAGGAAAATTTAATTTGCATGAATTCCCTAAATATATTTTTAAATAATGTAAATACGATGATGCTAGCTAAAATTTATAGTAACATGTGTCAAGTAATGCTGTACATCCTTTATACACAATAATTCATTTGGTTCTCACACAGCTCCTGTGAGAATAATAGTATTATTTCCGTATTATAAATGAGGAAACTGGAGACTGAAAAGTTAGAGAAAGTAAAACACATTTTTCACTAGAACACTTGCTGAGACTACTAAACTTGCTATTTTTCTATTTTAAAAATTCACTATAGTTTTCTAATATTTAAATAAGTATTGATAAAAATATTCTATTCCAGTTATTTCTCAACTTAAAAAAATTTATCCCATTCTGCTTTTAAAAGTTTAACAGTCCAGCCAGTGTGCTATAAAACACAATTCACCTCAAAAAAAAAAAAAAATACAACTTCATGGAGAAGCCAGGAATTTATACGTTGGTGGTAACTAAATGCCAATTTTATCCTTAACAAAAGACATATACGCTACCTTGTTTAAAGCTGTTTGTCAGATGATCATTTCTTATCTAGAGTAGAGTGGCTAAATAATTATATATTTCTCTAAAGCTGTACTGTATTACCAAATATTAACACAAAAAAGCTAGCGGCACCAGTATAGGTCTGTGGAAGGAAAGGACAACATCCGGAGCTGAAAAAGGCATTAACTTCAACTTTAAATTTCACTTTCCCCTGTTTAAATTAGATTTTTTACATTATTTAAATGTAATTTCATTACATTTACTATATTATAGTGACACTTGAAGTTCAGCTATTGTATGAGTCTGCCTGTGCCTGAGGTACAATATAAACTAAAGCTTATAACTCAGCTTTGAAAATTAGCTCATGAATCAAAGGAGATATAAAGTCTAAGCTTCAAAACCCATTTTTATTTACCAGATTTGCAAGAATTACATTTGGATTTTTATTAATATTGGTAGTTATTTTTAAAATCAAATTTTGATTTTTCTTTACATTCTTAACCATTCCATTTGCCAGAGACTGCTTTTCTCAGCTACTTACACCATGCCACAGCATTTACAACTAAAATACAAATCATAAAATTACCAATAATGGGTTTTGAATGCATTTTCCCCTTCAAGTTCACAACATATATATATATATATATGAATATTGTAAGAATCCTATTTAAAATGTATTTAATAATCTATAAGTAACAGTGAAGAGATTAAATACATTCTTATGAAAAACTTTGTGAAGATTTATCTTTTTAATTTTTTTTCCTTCCTCTGCTGTAAATCACTGTGAAAAATTTTAAACTAGCTCTCAGATACTTTCATTTACATTCAACAAAATAAACTGTGTATCTATAGTGTGCAAACTCTTTTATATTAGGGTTCAGATTTGGTTCCTACCAGAGTAAATGGATATGAAACAAATAATCATATATCCTAAATGTCATAAAAGTGGGAATAGACTCGTGTGTATTTATGTGTGGGTGTGAAGCAGATGGATAAAACCTCCTGTGTGTGTGTGTGTATGTGTGTGTGTGTGTGTGTGTGTGTGAGAGAGAGAGAGAGAGAGAGAGAGAGAGAGAGAGATAAGCTACTTCAATCATCTTCTAGTCTTTGTGATCTTATGGACTGTAGCCCGCCAATCTCCTCTGTCCTTAGGATTCTCCAGGCAAGAATACTGGAGTGGGTTGCCATGCCCTCCTCCAGAGGCTCTTCTTGACCCAGGGATCAAATAGTGTCTCTTTTGACTCCTGCATCTGGAAGAGGGTTCTTTACCACTAGCACCATCTGGGAAGCCAATGACCTCCTTTAAAAGATTTTAAATCTTAGATTTGAAAAATGAGTATAAACTCTACTTATTAAGAGTGAAGGGTTAGAGGGCTGGAAGACAGGAAGAAAATTTGAACATGTTATACATGTGATTCAGATAACAGTTTATTAAATGGTTTGAGGAAGGCAAAAGAGAACCTGGTTAACTGGGACTGCAGAAAGAGGTTAAGTATGGCTGGGGCGCTGGGAGCATAGGTCAAGCCAAGGGATGAATGAGACTGGAAGAGAAGTAGGTTAGGGGAGCCCCAGTCATGTCATGCCTGGTGGGCTTTTATTACAAGTGTCAAAGGGAAACAGGAGAAAAGGGAAGTGACACGGTCAAACTTGGATTGCAGAAATATCTGGCTGTACAGGGAAAACCAGATGGGAAAGGTGTTGATGCCCTTAGATAAGAGGAGGTAGCATAGATGAGAGCAATTAGGATAATGGAAAACAGACAAAACCAAAAGATATTGATCAACTAGAATTAGAAATAACTGGCAATAGATTGAATTTAAAAAATGAGGATGAGAGAGGAGATAAAATATTAGGTGCTTTTCCTTATTAGTGAGGAGGACTGCAGCGCCATTTAAAGAAAGAGAGACGATGCGAGGGAAGTCACTTGGTGGCAGAATGACGACTTCACTCAGGATGTGGCGAGCCTGACAGACTGGAGATACTAAAGAGAGGCGGACCAAAAACAGCTCAGGGACCGTGCGATCATTTAATTAGAACATTGCTGTTAACTCAGTTTTTTTTTACTTTGGAGTTTTTTTTTCTGGGGGGTATATCTCGTGTACGAGGTATCTTTTAAAGAGATATATCTTAATCTTGCTTAATTTAAAGAGGATAATAATAAGAGCTATATGGAAACTTGCTGTTTTGTTTTGTTTTTGCCGTTCATGGCCTCATAGTTTTGCCATTTACCATTCAGATTGTTTTCTTTTAGGAAAAGACTCATTTTCATATATTTAATATTAATAGGCTTATGAGTGAAGATATCTTTGCTGATTTATTTGCTCTCTATACATAAGCTGAAGTGTCAGAAATTTACTAGATACTCAATAAACATTGAATAAATGAATGATAAAGAGATACAGTATATTTAATTATGATATTACAAAAAGTACCTCAGAGGCAAATATGAATCTTACCAAATAACCTGATAATAAAACAACATTTCTTATCTTGTTTTGCATGGGTCTTAGAACTGCAATTTAATTATTAATGTCTATAAACTCTTTGACATCCTCTGAAGAAATCTGGAAATAAAATGTTTTCAAATGATGCTAAAAGTGCTATGAGAAATAATAAACTTATGATCTAAATCCTCTTAATTAAAAAAAAAAAAGAGCCCCCAAATCAAGTTAAATTCATTGTGTTATGTATTGATACTTACTCTAGAATATATTATGGGACAATATGAAACATATATTTCTAATTATAATTCATTAATTTCTAATTAATTAAATGCAAATTGGCTACTGCATTTCACATATAGCTTTCTATACTATTGAATGAGATTAGCGGTTAGAATGGAAAAATTTCTTAATAACCTTATGGAGTATTATGCACTTATAGAGTATGTTTTCTGAAGGTGCTTTCTTAAATTTTTTGAGAATTACTAATACATAGATACAATACATATGTAAGCATTAAGAACACTAGGATCATGGTAATACAAACCATTACAATCTTATAACCACATGATAATGTAAAGCTTAAACTGGAAACTATAAAAATTGTTTTATTAGCAAAATGTTCAACATAATTTGCATGATTAATTGGAGCTTATCATTTTGATGCTTTATTTCAACCTACCTAATCTGCAATTCTTGTCATTTAGAAGAAAATTTACATAGTTAAAAACTAGCTGGTAGCCCACAAAGTATGACATAAAACATAGTTCTGGTTTTAGAACAGCTCAGCTTTTTGGTCTACATTGTTTGATTTTAAATAAAATCAAAATTTGGCTCTCAATTAGAAACACAACACACTAAAACAGACATAAAAGGAAATGAATTGTGAAGTTGGAATTGATCCTAAGTTACATACTGTTGAAGGCCAATTTATGCCTTGTTTAGAAAAGGGTCACCATAACACTTTTAAGGCTTGACGCCTACAGCAAATCTCTTATTATTTACAGAGAATAAAAAAGCACAAACTCATTTTCTTAATAAGCTTCTTCAGTTCTTCAAATAGTTCTAAGAAATGCCAAAGGCTTGCCTTACTTAACAAGTACATAGATAATCCAAAGGACAGCAGTGTCAGCTAAATAATATTTGATCCCCAAAGATGCCGTTGGTGGGATTTTCATAGCAATAGAAATGTATGAGGTATAAATTTTAGCAATTCTTACAGTTTTGAGTGAGCTAAAAGAGCTTTCAAATTAATTGAAATAGCTGAGTAGAAAAAAAAAAGAGCCACTGGCTCCAAAAAATGGAAATTTGTGTTCTATGTGCTAATTGAGCTTCCAGAGGAATAAACTATTTTCTTCTTTTAATTATGTGTAATTTTTCTAAAATAAAGAATATATGGTAATCGTAGAAATTAAAAAAAGATAAGAAAAAAATTACCTTTCATTTGGTTACCCAGAGATAACCACTATTAACAGTTTTCTCATTCTTTGTTGTGTGTATATATATATATACACACACACATATATATAAAAACTTGATTAAATATAGTTGTAGAGAACTTTATACAGATAAAGTCATTAATCTTTAAAATAAGTATTCTATATTTACTAGTTATAAACATATTTTTGCATACTTGTTCTTAGTTCAGAATTGTACATGCGATTTATTTAAGTATAATTTGATGCATCCTGGAGATGTCCATGCTTGCAAGACATTAAGATACCATAGTCATTAAGATACCATAGGCATTAAGATACCATAGTCATTTTACAAAATAATTCATGTAACCAGTGAGTGAACAAGGTTGTACCAGTGAGAAAAGAATGGTAGAGCCAATCTTGAGGAGAAATTATTAACATGGCTGAAAGGAGTTCAGAATATCAGTAAGTGAACCTTTATAACCAAGGGCTATAAAGGTGGGGTGATTTAAAGAATTGAGCGACTCAATTTGACACAGCATTACTGGGTATCAGTTCATGTTTTGCCAGCTCTGATGCCATGAACAATTGAATACTCCATGTTTTTCAGTCTTTGTCTCTTTCCTGTTAGATTTTGAAGAAGAATGTTGAACTGAGAGCCAGAGTCAGTCACAGAGAGCTTCTCTTGCCTGTTTAATAGTCATATTCAACAACTACCATATATAGGACAGCTACTGGCCACTTGGATCTGTAGTGACAGTAGGTTCTTTTAAGAATACAAAGGTAAATGACGTATGCTTGAGTGCTGGCCTCAAGCATCTTATATTCTAGCTGGAGACATAAAACATAATTTTTAAACGTTCAATACTAGACATAAAACATTAATTTTATTCTTTCTTATCCTTTATGATTATAGCTCTATGAGAACTGCTCCTAAATTTTGTTGAAACAATGTATATTTTGTCTACTCACTGTCTATACATAAAGTACACAATTTATCTGAAATCATTTTGAAAAGTTTCAGAATACCGGACAGCATGTGTACTTTACTGGTCACATGACATGCATTTCATTATCTCACCTACATGTGTGTTTGTATGAACCATGGAGTGAACGTAAAGGACTACTGTCAAAGTTCTTTGCTATTCTGGTATTCTTACTTGGAATTCTTTTCAGAATTGGAGTTTCAGGCCCTCACTGCTTTAAGCCACTCACATAGAGTGTTACTACAGTGTGTACTAGCAGTACCATTTCCAACTTTGGTTCCACTGACATAAAAAATGTACTATGTGGTATCACCATTTTTTAAGCCTCTTTTCTTAAATAACTATATAAAGGCATAATGTGTATTCCATAAAATTCACCCAAGTTAAGAGTACTACTTAAGTGTACAATTCAGTGTTTTTAGAAAATTTAGAGCTGTAAAATCACTACCACAATCCAATTGTAGAACATTCCATCACTCCAAAATTTCCCTTTTGCCCATTTGCAGTCACAGCTCTTTCCTACCTCTGGCCTCAGGCAACCACTAATATTTCTGCTTTTATCAATTTTCCTTTTCTGGACATTTCGTATAAGTCGAATTACAAAATATCTGGCTTCTTTCACTTAGCAAAATGCTTTTGTGTCCCACTTGTGTTGTAGCATATGTCCTTATTTCATTCCTTTTTATTGTTGAATAGTAATCTGGTTATGTAGTATTTACCCATTCAGCAGTTGGCAGACATTTGAGCTGATTTAACTTTGGGTTGTTATAGATTTTGTTGTTCAGTCACCCACTCATGTCCAACTCCTTGTGACCCCATGGACTGCAGCATGCCAGGCCTCCTTGTCCCTCACCATTAGCCAAAGTCTGCCCAAGTTCATGTCCTTTGCATCAGTGATGCCATTCAGCCATCTCATCCTCTGAAGCCTTCTTCTCTTTCTGCTCGCAATCTTTCCCAGCATCAGAGACTTTTCCAGTGAGTCAGCTGTTTGCATCAGGTGACCAAAATACTGGAGCTTCAGCTTCAGCATCAGTCCTTCCAATGAGCATTCAGGGTTGATTTCCCTTAAGATTGACTGGTTTGATCTCCTTGCTATCCAAAGGACTCTCAGAAGTCTTCTCCAGCACCACAGTTTGAAGGCATCAATTCTTTGGCGCTCTGTCTTCTTTACAGTCCAGCTCTTACAACTGTACATGACCACTGGGAAGACCACAGCCTTGACTTTATGGACCTTGGTCAGTAGAGTAATGTCTGCTTTTCAACACACTGTCTAGGTTTGTCATAGCTTTCCTGACAAGAAGCAACTGTCTTCTGATGATCTCATGGCTGCAGTAACCGTCTGGAGTGATTTTAGAGCCCAAGAAGAGGAAATCGGTCACTACTTCCTCCTTTCCCTTCTATTTGCCATGAAATAATGGAGCCTGGATACCATGATCTTAGTTTTCTTTTTAATATTTAATTTAAATCGGCTCTTTCACTTTCCTCCTTCATCTTCATCAAGAGGCTCTGCAGTCCCTCTTCACTTCCTGCCATTAGAGTGGTATCATCCACATATCTGAGGTTGTTGATGTTTCTCTCACCTATCTTGATTCCAGCTTATAACTCATCCAGTCCAGCATTTCTCATGATGTGCTCATCGTATTGGTTCAATAAACAGGTGAGAGAAGACAGCCCTGTCTACTCCCTTCTCAATCCTGAACCAATCAGTTGTTCCATACAGAGTTCTTTCACTTCTTGACATGCATACAGGTTTCTCAGGGGACAGGTACTGCTACATAGACAGCTGCAGTAATGCCTATGTGTATGTATGTTTTCTTCCTCTAACATAAATACAAGACAGTGGAATTACCGGGTTATATAGTAAATATATATTTAACTTTTTAAGAAACTGAAAAGCTGTTTTCCAGAATGATTGTACCATTTCACATTTCCACCAGAAGTGAATGCAGGTTCTTGTTTCTCTTTATTCTTGCTAATGGTTGTTATTATTTGTCTTCTTTTATCATAACAATTTTGGTGAATATTTAGTGATTGAAGCATACTGGTAATAATTTACATTTCTCTAACAACTAATAATGTCAAGCGTCTTTTCATGTGTTTATATTCCATTGATTTTTTTTTTGTAAAATGTCTACCCAAATATTTTATTGATTTTTAATTTGGATTATTTCTTTTATTAGTGAGTTGTACATTTCTTCATATATTCTGTGTTATTACAGTTTTAGAGGAACATTTTTTACTTGGATAGAATACATTTGAAAGATATGCATTTATAATAATGAGGATTCAATTTGTGGCAGCCATTTTCTTTAAATCTGTGATTATTTAACAATTGTTGGTGATTCTTGATCTAAGATTTAAGCTGTGCATATATCAGTTCTTGAATCATTATTGTTACTATCACAGAGATTAGTTTTACTGCTTATGTATACATGGATAAAAGCCAGGATACTGGTTGGAGTTGGGATAAATAAAATAATAGACACTTCTTTGGGGCAGTAATTTGCCCAAGCCTCTATATCTTGTCTTAACATATTTCAAAATCAAAGGTCCAATTTCCTAAGACTTTCTAAGATTATTATAGATCACAGTAGAAACATCTTCATCCCTCCCATCTTTCCTTCCTTGGTTACCTTCTTCCACTCTTTCTTCTCAAATTATTTTTTTTTAATAGTTGAGGTGTTACTTAAAATTTCTACTACTACTTGTTGCCACTTTTTCTACACCACTTCTTAGTGCTGTTTGTCATATATTAGATATATATACATTATCATTCCCTTCAGTTTTATACCATACTAGGCTGTGTCTTGAAATGATAACTTTGTAATGAGAACATAATTTAACAAGACTGGTGACCTGTCATTTCAAACATTTTAACTTTGGGAACTTCAGGTAGTCAAAGCTCTTCAAGCACATCTAACAACTGAAAATGTTGATAAACTGTGTTTGTAATAATTACTGTTATTTGTTAGACTAGGTAGCACTGGTGTAAAGGCCACCAAGATTAATTGCTATGTAAGAACTTTGAATGAGGCATGGCAAACTCCCTAATAAATATTATGGCTTTTATGTTAAGGATTTCTAAATTTCACCTAGAGCACCACTTATTTAAAGCCATATGAAAATAAAACCAAATTTAAGTAAATATAATATTATAGATAGTCATATGAGAGCTTTTATAACTTAACTTTTTATTTAAGGATAATTGCTTCACAGAATTTTGTTGTCTTCTGTCAAACCTCAACATGAATCAGCCATACTTTAAAGCAGATTAATTGAAACAGTTATTTTCTGATCTCTGAACATACCTCATCACACAAAATATCTAACACTAGCCAAAAACATTAAAGCTCTGAAATCACTTAATAATAACATGATAAGGATTTCAGGGACAAGTAATTTCCATACCATGAAGTTGGAAGTGGCTGGCTTTATAGAAATGAAATCTAAAGCCTTCATTCACATGCTATAGTGTCCTTCATAGGGAGACATGTCTTAATCACAATGATGAAACTGTATTGAGAAAAACTATAGGCATTGTAAGCAAATGGCTTAATAACCTAAGTAATTATGAAATCTCCTATGAAAAATAACAATGAGAATGTACTGTCTTTGATAGGGTATTGGACGTAGGGTTAGAAAGCTTGATTTTGAGTCTGACTCTTAATGTGATTTTGGACAGTTGTTTTTGAGTATTGAGCTACTCATCTGTAAAATAGGGATAATAATAGCTACCTACTTGACAGAACACTATATTAATGTATTTAAAATATTATATAAAGTGCTAGACATGAATATGTGTTTCCTTTATTATAATTATTTGAAGACAAGTTTCTAACTGTGCTGGCAATTTTGGAGGTGAGAGAATTCATTTACTAAAAAACAACAATCTTTATTGGACATTTCTAACCAAAGTTAAACTAAGAAGCTAGTATTACAAAATAACATTTGATTATAATTTAAAAACTAACACAATAATATTTACTGTTACCATAGTATCACATTAAATTTAAATACTATGATCATGCCATTTAAGTGGTATTTTCCATCACAAGTAACTGGAATTAATGATAAATCAACTAGAGACCTCAGTTTGAAAGGTATTCATATGAAGCTTCACCCTCCAAAATACATAAAGCTGTAGTTTCTTTATAGGTGAAAAAATCTGAAGCTTTGGAAAGTTATGTAATATGCCTTAGTATACCCAGTAAGACAGCAATATTTTTACAACACCAGAAGTTGATTCCAACATAGTAGAATCTTGAAATTTTAGAATATTGAAGGTGGAGAGGATTTTTCAACCTGAGCTACTTATTTTGCATGCCAGAAAACTGAGGTTCAAAGAAACAAACTGACTTTCCCATGGTCATACTGGTACAATGCAAGACAATAGATCCCTAATTTTTACGACCTCATACATAAAATGACTACATTAATTTTTACCAAGGTAATTTCTCTTTTTAAAGGTAATGCCTTTTTAAAAAATGTTAATTTCAGTGAAATAACATATTCACATCTTAGATTTCTTCAACTATTTTCATGTTAAAAAGAGGAATCAAACAACATCTCTACTTTAGGTCACGTGGATATCTCCTGTTTTTGTGTTTTAAAGTTAAGCTGTACCTGCTAGTCTTAATTATCTGGGAGTAAATGTAGAACAACTGACTAGGCTACAAAGGGTGTTCGATAATTAAGTATATATATTTTATATTGGGCATCTAAGATCAGAATAATGGAGAATAATACCTAGATATAATAAAGATATGTCTTAAAGAGATTTAGTTTTGTGTGCACAGTTTTAAAATTCAAATTATTTGTCAGTAACTTTCTCTTTGAAATCAGTTAAACACCACAAGTGGAAAAAAATTCTACACAGTGATGTTATCCTAATAGAACATCCACTATTCACTTTTTATTTTCCCCTCTGTTTCAAAAGTAGTTGTAGAAATGAATATATTTTTATTTGACAAATTATTTTTTTTTCCTATTTTAGCTTATACAGCTTCCCTTGTAGCTTAGTCGGTAAAGAATCTGCCTGCAGTGCAGGAGACTGCGTTTGATCCCTGGGTTGGGAAGAACCCCTGGAGAAGGAAATGGCAACCCCCTCCAGTATCCTTGCCTGGAAAATCTCATGAACAGAGGAGTTTGGTGGGCTGCAGTCCATGGGGTTGCAAAGAGGCAGGCACGGCTGAGCGACTAACTCTTACTTACTTATAGGATAGTATGGCTTTAAATATAGGCATGTCAATGTTCTGCTCTCTCTAAATTACGCAGATACATGAATATCACAGTTTAAAACCTCTTAAAATATGCCCTATTACTAAAACACAGCACTTACACTCGCCTGGTGGCACACATCAATACCTTGTAAGAGGCCTTCCTTTTGCTTTACAGGATGTGTGAATAGAAAACTCAACAAAACACATTTGAGTTGGGGCCGTTTCACAGGCTTAGATTATGGCTGCACATAAGATTTTCTGGTAACTAGAATAAGAGAATTGATTCCAGGCCCATATGAAGCTACATTGCCCCACATTTCCAAGGCCTTCAGACTAGTGATGTCAAGTAGAAATATAATGTGATGATAATGTGAACCACATATGCAATTCTAAATGCAGCTGCAGTCCATGGGGTCGCTAACAGTCAGATACAACCGAGCGACTTCACTTTCACTTTTCACTTTCATGCATTGGAGAAGGAAGTGGCAACCCACTTCAGTGTTCTTGCCTGGAGAGTCCCAGGGATGGTAGAGCCTGGTGGGCTGCTGTCTTTGGGGTTGCACAGAGTCGGACATGACTGAAGTGACTTAGCAGCAGCAGTCATGTTAAACGGATTTTTTAATGTGAGATTTATTTTAATAATATATTTTATTTATTTTAACCCAATATATTCCAAAATATTATCATTTTAGCATGTGGTCAGTATTAAAATTCTTAGTGAGATATTTTACATTCTTCCTTTTGTAATAAGTCTTCTAAATCCAGTGTGTATTTTATATTTACAGCACATATTATTTCAGAATAGCCACTTTTAGGTCCTCAGTACCAGTTTGTGATTGGTCATTGACTGAGCAGGTCTACAGCCAATGAACTGAGCCAACTACTAATTGAACTGAGCAGGTCTACAGTATCTATAGCATAGCAGAGGCTCTACCAGAGCAGACCTGGACATAGAGTGAAGTGTTAAGGGAACTATTCCTCTTCCTCCGAGCAGTTTGATCAGGGTACTTGCATACTTGACAATGTAAGGATTGTATAAAAGAAAAGTCTTTTGTTACATGAAGATACAGTTGACCATTCAACAACATGGTTTTCAACTATGCAGGTCCATTCATAGACAGATATGTGCCGATAATAAATATTACAATACTACACAATCCATGGTTGGTTGAATCCCAAGATTTGGAGCTACTGCAGGGATGGAGGGCTGACTACAAGTTACAGGTGGATTACCCATGTGTTGCTCAAGGGTTAACTGTAGTTGACCCATAACTGACCTGTAATTATTACAGCTAATTTTTATTGAACACTTGGCTCAGGGGTAAAGAATCTGCCTGCCAATGTAGGAGACACAAGAGATGCCAGCTCAATCCCTGGGTTGGGAAGATCCCCTCGGGAAGGAAACTGCAACCCAGTCCAGTATTCTTACCTGGAAAATCCCATGAATAAAGGAGACTGGAGGGTAGAGTCCGTGGGGTTGCAAAGACTCAGACATGACTTAGTGACTAAACAACACCACCATATATGACATGCTTTTAATCTATTAAAGTCACTTAATCCTCACAATAGTCCTGTGAAGTAGGGTCTATCTTTATCCTCATATTATACAAGATGTCTGGTTGGAAGACTTCATGAAAGAACTGCAACTGGCTGTTGCCAGATAAGATTTCTTAACAAGGAGGAGAAGTGATGTTTCCATAATAATAATAAACTGTTAAAAAATGTAATGGCCATCTAAGTCAATTCCAGCACACACAGTGGGTGGACTATGGCAAAACTTGCTGCTTCAATAATACAAATATTTTAAGAGGATTCAAAGGTATATTTTAATGCCATATTCTGCATCGCATAATAACACAGGATTTAGGAAACATGGATGAAAACAAAGAGACACTCAGAATCACACAAAATCCACTTCTAATAACAATGTAATATGTATCAATAAACACTGAAAAGTGACCACAATAAGATACCTTTGCCCATGAGCAGTGAATATTATATGAGATAAATGATCGATCAAAATGGTCAATAAATTAAAGACACTGCATAACACTACAACGTGAGTAATGAATAAGTATGCTTTCATAAACCAGTTTTCTTCCAATTATTAGTCAAAACATAAGGACCATTTGTAGATGTTACCTTACTAATGTATCAATTCTTGCTACAAGGGTATAGGAAATAAGCTAAAGTTAGTCAGAAATAATGCATCTGTATTTTCTAATAACTACTATTTGTGTATATATGTGTTATTTGACTTAGTGCAAAAATACCCTCCTTCACTCCTATTTTTCATCCGATTAAATTCTACTCACTCAAACCCTCAAGTCTTTGTTGACCACCTTACTGCCATTGCTGTCTCTATTTTATGCTCTCAAAGAAACTTTCATATCTCCTTTGAATGTCATAGTCACAATTTTACATTCATGTATGTGATTATTAAATTGATGTCTATATCCCCCTAGTGAGTTTCACAAAGATAAGTATCTGATATCAATTTCTGCTGGATATTTTATCTACTAGCAAAGTTCCTAGTACGTAGTAGGCACTCAATAGATATTTTTTGAATTAATGCGCTAAACATTTTATAAGCATAATTTTATTAACTCCTAAAATAATCCTATTAGTTATTTTTTCCTTCTAGTTCATAAAAAAAAAATGATTCTTAGGTTAAGCGATTAGCCCAAGACCTCCTAGCTATTAATCAATAGTGAACTCAAATATAATTCTCATTTTTCAAAACCCAAGTTACTTTTTTTAATTCTTCCCAGCACTTCACAGCTCATGTCCAATTGAAGTATTACTGACTCTGCTTCTTAAATTTTTTTCCTTTTCTTCTTTTGCACTGCCTATACCTAGGCCACACTGTGACAAAGTTGTTTTTCTAAAATATGCATCTGCCATTTTTTCAGTTTCTGACTGAAAGGTCTTGGCTTTTAACACCTAAGAATAAAAGTCACGACTTCTGGGTATCATGAACAAAGTCCTCCAGAATTAGATCTTGCCTATCTACTCTTTGCATGAGGTATGGTCATCTAAGTCAAAATACTGAATGGCCCCCAATATTCTGTGCTTTTCCACAGCTTCCTGTCTTTGTGTACCTGTTTCCTTCTACACAGAATTTCTCCTCCCTTTCCTCTGCCCATTGATACCCCCTTTATCTTCATGACCCAATTAAAATGCCCTTCCTAAAATCTCCCTTGACAAGCCAGGCTGGCTGAATCACTCCCTCCTCTTCTCTGAGCCCTCACGGCACATCTACTGTCACAGCAGGAATGTCTTCTATACTGAAAGCTAGGAGATATTTTCATCAGCTGTTTCAACAATTACTGAAAAGAAGCTGGTTCTTATTTATCAAAACTAGTGAATGAATAGATACAGATCTTGGAATTCTGTATACACAGCTCAACTTAAGGCAATTTCGGTGAGAACATTAAGGGAGTGTTTATTCAGTTATAGAGTGGAGCTGTTTGTATCTGAGGTGAGACATTTTGGACATTGTAATGAAGAGAGGGAGTGAATTGTTCATGGGCCATGATAAATTTCAAAGGGTAGCAGAAAGCTTTTTCTTCAAAGGGTACATGTTAATTGAAAAGAATGACCTCTCTATTTTATTAATAATAATGTTATACTTAATTTCTAATGATTGAGCACATACATCAGAAAACCATTCCAGAAACTTTTTACAGGATCTATGGGACAGCAAATATATACTTGTGGAAGGCATTAAGATGTGAAAATACCAGTTAAATAGGGCTTATTTATCGAGAAGCTGTTTTTTACACGCTTTATTTTTTCCTTAACAAAACAGACTGCTCCACTATAAAAAAAATACTTAAACTATATCTGATCATAATTTTACCATAAATTGTCTTTATTAAAACCCTCCATCTCTCTCTGCACAAATAATACAAAGTAGGAAAAAATACAGATTTACTGCTAAAATCACATAGAATGATTTGGAAGTGCTGATTAAAGCAGGTACAATATGCAAGTGAAATTTTATTAATTAAAATTTCTGTTATTGGCACATAATTTAATAAGTGGGAAAATATATTTTTGAAAAATTAGAAAACCATATTATAATCATTTTTTTCTAATGGTAATCATCACCTAACTCTATCATGAAGCATTTCACATGGTATCTTGCTTTTGCATTGTTCATTTTTCTAATATAGTACATAAAGGCAATTATCCTACATTACTTAGGTTTTAGTATGAGCTGAAAAGAAATACTAAAAAAACCCACTTTAATTGTTGTTTATGAAGTCACTTGTAATGATCTTGAACAGTAATTTATTTTTGCTACTGGTTATCTTCAACCACATAAATGTATAAATAAGAATGTGTGCATTTAAAAAATACATAGTAAAGATGTCGTCATGTGAGGATCCACATAAAATGAAAAAAGCCAGTAATATATAAGCACCATTAAATCAACGGGAAACTGGATACAGCCCCACAGGACCCTCTTCAATGCAGTTGCTGGTTAAACTGTGAAGTGCATCACGCCCTCAACATCAGGGGGTATGTTTGGGCACCTCTTTTATAAACTGTCATTTTAAGCATTCATCAGACAATTTCAAACTAGAAACTAGTACATATGTTTGATTTTGGTGTATTTTTGTATTACTCATGGTCTACTCACATATATTTCACATAATAGTTAAAACAAGGTACTAAATGAATGACTATTAGTTCTTTCAATGGTTGCATTTATATATCTGTTCCTTGCTTTTTCATATTTTATGTTCTCTTAAGAATGTTAAATTTACTACTAAGTATTCACATGGCATATGAAACAAATTTCTGCACCTTAACTTCCCACATATATATTGAAAGGGATTGGGTCAGTAATATACCAAAATTGTATGGTCAAGTAAAAATGAGAGCCAAAACATAAGCTGAAGCTAGAAGGCGTCAAACATTATGTTAACCCAGAAAAAAATGAAGCTTTCTGATTCATCTCAGTTATTTACCTCTTTGCTCTTTTTCCTTGTAAATCAATAGAGATTTTCTTTCAATATTTTTGATCCCCAAAATGAAGATCAGCTAAATTTGATCTCATAGAAGGTTATTCAATAATGATTTGCAGCAAGTAAATCTGCTAGACAACATTGAAATTTTGAGGATAAGTAAAGAAAAAAATAGAGAAACTGCACAACTGCCTCAAATGGGAATGGTTCATTCATTATATCAAAATTCAGTGTTAACAGAGTAAGTTTGTTTCTCCATGAGCCATTTCAGTAGAGGAATCCAAGGACATTTTCCCCCCAATACAGTGTGGTCACACCATGCAGTCACTTTACATTTTAAATAGCATCTTCTCTTTGGCCAGATGAATTTAGAAAATTAGTAGCATAAACCTTAGCTGTAGATGACAATTTTTTTTAATAACTTCTTATTTTGTTTTGGAGTATAGCTGATGAACAAACCATGCTGTGATAATTTCAGGTGAACAGCAAAGGGACTCAGCCATACATACACATGTATCCATTTTCCTTCAAGCTCCCTTCCCATCTAGGCTGCCACATAACCTTGAGTAGAGTTCCATGTGCCGTACCGGAGGTC
The DNA here is from genome assembly GCA_006410615.1 of Neotragus moschatus. Classification (NCBI taxonomy): domain Eukaryota; kingdom Metazoa; phylum Chordata; class Mammalia; order Artiodactyla; family Bovidae; genus Neotragus; species Neotragus moschatus. The sequence goes on along the minus strand of SJYA01000699.1, from coordinate 588,953 downwards.
CTTGTCGGTTACCCATTTTAAATGTGATAGTGGCTCACTCAGTCTCACCACATGTAGTGGCAGGCAAATTTTTCAGACACTTTATTAACACTAATTACTAACAGTCACAGAATGCATTCTTTTTGCAATCATTTAAGGTATAATCACTTAAATATTAATCAAATAGATTTAATACTATTAAATTACTTGCTTTTAATTAACCACCTGACTTGAATCTCATGTATGTATAGATCCATGGTCGAAACACATACATATTTCTAAAGGGCAACTTTAATGTTACCTGTGCTATGTACTTGGAATATTACTTTAATAATATATTTTAAGGCACATTTATACCTAGAGAACTCATACAGTTGCTTCCTTATACTATTCTCCAAGAGTGTCATAAATATAAACTAATACTAAATTTGGTCACCTACACAAGTGAATCAATATTTTAATTAACAGTACATATAAGAAATGAATACTCAATGCCAATAATACTTCCGTGTGATATACTTTGGAGAAAGAGCTTCAAGAATTTTTCAACTAGTTTTGAGAAACAAATCTGACTCTCTTAGAAAGACCGTGAAAGGGTTATTAGACTTTTTGGCAGGT
>SJYA01000699.1:580856-583356 GCA_006410615.1 Neotragus moschatus | reverse complement strand
ACTTCAAACTCCGATTATAAACACACCTTGCAGACTTTATCATAAAACGTCTCCAGAGTGCTATAAAGTAAAGCCATGATTTTACTCTGTTTTGTTTTTAAGAAAAATCTAACCAGAGTTTTGAGAGGCGAAAAAGTTATTTCTTTGCAATTTCTTTCAGTATCTGCTGTCTTTTCGTTCTAAACCATAAGGTTAATTTTGAATTGCTATTTCCACTTGCCTTTATAAATGCAACTTAATGTATTCTCAGACAAAATAGAATTTGGCTATAAATTCTTAGGACTCTGACTTAAGGGAGTCAGTAGGAACATTATAGCATTCTGCTAGCATGATATTTCCTATAAATATACTGAAGGGAGAAAAGGGCTATCCTGAAACTTGCATTCATTTGAAGTAACATGTTAGATAGGCTAACCTTGCAACTTTGGTAGGCATTTAAATCCTATGATAGTGAAAACAAATATTTCAAAACAAAATAAAAACTATCTTCCTAATAACTTTTGTCTATTAAGAGAGACATTATTCTCAAATAATAGGGAATCTATTCAAAGAGCTATATCTAGTGCTTTTAAAAGATTATTCTTGAGAACAATACCTAAAGGTTAAGATATTACTCAGTACATATACTCTAAGATAACTTTCTAAAGGCTATTATTATTTAAAATAATGATTCTATTAAATTTTACTCTAGTGTGGCCATTTGCTTTAACTAATGAGCTGCATTCTTTCTTATTCTATATCAACTTAAAAACGTAAATGATACAACAGTTAATTTAAAATAATTTTTAATAATATTTCATTATATGTTCATTTTAGTAATCTTTTCATGTTCAGTCTGAATGTAATCCAGAGCTTTAAAGAAATCACCTTAATTTTAAAACAAATACAATCTTATTCTCCAAAAGCTACACTCATTCTGTCCTAAGATAAGTATTTGCTTTGAAATCTGTATGTTCTCTATCACTGGTTCAACAGATTTGAATCCGTGAAGAATGGAGTGGCTAGTCTCTGGTTGAAAAGAATATTTCACTGACAAACAAAATCAGGAAAAATGAATCTGTCACATAAAAAGAACGATACACCACTTAAAATAGCACCCTTAATTGGGCAGTTGTTTACTTTTCAAGGTTCAAAGAGAACAACTGCCTTTTATGAAACACTAGCAAAAAAACAAATAATATTCTTTAATTTTATCAAAAGGTGCATATTCAAAATCTCTTGAATGAGTTTTCAAGAAAAGCAACATAAATGATTACAGTGTATGCATGGCTTACAAGCTCTCAGCAAATTTCAACTAATTAATTGCTAATATTTTCAGGTATCACAGGCTAGCGTCTGTGTTGTTAAAAAGTCCTTGTGGTCCTTCTCACCTTAGCTCAGACCTGGAAGAAATTCATTGTATAAGCAAGTATCAAGTAATGTGGCCCTCTGGTGGAAAACTAAGTATCATGTTCCGCAGCACGATGTTAAGACAGTAAACTGGAAGCTAGAAAATATTTGTTACAAAGCTTTACAGAAAATCACCCTGTGAACTTAATTAATAGCCTGACACCTGAAGGGCACTCTGGCTCCAGTATGACGTAACTAAGATGAAAATCCTATCTTCGCTCAGACTTCAATCATGTTCCAAACAATCATAAATGCTCAGCCTCCTTTAGCTTAACACAACATGCTCAATTTGCTCTGAGTACATCTTTCATAGTCAAGAAAAAAAGCTTATTTGTTCTCAGGAATCACTGAGGAAAACAAAACTTACCTGCTGTTGTTGCAGATGCAGCAGTTCTGCTGTGCTTACTTCAGAGCTGGTGTCACCACTTGGTCTTCCATCCCTGCTGCCAGCCTCTAATTGGCTGCTTAGAGTGCTCATTCCATTTTGATTCATTGAACTGTTGCTTATTGTCTCTGTCGCAGATTCCTGCATCATGACTTAATACCTAAAAGTGATTAAGAAGTATCAATTAACACACGTTACACCTTCACACTTTCATTATCAAGATGTCCCTCTCTGCCAATTACAGAGACAGCATCTTTGGAAGGTGTGTGTGTTGAGGGGAAACCTTGAATAGTAATTTACCAAAGCCACACAAATTCAGCTCTCATCCAGATACTAATCACTGAAATTATGGTTTCTATAGGCAATTTTTGTATGACTACATTTAGCAGCCCAAGTAACAAACCATGCCTATAGCATGGTCAATAGCATTTATGAACAACCACATTTTAAAGTCTACCTATAAAACCAGTTTAAATGAAGGCACGATTGCACACTCTGTTCTATGTTTCCTATTATCTACCTTTGACAACCATGGATGACTATACAGCCTTATTTTAAATATTCACTATCTTGATTCTGTCAGAATTTTACAGCACATCTTATGCAACGCTGTTGTTTAATGATGCACAGCTAATCATACAAAATTAAAATTTTGTAAGGATGTTACAAATCATATGGTATCAACCAATGATAAATAGTGTAATGGGTTTCTTTTTTTTTTTTTTT
>SJYA01000699.1:574136-576636 GCA_006410615.1 Neotragus moschatus | reverse complement strand
CCCTTGCATTAAGTTTCCCTTTCTTTCCCTTTTCTTCTTTTATTTTTTTAAGCAAGTCACTGTACAGATACTTATTCTCTACACCACTTCCCTTTTGAAACATTAAACTGACACTGGAACTGACTGCACAAGATTGCATTTTCTCTTCCTCAACAACTTGAATTGAAAGGTTACTTAGTGTAACAATATTTACTTGCAGAATTGTGTTGTTACCAAGGGTATAATGGATGGTGGCTATGCAGGTTTACGCAAGAATGAGTGAAGCATGAGGCATTAGCCATGTGTTTGACATGTTTCAAATTGCTATAATCCAGCATTAAACACACCCAGCAATTCATGCCATTTCTTGCAGCCATAATCTTGAATAAAGCGTGCACAACCACTTATTATATAAATTAGTATATGACTCCCTGTTATAGTCACAACAGTGCTTTTGTGTTTATTTTGTATCAAGATGTAGTCTTTTATTTGTACAAATAGCAGGATATAAAGACATAGCTCAATTAGACCTCCTTACTTTATGATAGGGTAGTACTGAATGCTAGACTTGGTTTTATTTTTACCTCTTAGAGTTATAGGTTTCATTGGTATAAACATGTGAGATAGACATTTGCCAGAGCGATAACAGAAACCTGCTTGTATCCTATTTCATATTCACTAAAATGTTGAGAAGTTGGAAACTTGACCTGGGCAAGCACAGTTAGCTGTATTATCTCAACCACCACCAGGGACACTATTGGTCCTCGTTGCTCACTCAACCTTTTCCCTCTGATCTTCTGTATCATCTTTCCTCTCCCTTTCTCTCATCTGCCCTATGTCTCTCCCCTTTCTTCTCTTCCACGACCTTTTGTGTGTATTTATATGTATATGTATGTATAAGTGGATATAGCTAGATAGATAATAGGCAGATCTAACTGTACATGCCAAGGATGGTAAGAAAGGAAAAATAACCTCGACTTCCCACACACTTGCCTATTCACATACACAGATACTCCATCTTATAATCATGGTGCCTCATTATTCAACTTTTTTTTTTTTTGGTCATCTTATCATTTAATCAAAACAAATGGATGAAAAAAAAAAAGACTTCCTAAAAAACTAAGAATAAACAACAGTGCCTATTAAAAAAATAACTATTTCTTTCTATGAACTTTTCTTAAGCAAAATTATTTACCATGACAATAAAATACATTTTATGTCCACCCTCTAGTTTCTTTCAGTGTATAATTTATTTAACCAAATAAATGCATTAAATCCTAAATATTGAATATGGCAATTAACAAAATGAACCATAAGATCAGAGTAATCACATATTCTTAAATAATTATCCATCATTTTAAGTTATCAATATTAAATATTACTAAATATTTTTATGCGGATTCACACAAGGAAGTGTTAAGCATGGGGAAAATATACATATGTAACAAGAAATCACATACATTCACTTCAAAATATGAGCTAAATACTGAATTTGAAAGCTTGACTAAGATGTAAAACTTCTGAAAGAAACTAGCATTTAAATAATGATAACTTTATTGCCCTGCTGGATTTAATTCATCATAGATACTACGCACAGTGCATCTGAAATCTAGCACTGCTTTGCTAAAAGTCTTTAATGCTAAGATTGCCTAATAAATCAAAATGCCAAATATGAAGGACATAGTTGAATATGTAAGAACAAAAATTGAACAAGTACATGAATATTTTTAGTTTTGAAAAACTGAAACAGGGTGTCCTTTAAAACATAGTTTGGAGAAGGGTATCTGGTGTTATAGTGAGTGATACTATCTTTATTATAATAATGATACAACCTTAAGTAAGTGAAAATTAAGTTGGGTATAAAGTATTTGCCACTGCTTTTCACTTGTTTGAACAACATGCCTAAAATACTATGCACAAATTAAGGTTACCTTTCTGGGAAAAAAAATATTTAATTAGTAAAAATTCAAAATTTTCATTCAAAACGGTTAGTATGCCAAACATCCAAAGTTGTAGGACATTTCAACATGGTATTCGTTTTTTTAAAACAATGATCATGACTATTTTAGCAAACAGAACAAGATCTTCAAGAATGACAAACATCTTGGAAACACAAGAGTAAAACAAATAAAAATCTTACTTCTCACTTCAATCAGCTATTAATTAATTCAGCAACTTTGTTATGTTTTGCTCCAGGATTATAATTAAAATAAGATTTAAAACACAAGCAACAAAACACTAATATTTCACTATGAAAATAGCATAAAATGCTAAAATTGCTTTATCTGTGTGCTATTTCATTTAAATATAGTATAGCAGTAAATTTGAAAGAATGGGAGCTATTCAGATGTATTTTACTGCAACATTATGCTTCTACATCTTACAGTACAATAATCCCCATCCACAAATATAACTGGAAGGTATTTGATAACACTGACGATTTTGGTGAACTAATTATTTCCATATAAATTTCAAAATTCCATTTGTACATTAAGGTTTATATTAAGTCATTTAACTCTTA